>CAVLYN010000133.1:0-48565 GCA_963675135.1 Galeopsis tetrahit
GCCTCCGATCACGATCGAGATCCGGCCTGGATCAGGGCAAGGGCTTCGAGTCCATCGCTGCAGCTGCATCCCCTCCTCCCTCTGCCTCATCGAATGCAGCCCTTCGAACGTCGGGTGCCGTTCCCCATGCGGAGACGGCTACGACAGCCCCAGGTGTCAAGCCGCACGCCCCACCCAAGCCTCGCACGCCTCCTGCGAAGACGTCGACCGCAGCGACCAAAGCACCGCCCGCCGTGGCCAAAGCGGCACTCGGTCAGCCCGTGAAAACGCCTGCAAGCCGCGCCCGAGCCATCCCTGACGTTCTGGTCCTGCAGCCCCATCAATCGGACGCACTCGTCACCGCCATCCTGGGCACAGACATCGATCTGAGCCGCTGCGGATTGCCCGATGGCAAGGCCGCCGTGATCGGTCTTTGGCCGCGATCCCAACCGTTGAGTCCTTGGGTCGCGGTGCCAAGTCGCAGGCCACATGACCGCCTGCACGACCGACGACATCACCACCATGCATCCGGTGCACCCGTTCATCCGATCATCCGATCAGGTCATTGCGCTGCGCCACCGCAACCCGTGGCCCGATCACTGCCATCGCTCGACACAGGATCGCCTCACGAAAACGACTGACCTGTTGAACGCAAGGCCAACGGTCATGACCTGCCCATCCATCCGCCAGGAGCCATCCCCATGGAAACCGCTGAACGCGAGCGCGCGGCACCGCGCCGCACCAACACCTTGCACAGGGCGCAGGAGCCGGTCCGGTCGGCTCCTGCGGGCTTGCACGGTGCAAGCATGGCATTGGCACCCGAGGGCACCGCTTCAGCACCGGTCGGCACAGCGAAGACCGCGCAAGCGGGCCAGCGGGCCACCGGGATCCTGGAGCCGCCATCCATCGCCGAGACCTACTACATCGAAGACCGAGGCCGCGAGCGTCGGTACTTCGACGACCACCAGCGCACGTCGCTGGCCATGCGCGCAACGGACACGTCGATCAGTTCCAAGCGCGAGGACCTGGACACCATCCGCGCCATGTTCGACCTCGCGCAGGCCGTGGGTGGTACACGGTCGAGGTGCGGGGCTCGGCCTCTTTCAAACGCGAAGCCTGGATCGAAGCCACGGCGCGGGGCCTGGAGACCCGGGGCTTCACGGCCTCGGAGCCCGAACGTCAGGAAGCCCAGCGTCGTCGCACCGAACGCGAGCCCGTGCGCAATGTGAACGGGTCACAGGCGCGAACCGATCCGGCACTCGAAGCGGCTTCGGCCCCGGTGATCACGCCGCCGGGCCATGACCCTGAGACCGCGGTCACAGCCGCACGTGCTCACGCGTCAAGCAAACGCACGCCGGATGCCGGCGGGACCGACAAGCACGACGAAGCTAGGCGAGCGCCACGCAAGCCCACACTGGCTGCAAAGCGCGAAGCGCTGCTGGCGGTTCAGAAGGAACTCTCACCCGACGGCCGGCTGGTCCTCGCCGCCCTGTCGGAAAAAATCGACCGGCAGATGAACCGGCACAACACCCAGGTCAAGTCGGAGTTGAAGGCCTTCGTCGTGTCGGAGCTGATCAAGAAGGAGCGGGCGGAAGGCCCGATCGTGCTGTCTGCCGAGCAAAAGCAGGCCGCATGCATTCCTGAGCCAGCGCCCTCGATGCCGAGCGCACCCACGAGATCGGCCGTGTCCGATCGGCACGAACCCGAGTCTCCCCGTCGCACCCTGAGTCGGTAAGCCAGGAAACACGCATGGCCCACCGTGCCGATCAGGTCTGGCGACTTCCCAACGACGTCACGGGCAAGGACACACGACTGCCTGCCGACCATGGGGCGTCAGTTTCTGCCACAGCATCGGGTCCGCGGTTCGCTGCCCCCAGGCCCCTGCGGCCGGCCCGATGCCGGGATCGAACTCCTTGCCGGTATCGGCATCGGTCAAGACCCGCCTTCGTCGCATGGTCAGCAAGACGCCGGAGGTCATGGTCAAGGTGACCGGTCGTTCGCGCGGCATGGCAGGCCACCTGCAGGAGCAGTTGAACTACATCACTCGCAATGGCCGGCTTCCGGCCGAAACGCAGGATGGCCAGCGCATCGTCGATCGCGACCGCCTTCGCGTCCTGCACGACGAGTGGTTGCTGGCGAACGCGGCCGAAGCGCGCGGCAGAAGTCCCCCGGATGCCGCCCAAAGCGTGACCGTCATCCTGTCCATGCCTCCGGGCACGCCGGCAGACCCGCTGGAAGCAGCCGCGCGCGCCTGGACGCGCGACACCTTCCAGGCCACCCACGACTGGCTCATGGCACGGCACGACGATACCGACCACCCCCACGTGCACGTGGTGGTGCGTGCCGTGGGCCGCGATGGCCGCCGGCTCGCGCCTGGCCCGGACGATCTGCAGCAGTGGCGGGAGCGTTTCGCCCGCGAATTGCGCCATCGGGGGGTAGAGGCCGAAGCAACGCCCCGGCAGGCACGGGGGGCGGTTCGCAAGGCGGATCCTCTGGCGCTGCGCAAGGCCGAGCAGCGAGGTCTGAAACACCCCCTGCAGGAGATGCATTCGCAGGTAGCCTCGCTTGAGGCGACGTCCCCCGAGGCTTCGGCCCCTTCCCAATGGAGCCGCGACCTGCAGGACCGGCAAGCGTCCATCCGCCAGGCCTACCTGACTCACGCCGACGCCTTGCTCAATGGCAGCGCAGCCGACCGCGAACTGGCACGTGACATTCGTCGATTCGTCGCCGACATGCCGGTCACGCTGACACGGCAGCAGGCGATGACCGTCGAACTCAGGCAGGTGCTGCATCAGCAAAACCGTCGCGAGGTTCCCCCCATGGTCCCGCCGTCTGCACCGCGTTCGTGCGAAGGCCCACGTCCCAACATCCTGCAACGACTGGACGATGTCCCGCTGCCAACGCCGGCGCACCACAGAAGCAGGCATTGATTCATCGGAATCGAACATCCGACGGATTGCCGATTCCGGCTTTCAAATGTTGCTTTTCTTTCAGCGCTCTCGCAGTGGAAGGCTTTGAACCGCACGTCTGGCGCCGTTTCGGATGGACGGCCATCCCGTGCCGAATCCTCCGTCCGCAGCCTGCCTGGACAAGCGCTAGGCAGGAGCCTGGACCGTGCGAACCTCAAGACCGACACCCAGACGCTGACGAACGGCCCCAAAGATGGCCGCCAGGTTGTCCATGCTCGGGTTTCCCTTGGGCGACAGCATGCGATGCAGGCTCTTGCTCGGCTTGTCGGTCACCTGCGCCAGTTGTTCGAAACCGAGCGTCGCATTGACCAGGTCGCGCAGGATGAGCCGTGCGGTCTCGGCCTCGCCGTTGAGAAACAAGGTGGCAGCTTCGTCCAGCAGGGCCTGCGCAAAGGCCGGGTCGCGCTCGACGCGCTCGATCACCGTGAGTTTGAAATCGCGAGTCAATGCCATCTGTTTCACCTCTTGTGTTTGCCGGCTGTCCTGGCGGCGGCGGCAACCTTCTTCCGCGTTTTGTACTCGGCATGCAGTTCCTTGGCCCGGTCGATGTCGCGCTGCTGACCACGCTTGGTGCCGCCACCGAACAACACGATCAGACGCTCCCCGTCCTGGGCCAGATAGATCCGATACCCGGGACCCCAGTCGATCACGTACTCGCCCAAGCCATCGAACCATTTCACACGCGAGGTGTTGCCCAGTTCAAGTCGCAATTTGGCCGTGACCACCTTGGCTGCCGCCTGGGTGTCGAGCTGGTCGAACCAGGATTTGTAAGGGTTCGAACCATCCTCGCGCAAATACTCTTCAACTTGAAATCCCATTCACATGGTGACTTATAAGTTACTTACAGGCAAGGACTTAATGCCGTTCAGCGCCATTGGACGTGCGCGATGGCCATGCAGGGAGCCGCGCCAGGAGAGCCTCAGTAACAAGTTCATGAGCCTCAGGCCCCATCCGCGAAGCGTGTCGGCCGACGCCGGGGCCTCCTTTTGCGCTCGTCCTTGGCCGCTCGCACCTGGGCCTCGGCACGCTCCAGTGCGCCCGGGGCTGCGGTAGGTCGTTCGGCATCGGGCAGCCCCCAGTAGTCGAAATTGCCGCTCATGACAGCGACGACACGTCGCATCTCCCAGCGCACCTGCTGCGCAACCTCGCGCAGGGCGTCGCCTTCCTCTGCTGGACATTGCCCGGCCTGCGCAACCGTGCCCAGCATCTGATCCATGCCCTCGATCCGACGACCGATCGATCGAAGCTCGCGAAACACATTGCGCAAGGCGTCCAGTTCAGCGGCATTCCACTGGGGTCGGCGATTGAGATGCACCAGCGCCAGCGAGCGGAGCCAGTTGGCGGGACTGGTGCCATGGGCCTGTGCGGCCGCTGCCAGTGAGGCGCGCTCCGACGCCTTCAGGCGCACCCCGACCTGCTCGCCACGACCCACGCCACGCGGTGCGACGGTTGCCCGGATCGGTGTTGCACCGTGCAAGCCGGTACCGCGCTCGGCGCCCTCGAGCGCCTGGATGACCAGCCGACGCAAGGCCGCGGCCGTGCCGCCATCGGTGGCCCGGGCCCAGTTCGCGAAGGCAACACCCAGTTCCTCAGGCACATAAGTTGAAACATGACGCTGGCCTTTTGCGGGGGTCACAGCGTGTCCTTTGCCAAATTGCTACCGCTCCACATATCCTGCATCTCCTTGTCCATCTCTACGCTTGACGTTGTTTGAACCGTTTCATCCAACGGATCTGTGGGCCACCAAGCCGGTCCCCTCACCCCTTGGGTTTGCACAGTGCAAGCCACCACGTGGTGGCTTGGTACGTGGGAAGCCCATCAAGTTCACAGCGGAGCAACGTTGTCATGGCAGGTCACTGGCTCAGGCATTGGGTTCAGTGATCCAGCCGGTTTTGCACTGTGCAAATCTAGCCAGGAATGTTGGGTGTTGCCCTGCGCCGCGCCCTCATTCGACCCGCACGATTTGCAGCCGGGTCGCCTCGACGGCCTCGAGGCCGCTGGCGTAGGCCACCAGCGCCTGACCGGCGTGCCTGGCCCTGCGATCGAGCACCAGGCGCCCGGTCCGGCCATCGTCGGCGGCAACGATGAAGACCGGCTTGGTTTCTTCGGCGAACGCTGCGATCACGCGCTTGTTCTCAACAGCCTTGGCATGGCCTGCTGGGGGCGGGCCTGGCTCGGCGGGGACAGGAGGCGGCGCGCACGGCGTCGATTCCGCGGGCTCGACCCTCGTCCTTTCCAGCGACCCGACCGGGGCGGTCGATACCGGGCTGCCGGTGGGCTTATTGGTCAAGGCGCCCACAATCCGCCGTGCCTCGCTCACGGTGAGAAACGCGTTCAGGTCGGGCAACGCCGCCACCACCGCTTCGGGTGTCTTGGTCCATTGCCGATAAAGCTCGTAGAGCGCTCGCATGTCGGCGTTGTCCATGCGCTGTGTCAACGCTGCTGGAAAGTGGCGTGCCTGGCGGAATGCAGGCACCTGATAGTCCTTCAAGGCGCAGACCGCCGCAATTTGCCCGTTGGTGGCGCCCTGTGCGACCAACCGCTCGATGGCTGCGGTCAAGTCGCTGTTGGCCAGGCCCGCGCGGTGCTGGTTCTCGATGATCTGGACCACCAGATCGCTGGGGCTCGCCGCACCGGTTTCGGCCGCGCGGATCACCGCCAGGATGTCGGCCACGCCGGCCAAACGCGAGGCACGCAGGCGCCGGGCACCGGTGACCAGCCGGTAGCGCCCCGCCACTGGCGGGCGCACCACCACCGGCTGGACGACCCCGTGGGCGCGGATCGTCTCGGCCAAGGCCTCGAGGTCGCCTCCATCGAACACCGTGCGGGGCTGGTCCGGGTCCTCGTCGATGTCGCAGAGCCGCAGCCGCAGCGCTGGGCCCGGCCCTGACCGGTCGCCAGCGGCCGCGCGCAAGTGGGCGAAAGCTGCGGCAGCGAACGCTGCCCGGTTCTCGCTCATGGTGCGAGCCCCAGGCGCTCACCCACCCGCGCGAGCACGGCACGCACCTCCTGGCCTGCCTCGCGCGCCGCCGCGCCCTTCATCTGCCACACCGGCAGCCCTTCGCTGCCCGCACGCGCATAGCTGTCGCGCTTGGCCACCAGTCCCGGAAACAGCAGCTGGCCGACCTGCCCGGCGAGCTGCTCGAACATCTCGCGCTCGCGACGGCTCTTGCGGTCGAAGACAGAGGGCAGCAGTCCCAGGAACTCGGGCTCGGACCGGCCGTAAAAGTTGGCCACCCCCCGGATCGCGCGCAGCAATTCGGCCACGCCCTGGATCGAATAGTCGTGCAGTCCGATGGGGGCGAGCACGGCATCGGCGGCGAGCAATGCACCGAAGGTGCGATTGGTCAACGACGGGGGCGTGTCGATCACGCACACGTCGTAGTCGTCGGCCATGCCCGCCAGGCTGTCGCGGAAGGTCTCGATGCACGACCGCTCGACGCCCTCGACGCCCAGAAGGTCGCGCGTCGAGCGCGCGACGCTCAGGGCCCCGATGCGCGGCACCCGGCTCACCTGGGCAAACAACTCCACGCTGTCGATGGCACCGACCTGGGCACCCAGCGTGGCCGTGAGGTTGGCCTGTTGATCCAGGTCGATGAGGAGGGTGCGGTGGCGCTCGGCAAAAAACCAGCCGGCATGGGCGACGAGGGTGGTCTTGCCCACCCCGCCCTTCTCGTTCATGACGACCAGGGTCTTCATCGGTGGTGAGTCAAAAGGGTTGGAACTGCCGTGAATCTGCCGTGATAGGACACAGCGACGCACGCGGCGGACGATGTCCATCGCGCATTTTCCTCGTCCGCGATGCCGCATCCACTGCTGAAAATCAACCAAAAATCAGCATTCGGCCGCATGTCAACGACGCCAAGCAATTCAAAGTTCGCACCGGCCACGTGTTTGGCCTTTGATGGACGCTCCGTGCCCCGATGAGCCAAGGCAGCCGGTGGAACCCGCACCGGCTGCTTGGTGCGAATGGACCCGGGTCAATCGCCGACGCCAGCACCTGGGTCTGCGCCATCCTAGGTCGGGGCCAGGCGGTTGGACCGGCTGCGCAACGGCTTCGGCAGCCACCGCGTGCCCTCCAGCTTGCCTGCGGCGTAGGTCACCAATTCGGCCTTCTTCATTCCTGCCGTCGCTGCCGTCTCATCGACCCCCGTTGCCTCCCGCATGGCGTCGAGCACCTTGGCCTTGCTCACCTGACTCAGGTAGCACGCGGGCGTCGGGCGCCACCAATCGGCCATGTCCAGCCCCAGTGCCAGGGCCAGCGCATCGCCCTGATGGGTGCCGCCCTGGGATCGGGCCGCCACCGCATTGACGCTGCGGGCCGTGCAGTACGCCAGCAATGCCATGAGGGTGTCCGTCTCCTGGCCCAGAAGCCAGTCGAACAAAGCCGCTGGCGAGCCCGGCAGCCGGTCGCCCCAGTCCGACTCCGCCGCTCCCAGCACCTCCGCCGCCGGGCTCGCGGCATAGCCGCTCGCCTCCTGCCCCAGCAGGCCGTCGCCGGTCGGACGCACCAGGACCTTGACCACGTCGTCGCCCGGCCCGTAGAGCCCGAAGACCGTCTCCGCCATGCGGTGCACCAGCGTCACCAGCGCCACGTGCGGGTTGTGCACCAATGCGGCCTGGAGCGCTGCCGTGCGATGCGCGGTCAGGTCGCGCATGAGCTTCTCGCTGAACTCCGGTCGCGCCCGTGCGGCATCGACCTCGTCACACGGGGCCCGCTCCTCGTCGCCGTTGCCTTGGTTGCCATGGATCCCGGGCCCTGTGCCTCGGGTCTGGCCCGCACGGTCTTCGGGCCGCAGCAGCCCCCGCTCGACCTGCACCTCGCCCCGGGCGTCAAGTCGCACCATGGCCCCGGCGCAAGCGCACTGCCCGGGCGTCCAGGTCCACCCGCCGGACTCGGCCGCTGCCAGCCGGTCGTCGGCCGCCGCCAGCGCCTCGGCCAAGCATTGCTCGAGCGCCTCGAAGTCCCCAGCCTCCGGATCACCCGAGGCCTCGTGAGCCTCGCACGCATCTGCACACGCCCGCTGCTCAGCCGCCAGCGTCTCCAACACCTGCGCTTCCTCGGTCGTCAGGTCGCGCCGTTCCATCGCCAGCCGGCCATGGCGCCGCAAGGCAGCAAAGTCCGTTTCGAGCGAGCACTCGACCCAAGCCCAGCCCTCGGCCTGGACGGCAGCAGCGCGCTCGCGCAAGGCGGTCAGCGCCAGGGTCTGCAGCAGCCCTGCGTCTTCCAGGAAGACCCCTGACAGGTCGTCCGGCGAAGAGAACAGGTCGCGCCGCACGGCACCGCCGGCGGCCTCATAGGCGGCCAGTCCCACGAAGCGCGCGAGTCGGCCGTCTGCCGGGCAGGCGCTGCTGGTCAGCAAGCTGCGGATGCGCCACGCGCTGCGTTCGTACGGGTTCAGGCCGTCCCACAGTGCCTCCTGCGCGGCCGGGTCGTCGACCAGCGCCAGCGCCATCAGTTGCTCCGGCTCGATCTGGTTGACGCGGTACAGGTCCAGGAAGCGCGGAGCCAGCCGTGCGAGCTTGAGCCGGCGCTCCACGGTCAGCGCAGAGACGCCGAAGCGCCCTGCCACCTGCGCCGTGCTCAGACCGCTGTCGATCAGGCGCTGGAACGCCACCATCTGGTCGGCCGGATGCATGGCCTCGCGCCCCGAGTTCTCGGCGATCGACACCTCCAGGGCTCGGCCTTCGTCGAAGCACCGGCACTCCACCGGCTGCGAGGCCGACCATGCCCCGCGCTGGACGAGCAATTGCATCGCACGCAGGCGGCGTCCGCCGGCCACCACGGCATACCGGTCTGCGGCACCCGCGACCACACACAGGCGCTGCAGCAGGCCCTGCGATTCGATCAGCGCGGCAAGTTCGTCCAGCCCGTCCTCAAGGTGCACTGTGCGCACGTTGGCCTCGCTCAACATCAGCCGGTCCAGCGGCACCAGCAGGTCGCGCACCGTGGGGTCGCTGGGCGGTGGTGTCATCGGGGTGGCAGGCACAGCAGAAGCAGCACCCCCGGCTCCTTTCTTGCCTCGTCCCTTGGTTCGTGCGCGCGCGTTCGACGCTTCGTTCATCTCGGGTTGGGTCATGACAGTCATTTCCGTTTCCTTTGCAGTTGAAGTTGAAGACATGCCGGGTTCCTAGATTCAGAGCCCTTCCAAGAAGGCCTCCGGTTCGCATCGGCCTCCTACCCGGAGCTGGCCGCCGTTTTCCTGAGTTCTTCGCCCGGTGAACGACAGCGACGGTGGGGCCCGGGAAGCCAGGGGAAGCATTCGTAACGCGGGGGAGCGCAGCGGAGGAGGGTTATGAACGCCCCCTGGCAGGCGTCAGCCGGTTCCCGGGACGCGCCGGCGCAGAGTCACCGGAACAGGCGAAGGAGTCAGGAAAACGGCAGCCCGGCACAACGTCCGAGGCCGATGCGTGCCGGAGGCGCCGCGCGGCGAGCGCCCCCACCTGCCGCAGGCAGGTCTGATCAGGGAGGTCCGGCGGCCGCCAGGCCGCGCGCCAGGGATGCGCAAGGCGGGCCAGCAGGCCCGTCCCCGCGAGGGGATGAGCGCGAATGCGCGAACCTGGAGCAGCCCGACAGCGGCACAGCCGCTGCGGCGCCCAAGCATGCCGGTCTGAGTCAGTGGGACAGGGTCTGCTCAAAAGGAGGGAGCAGCTTTGCACCCGAACCTTCTGCGGACGTCACGAGCCCTGCCGAGTCAAAATGAAGAGCGTCAACACAAGGAGGCGTCAGAAACGAGCTTGTGCCCCAGCCCCTGCGTCGACCAATGGATTGACGACCCCGCACGTGATCTCAACCTGCATTGACGCCAGCGGGAAGCAGCCGATCGCAAAGGGGTTCCGGAAGTTGGACGCGACGCGTTCAAGCCCATTGCTGGTCGCGCCTCGCAGCGTCACCCGCTGATTGCAGACATGCACCGATCACCGCAGACGAATTGATCCATCGGCAGTGCCGACCCGTGTGCCGGCCGCTCCACCCGAATGCGGCAGTGAAGCCTTATCCCAATCCATGAAATCGCTCACTTCAATGCAGTCCGGAGTTCGGCGTCGATGCACCTCGATGACATCGAATCCATCCTCGGACTCAAGGCAATCCGGGAACCGGAATGCCTTGAATCGATCAGACTCGTTGCCATCTTGTAATGGCATGCCGGTTCCAATGACATGGCATCTGGATCTCAGATGCAGGGGCCTCAGCAGGTCGGCTGTGACTCGCATCGATCGAGACGTGCCGCCCGGCCGGACGCGCCGCCGTCAGGCGTTCAAGCGCAACGCAGTTTGTTGTTCTCCAAAGGATTGCCAACGTGCCCACCGACGAGAAGATGATTCGCAGCCTCGAAGCCCTTGGCCAGCAGGTCGAGGCCTGTCCGACCCCCTGCACGGCCGCGTCGCTCGACGAGCAGGTGCGTCACAAGGCCGGTGTGAGGCTGTGGCGCGCCCGCCTGTTCATGCAGTGGCAGCTCGCCTGCGTGCAGCAGGCACCCGTCCCGGTTTGATCCGGTGCAGTTGCTCGGTCGTTCGGTCGAACGCTTGCGCTCAGAATGCCGTGAACGGTTGCACCTTCGCTGGAAGCAATGTCATCCAGCCACACTTGTCAAAATGCGCCTTCGCAAGCGGTTGGCTCGGGATTGCCAGATGCAGTGACTGCACGCGGCAATCCTCCAGCGCGCCCCCAGGGCCGTGTAGCCCTCGACATCACGGGTGTTGGCCAGTTCGAACCGCGCTCGGATACCCCCCACCCGGAAAGACGCGGGACCTGACAACCGGGCGTCGAGCACTACTCAGCCGCTGCACCGGCACGAAATGCGCATCCGGCACGGATCGCCCGGCCCATCCATCCGCGCACCCGCGTCACCTCCGTCAGGCGCACCCAGCCGAGCTCCGGGCACCTCAGCCCCGCATTGCATCGTCCCCAGGTCCGGTCCCCGGCGAACGGATCGAGTCCGCGCAGCAGCCAGATTGCCCCGGCATCCGGCGTGAACGCCAGGCCGTGGGTCCGCAGCCGTTCACACGGGGCCTCGGCAAGAAAGTCGAAATGACGTCCTCCTGGAAGTTGAAGGTGGGTAAGAGCAGGAATGGACCGGGGCGTCAATTCCTCGGCGAAGTAAGCGGCGGCACAGGTGTGACAGGCGGCACATCAGGCAGCGCTTCCAGCATCGGCATCTCGCGCACGCGGATGAACTCGAACGCCTCTCCCGCGAGACGTGCGGCCGTGAAGATGGCCGTGCGGTCGTGCCGCAGCACCCCCAGCCAAGCCTCCAGGTAGGCCGCATGGCCCTCCACCGTCGCCTCCACCAAGCCGCAGTGCCCCATGGCGAAGGCGCTGCCGAGCTCGGCCACCAGCTCCTCGAACGCATAGGCCGCGTCACCGAAGCGCGCGCCGAAGGTGCGGTGCAGACGCCCTGGGTGACCCGTCCAGTGCACCAGCTCGTGCAGCGCCGTGGCGAAATGGTTCTCGGCGCTGGTGAACTGCCGCGGCCAGGGCAGCCGGATCTCGTCGAGGCGCGGCAGGTACATCGCGCGCTCAAAGCCATGGCGGATCGTGGCGCCGCTACCCCCCAGCAGGCGCACCGCGCGCTCGACCGGCCCGTGCGGGGCCGACGGTGGTGCGACGCACCGATCCAGCACGGCCGCAGGCAGCCCGTCGATCTGCGCCGCGTTGAAAACCCGGAAGGGCCGACACAGCAGGACGCTGGGAGCGGAGACCCCGTCCTCCGTCCCCGTCCCTGCCTCGCAAACGTCGGGGACTCCGGTGTCGCCGCCTGTGGGTTCGCCGGTCCCCGAGCGCACCCGGCGCTCGAAGTGTGCCCCCAGCACCCCGTGTTCGCCCCGCCGCACCTGCGCGCCCAGGCGCTCGGCCTGCTTGTAGGTCAGCCACACGTGGGAGGCATAGCCGCACTCGATCGCCGCATCCCACAGCACCAGCACGTTGGCCCCGTGGTAGGGTGCCCCGGTCAGGCCGTTGCGCGGGAGGCCGCGCGAAGCAGCACGTGTCCAGCGCTGGCGGAAAGCCGGCACCCCCTGCACGAGCAGCGCGATGATCCGGGCCGTGATCACCTGTCGCACGTCCGGTGGCGACGGGCGGGCATCGCGAGAGGCATTGGGATGTCCCGACGCCTGGCGTGACTGATTGCGGGTGTTCATCGCATTTCTCCTGTTGACGGTTGGAAATGAAGTTCAAGGCAGGCCGGATTCCCAGATTCGGAGCCCTTCGTGAAAGGCCTGTGGAGCGCATCGGCCGCCCTGCCCGGTGCCGGCCGCCGTTTTCCCGAGTTCGTCGCCCGGTGAACGGCCGCGACGGCGGGGCTTGGGAAGCCAGGGGGAAGCATTCGTAACGCGGGGGAGCGCAGCGGAGGAGGGTTATGAAGACCCCCTGGCAGGCGCCAGCCGGTTCCCGGGACACGCCGGCGCAGAGTCACCGCAACAGGCGACGAACCCGGGACAACCGCGGCTCCTCACGGCACGCCCGGCCGATGCGCTGTGCAGGCGCCGCGCGGCGAGCGCCCCCACCTGCCGCCGGCAGGTCTGATCAGACGGGAGGTTCGGGGACGCAGTCCCCGGGTGTCTGGATGTCTGGCTGCCTTGTGATCCTGCGTTGCTTCTCTTTGGGGCTCCGAAGCCCAGGCGTGTCCCCGTCGATGCCAGGAACCGGTCGCCCATGCGGCCGACTTGGCGACCGCCCGGGGCATGCGCGCCCTGCCCTGTGCCACGCGGCTGCGCTAGAGCAACCCGCGCTCGGCGAACGACACCGTGCGGCTCCCCGCCACCACCAGATGGTCGAGCACGCGCACGTCGATCAGTGCCAGCGCGGTGCGCAGCGTCTGCGTGAGCACCTCGTCGGCCACCGACGGCTCGGGGTTGCCGCTGGGGTGGTTGTGCGCCAGGATGACCGCGCCCGCGTTGTGGTGCAGCGCCCGGCGCAGCACCTCCCGCGGATAGACGCTCGTCTGCGTCAAGGTGCCCCGGAACATCGCCTCGGCCGCGATCAGATGATGCTGGGCATTGAGGAAGACGACCACGAAGCTCTCGTACCCCTGGCCGGCGAAGTGCAGCTTCAGGAAGTCTGCGACCACCTGCGGCGAACCCAGCACTGGCGCGACCACGAACTCCTCGGCCAGGAGCTCCTGCGCCAGTGCCAGGCCCGTGAGCAAGTGCAGGTCGCGCGGCAGGTGCGAACTGCGTGCGGCGCCCACCAGGCGCTGCAGCGAGCGATCGTGCGCTTCGTAGAGCGCCGGTGCCGCCTCGCCCAGCATCAGCCGCAAGGCGTCGACGATGCGCTGCTGGCGCGGGGTGTAGGACGTCGAATCGCAAGCGGACGGCGATTCGGCAGCGGCGGCGATGGTGGGGGTCACGGCGACGAACGACGAGGAAGACGTGCAGGAGGTCATGGCAGGCTCCAGGATTGGAAGACAGCGCAGGCGGGATTGCCTGCGTGCCCCGTCCCCATCCCGCCGCAGCGCAGCGCTCAAGGCCGCTGCAGGCGCGCGCGCAGCGCGCCGAGCACGCGGCACGCGCGCGCAGGGCCTTGAACGCGAGAACGGTGGGGTAGCGTGAAGGCACACAGGCAAGCCCTCCCCGACCTTTCCAGCGCCCCGCTGAGTGGCCTGGAAGGCTGCGCAGCAGTCCCCGCAGGGGATGAGCGAATAGCGAAACCTGCAAGGGCACGTCCCGCCCTAGGCGGGCAGCGCCAGACCCGCATCGCTTGCCAGTGCCACTAAGGAAATGGCCTTCTGCGTCTTGGCTGGCTTGGGGGGTTCCGCGCACGTGCATGAAAAGACTCATGAAGCGGCTCCTCAACACTGCCCGACGGCGCTCTGGGACCTCAATGCCAGTGCTGGCCACCATTCCCACCTCGGCTCAGATCCTGAAAATCGGCGACCCAGGCTCACCGGCGAGGCAGTGCAGCGTCGGGCCTCGGGCCCACCTCCCCGCAGGAATGCGCGTTGTCGCTGCGACCGGCATCTCACCATCCGATAGGAGAAGCCGAGCGACCGGGTGCAAGGCGCGTCAGCGTCCCGAGGCCTTGCCCGGCCTCTGGCCAGTCCCACCCGATGGCCGCCCAGGTCGGCGCCCTGGCAATGGGCGTAGAGGACTGTGATTCCATCCTCTTGGGCGCGTGCCTGCAACCTGGCAATGGCGGAGTCGACAGTGGCCCGGCGTGCCTGAGGAAGCGGTCGCCCAGGCACGAGGAATGACTGATCGCCTGCGCGCACGGGCGCGGTGATACCCTGGCGACGACATCAGGGCGCGCGCCTCGCTTCAGCCTTGTACGCGCAGCGACAGCGAAGAAACAACCTATCCGGTCGGCATCAGGACCCATCCACACGAGGTCGCCCCGCGCCTGCATTTTCTGAGATGCCTGTCACTGCAGGCCAACCGTGTGCAGCC
Organism: Galeopsis tetrahit; assembly: GCA_963675135.1. Taxonomy (NCBI): domain Eukaryota; kingdom Viridiplantae; phylum Streptophyta; class Magnoliopsida; order Lamiales; family Lamiaceae; genus Galeopsis; species Galeopsis tetrahit. The sequence goes on from CAVLYN010000133.1 coordinate 14,334, forward strand.
TTGGACCCTGTGCGCCACAAGGCAGGCAACGTGAGGTCACAGGCTGGCCCCGATGCCAGAAGTCGAAGTCCGGCCCGACGCGGTTTACCCACAATGCCAGCGCGCCGACTGTTTGGGAGGATGAAAATGCGCAACGGCAGTGACGGTACGAACGACCTGGATGAACTTGCGCGCGAGGACCTGGAAGCGCTCGCGTGCATTTGGCGGCGCCGGGCCTAGCGTGGTGACCGCACGACGTACGGGCCTGCTCATGCTTGCGACGTGACCCATCGCCGGGGCTTCGACCCGGCTGCTGCGCCGAGTCCCTTGCGGGAGATGCGCGTGTTGGCCATCTTGCCGGCGATCGAAACGCGCATGGTTCTCCTCCCCGTCCTAGCTACCTGAACAGGCGCAGATGAACGGTTCTGGACCTCGTTAATCTTCAACCGGAATGCCGTTCAATTTTGCAGGTCCAGCCACTTCAGGTGCCTGACCTTCGCGCTGCAAGTAGGCACAAGGGATCCGTCGTGAATTAAGCACGCTGGTCGGCCGAATGCCGGCACGTGACGCGGCCAAAGACGGCCAGAGGGCGCTCTCGCCAGACATTCGTGGTTATAGAGACGCGCGTCACATCTCCAGACTGTCGGCAACCCAGCATCACCTGCCACGAACGCCTCTTGCGGCTGCCTGCCCGCTGACGCATCGGCACCCGCAGGGGCTCGGCGCAGCAGACCCGGCACTTCCATCCCAACCGAAAGCGTTCTCCAGTGCGAGTAAAGCGTTATCGCCGATGTTTTCATTGCAGCGCGTTTCCCCGTACGGCCGCACAGCGGCAACGCAAAGTGGCGAACGCTCTCGGGGGCCACTGCGAGCCATGCCGCCACGATCGCAGCGGTTCTAAGTTCCGATGGTCGCGCACACCATGCTGGAGGCACACACGGACACCTCCAAACGTTCTTGGACGTCTGCTCCAAATCTTCCAGACCTTGCAAAAGCAGGCGGACTCCGATGGGTCCGGACTGCCTCAGTGGCAATCAGGAATCTGACATGCTCCGGCTGCTGGCAAAAGACACGGCTTGCGAGGGCACCGCTGGTAATCAATTGGACTGGCGCACCCATTCAAGTTCATGGACGCCGCCTTCAAGGTCGTCAGCTCAGGGCCTGTGGGCTCGCTGCCCGGCACCGCGTCACACGATCCTGACTCGATTTCGTCGACGAAATCGAGTCGATGAGGGTCTGCCGAAGCCGGAATTTCTTCAGCGCTGAGGCAGGATCATGTTTCCTGCTCACGCACACCTGATTTTGAGAGGATGCCCTCCGACTCGCACAAAGTCAGGAACTGCTTGTAGAGCTTCTCGCGCAGGGCCGGGGACTTGACCTCCAAACGAACTTCGAGGCGCTCTGAAAAAGCCTTGATCACGCCCTTGGCCTTTCCTCCCATGTCCGCCCTCGCAATGGGCAGGCTGCGCTTGGCCGTGGAGACCGTTGCCTCCACATCCGAGGCGTCGTCCTTGCCGTCGCGTGTGACATCCGTGGGCGTCCGCGCTGCGGCTGCAATCTCCCGCAGGCCGACGTTGCCGAGCCCTTCCTGAACCCGAGCGATGACCTTGTGCAAAAACGCACGGTCCTTGCGTCGCTCCCAGATCAATGCCAGTTGGTAGCAAGCTTCGGAGCCGAACGAGCCGATGTCCTCCGCCAGGAGTTCGAGCACGTCGCTGGGCAGGACACCGATCTTGAGTCGCCGAGACAATTCCCCCTGACTCATCTTGAGCTTGGCTGCCAATTCTTTCTGGTCCTTCAACCCATACTTCTGCATGAGAACTGGCAAGCGGACTGCGTCATCGAGGTGGGTGTGGGTCTTGGCCTCGCCGTTGAGATCGCGCGCCTGCCGGTATTGCTCGAACGCATCCGCAAGGTGTTCAACGACCTCCACATTGATGAAGTCCTTGCCCAGATTCACCAAAGCACGGTGGCGCCGATGGCCGCCCTTGAGCATGTAGGCGCCGTGCTCCGGCGAGTAGAAGACCTTGGCCGGTTCTTGCTGGCCGATGGTCGAAATCGAAACCATCAGGGACTGCAATTCACCGTATGGATACAAAGCGCGGGGATTCTCAGGATTTTCAAGGACGATATCGAGCGGCAACCGCACGAACGCGCCACAGGGATAGATCTTTCCGGTCTCATAGGCCGCAAAGCCAACCTGTGGCCCCGGCGATTCACCCGGCTGGTGTGCCGCCAGCACCGTCTGGCGGGCGGCCTCGAGCCCGGAGAGGCGGGGTTGTTCGGCCGCTGCATCGGCAATGTCTGCGGCGGTGCTGAGCGCAGGAGGTCGACGGGCCATCAAGCGATCTCCTTCACCAGCGACTCGATGGCAACGCGCGCGTCCTTCGAACCTGGCAGGCTGTAGAAACTCGTCCGATAGTTGGGCGCATTCTCGAAAGCAGCTAGGTGCTTGAATTGTGATGTCAGCACCTGAGCTCGCACGTGATCGCGTTTGCTGTACTCGGCCACGTTATTCTGGAGCTGTTCCACCATGGCAGCCGTGGCGACCCGCTTGGCTTGCATGAAATTGACCATCACCTTCACATCCAGCGGGCCCCGTTTGTGTCTGCGTCGAACCTCATTCGCTGCCACGAACAGCGAAAACAGCTCTTCCATCGCCTCGGTGGCCATCCGGTTGGGCTTGACCGGCACGATGACCTCGTCGGACACGAACAGCGCCGCTTCAAGATCGCCACTTTTGAGATTGGGCGGGGTATCGACCAAGATGAAGTCGAGTTCTTCGCCCGAGACGCTCTTGGCGTCGTCTGCTAGACCCACGATGTATTCGAGGAACTCCACGACAGCCAGGCCACTGTTGGCTTCCACCCGCACCGGATAGCGAGGCAGACCCAGGCCTTTTCGGGATTCCCATTTGTAAGCCGTCTTCTGCGGATCAGCGTCCACGATGAGAACCCGCTTACCCGCACGCACCAAGCCATCTCCGAGCGCCATGGTGACGGTCGTCTTGCCCACGCCCCCCTTCTGCGACGCAACCACCAATACCTTGGTCTTCATCTTCAGCCTTAATAAAAGTTCGGCGGATGCTAAGGGCTTGCATTTTTCCCGTCAACCGTGGTGCTCGTACTGTTCCCAAGCTGCTACCAGAGGTTGGAAACCTATCGTTCGACATTGACGCTTTCATCGACGAAGGTGATCGGATGGCGAGGCAGGGCGATTTCGTCGACGAAATCAGTGTCGGGCCTGTCCGCAGGCGGCTTGCCAGTGGGATAGGGACCTTGGCCTTTTTGCAGGGCCCGGTTTGATCAATACATGTCGACCAGCCGCTGGCTTCACCGTGGCGACCTGCCTTGGCGGCGATTTCGTCGACGAAATCCGCATGATTGCCGTTGGTTCAGCGTTGCACGCCATTCCGCCGTCAACCCGAAGCTTTCAGTACCCACCATGACTTTCCTTAAGGTGGTGCTAACAGGCAGTTGACACCTACGGTTGAAGTCATGCGTCGTCCCCACGCCCTGCGCAACACTGCGGCAGCCTGCTCGATACCTTTCGGCTGCTTCGATGGTGATGCAATCGATGCCATCATGTCCATGCGGCCAAGTGCTGCTTCATGATCACCTCTGTTTGTGCTTGCTGATGCCACCGGCAGAGCACAACTGCCATGGCGAGATCCAACTGCGTTGGAAACACCCTTACAGCTTCGCGCTGGCACCCAAGGGCGGTGGGGGGCCATCAGATACTGACGTGAAAGGATGAAGCATGAGAATCTCTGGTGCTTACGCGCACGGATCGACTCAAGCGTCGATTTTCATGGCGCGCACAGTTCAGTTTTTACGCTTGTTCGCGGCTGGCCATCCTGAAATCCTAACTTGAACGGCAACAGATAAACTGAAAGGGAAGGGCGCTGTACCCGGACGCTTCATGGGGACCGGAGATACGCTGTGTGCTGAAGGGGCATCTTGGTGCGGACTGGAAGTGGGAACTGACGGCCCGAATTTCTGTTTGGGTGGTTTTGTTTCGCGCGAACAAGCCGAACGGCCGAGGTGACATCTCCAGCCTTGCAGATGGCTTGTCACCGACGCGCGAGATCGCTATCTTTGCTGCTTCATAACCAGACGACTGGATCAAGCGGCTTAGGACTATTGGCTTGACGCCAAGGCCACCACTTCTTGCAGCAACCGCAATGCCGTGACTTCGTCCAGGTCACCCGCGCGTGCTTTCAGGAACACGGTATGAAGCAATGCACGAGCGATCGGCCCCATGCCATCGTCTTCACCCAGTGACAGAAGGACCGTGGACGCCGTGGTGGTGACTACAACCTGTCCGCGAATGGTCAGCGCTTCAATCGGAGGACCTGTGGGGGCCATCGTATCTTGGCTTCCCAGCCTCCCAGCCCTCTCGAACCCGACCCCAGGTTGCGGTGGCAGTTCAGCCATATGGTCTGACCCCAACGTGCTGTTCGGCATCGGCGAGTTGGAAGGGAAGTCGGGCTGTTCATCGGATGCAGCACGTCGCTGCCGCAGTGTTTGTGCTCCTGGACCAATGATGAGCTTGGCGTCATTGCGGCGGGACTTGGTCTCAGGGATCAGCAACGCCTTGGTGTGGTCCGGGATGTCATTGGCCGTGCGCAGCGTGTCAAACCAGTCGGGCGGGAGCTTCAGGGTTGTCGTTAGTCGCCGTGTTTCGGCATCGTCGAGCTTCTTGTTCTTGTGGATGCGGTGTGAAACGTTGGCTGGACTCATGCCCATCAGATGAGCCAGCCTTCCTTTGGCGCCGGGTGCTTCGGTCAGCATGGCCAGGTTGAGCCGTCGGATCTCGAGCACATCGTGTGGCAAATGATCGGAAGTGGGCGAAACGGATTGTGGTACTGGACGAGGGTGTGTCATGACCTGCCCTGCAGCACCTTCCGGATTGGGCGTCGGCAGCCCCACGCGTGGGCGGGGGAGGGCGGGGTCGGTTGGACCGACAGCGACCAGTGTCGGTCGTGATGTGTCGGCTTCATCCTCAGGACGATGGGTCGCCGACGCCAGCGGCGATGGTCGAACGGTGGCGATGATGGCATCCTGGGCGCTGTCTTCCGCTCTGAGCGATTCTTTCAGCCGGGCGAACAGATCCGGCATCACGCGCGCATCCAGGCGGTCCATAAACCCGCTGGGCAGCTTCAAGGTTTCCTCGATGTGATGGACCGTCTCGCGGACGAAGTTTTCTCCCCGCAACAACTGGTTGATCCGCTGCAGTGGCATGTCAAGGGTCAGTGCCAAATCATCGATCGATCCTGCAGCTTCAAGCAGGGCTTTGAAGTTGCGAACCTGCACTGCCGATGCGGTTCTGCCCGGTTCCGTCAAAGGAACCGTGTTCTGAGACGGTCGTGGGAATGTGCGTGTCGGTTCCAAATGGCGATTGTCGATCGGTCGGTTGGCGCGTGTTTTTCTTTTGTCGGATGGATACATGCCTGTGACCTCAAGATAGGGATTTGACAGAAGCTGATGACAAATCTAAAGTCTAAAAATTTAGGAATTATAGATTTTATAAAAGACTATCGATGGCTAGTCGTTCCCGAGCACCTCACACATTGCTTGCGCTCACATGGTCTCTTCATTGGCCAATGTCTCCATTGAAAATCATCTCATCGTCTTGGCGTGTCTGATCGTTGGACTTCCTCGATGACAAAAGTTTGCTGTCGATGATGCGATCTCGGGCAATGCTGTTCAGATCAGCGAGTGCCCCATTGGGTTCAACCTCAATCCTTCCCCATCTTCTGGTTTTTATTGCTGAACTGTATTTTTAATGTGGTCTTCTTTCTTAATCTTTTCTTCCTTTTCCGCGCGCGCGCGCGAGAAATGTAACAATACCACGTTCCAAGCCGCGTGCAGCCTCAATGTGCGCTGTGGATAACTTCTTGCGCTATTCGGACATCCATGCCGCTGGCTCGGACACATGGGCCACTCAGTCGGACAAATAGGACGTGGTGTGGATAAGGTTGTCCACAGTCGGCCGGTGTCATTGACTTGTCCGGTTGACGGCCTGATTGTACGACTCGCATCCGGTGTGTCCGAATCACGTCCTATTTGTCCGACTAAATCGCGTCGTCATGCAAAACCGAATGAGGCGTTTGCGAGTCGCGTGTCCGACTGGCCGCATGTTGGTCCGACTAACGTCCTATTTGTCCGACTAAATGCATGCCCGTCCGACTGACGGTACGTTGGTCCGACAAGCATCGCCAATGTCCGACTAAAAACGTTCGAACTCAAAAGAGCACGATTTTTGGATTGCGTTTGAGACCTCGCGGCCTCTACACTGCCGTTTCTTCGCCATGAACCTGTCACCCTCCATGACCGATGCTCACGATGTGATTGAGCTGAGCCCGACCACGTTGCTGGCCGAGCGCAGCGTCTCGATGAGCAATGCACTGGCACGGGCTGCGCAGAACCTTGACCTGAATGAAAAGCGTTTGATCGCGATCGGACTGGCCAAGACCGATTCCATGTCACAGCAGGGCTTGGCGCTGGCGGCCAACGCCGGGTGGAAGCTGACCCTGAATGCGCAGGAGTACGCCGACGAGTTCGGCGTCACCACTTCCACGGCTTACAAGCAGCTCCGCTCCGCCTGCGAACATCTGTACGAACGGTCCATCGGCTTCGTGGTCCCTGGGAAGGTTAAGGGCTCCGGTAAGAAAGCGGACACGGTACGGCGTTGGCGCTGGGTTTCGGCCGTCGAGTACTCCGAAGGGGAGGGCTACGTCCAACTGAACTTCTCGCCCGAAATCGCGCCTCACCTATTGGGCTTGCGGCATCGCTTCACCTCCTACAAGCTCAAGCAGGCAGCCCGGTTTGACACCGTCTATGCGTGGCGGCTGTACGAGTTGCTGAAATCGTGGTCTGACACTGGTCGCTGGTCCCCCACGGTTGAAGAATTCAACGAGATCATGGAAACGCCGCCCAGCTTCCGCGCCGATTTCAAGGCTCTGCGTGTCCGCTGCATCGAGCCGTCGGTGGAAGCGCTCAATGCCAAGGCGGGCCTGGTGGTGAGTTGGAAACCCTTGCGCTATGGCGCCCGCAAAGTGTCGGCTCTGGAATTCGTGTTCGCACCCGTGGCGCAGTCGGATCTGTTTGGCCCGGAGGCCCCTGAAGACCTGGGTGTCCTTGTTTCTGCTGAGGATCTGCTCGGATCTGGTGAGGCCAGTGCCTAGAGCGGCCCGCGTGGTGAACGCTAACGTCGGTCCATCCGAAGTCTGGGGCATCACGAAACTTCAAGTGCAAACTGCTTGGATCGCATTTTTCGAATGACTTAGGGAAGCGCCTTGGATGGGCGTTCAGTGCGGCCATGGCAATCGAGTAGAAAACCCCTTGTTAGTCGGACAAGCCCTTTTCTTGTCCGATTGACGGCATGCCTGTCCGATTGTTGTTCCTCATCTTCCAAGTGCATCATTCCGGACAGCGGGTCTTGCTGTCCGACTCGCGGCATGTCTGTCCGATCCAAGACATGCCAACTTGATGCATATAGTCGGACAGAGAGCCTGATTGTCCGACTCGCGTCCTTTCTGTCCGAAGAAGTTGTTTGGAACCACTTGGTCTGCCAAGGTCTTGTTTGGTCCGCGTGATCCATTGCGCGACAGGGCCAGCACACCGTCGAAAGCCGGAACTAAGCCACCTATCGCTGATTTGGGCGGCTTTCCACGGGTGTGGGGTGCCATAAGGTCTGATTTCTTCCTCGCAACGGCTGTTGTGAATGTAGGCACACAACGTTGTGCCATCGCACGTTTTGCCAATTTGAAGAGTGCAAGCGTTTCTCGGCGAAGTTGTATTCGGACAAGACAGCCGCGAGTCGGACGTGAGGGGCCGGTGTCCGAATGAACAATCGCACTGTGACATGGGCTTTCCATGAGTCTGTTCAGAGCGAGGTTAGGGAATGGCGCTTGCCGCGTGGCGACCGTCAGGTCATTAAACGAATGCATCGCGTCCGCGATGCGGGCAGATGCCATGGCTGCTGGAGAAGGACTGACGACTCGACCTTGGGCATTACAACGACCTGCAGCCCGTCAAGTGTGCGAGCCAGCCTCAACGATCCGGGTGTCGATAGAAACCCGTGCCAGTGCGGTGACCGGCTCGACCCATGCCAACCCATGCGGGCGTAAAAAGCTTTGACGAAACTAAAGATCTAAAATTTAGATATGTGAAATCTAAATTTGGAGGCAGGATTGATTTGGCGTTTTAGACAGAGTCGCAAAGTGCTGAAATCATTGTAGTTGTTTCAGTTTTCATGTGGATTTCTGAGGTCGTTTGGTCAAGCTACCGCCTCAAGACTGCTCATAAACGTGTTCGTTCACTAGGGCGTGTCATCAATCCACCGCCCTGTGGAGTTGAAGGCTTTAGTCTCGCGCCCATGTGTGGCCCATGAGCAGAAGATACGTCCTGAGCGACGACCAATGGCAACGCATCGAGAACCTGCTGCCGGGCCGGGCCGGCCCGGCCAGCCAGGAGCCAGGGCGCGCGACAACCGCCTGTTCGTCGATGCAGTCCTCTACCGCTACCGCGCCGGCATCCCCTGGCGCGATCTACCTGCGCGCTTTGGCGACTTCCGCGTCGTGCATACCCGCCATTCGCGCTGGAGCAAGACCGGCGTGTGGTGCCGTCTCTTCGAGGCCCTGGCCCAGGATGCGGACAACGAATACGCCATGATCGATTCGACCATCGTGCGCGCCCACCAGCACAGCGCTGGTGCAAAAGGGGGGCGCCGCACCAGCAGGCCATCGGGCGCAGCCGAGGCGGCCTGAGCACCAAGATCCATGCCACGGTCAATGCGCTCGGCAACCCGACCGGCTTTCACCTCACGCCCGGGCAGGCGCATGACCTCGAAGGCGCCGATGTGCTGCTCAAGGACACCTTGGGCCAGACCGTCATCCCCGACAAAGCTTATGACGCGCAGGAGCGGGTCATCGCGCCTCTGCTGAAGAAGGGCAAGTCGGTGGTGATTCCTTCGCGTGTCACGCGCAAGGAGCAACGCGGGCATGACCGGGACTTGTACAAGGCGCGCCATCTCATCGAGAACTTCTTTGCGCGCTTGAAGCAGTACCGGGCGATAGCCACGCGCTACGACAAGACGGCGCGCAACTTTCTTGGGGCTGTCAACATGGCTGCAGCGATGGTGTGGCTCGTCTGAATTGGACGATGAGCAGGCGATTCAGTCGGACATTCATTGATGACACGCCCTAGGGCCGTGTTCAGCCGGGCTACATACAAGGAAGCCGGCGGTGCAGTGCGCCGCGACCTCTTTGGCGAGCCGGACGAATGCTGGCTGCAGGATGTTCCCCTGCTGCATCGGCTGGCGCTGGACCGTCTGGAAGCGGTCGCGTCGGGGGAGCGCGAAGCGGGCTGGTCCTGGGTTGAAACGCACGGCTCGATAGATTACTCGGCGATGAGCAAATTCGAGCGCCAGTGGCCCACGCCGCGCGCGATGACGACCGAGGAAGCCGATGTCATGACGCTGTGGGAGGTGCTGGTGCAAGAAGCCGTCGCAGCCAGAGATGCCCTGTCGCGTGCGTATGAGGCTGCAGACGAAGGAAGTGCCGAAGAAGCCGCACTGGCATCCCAACGGGACGACGCCGAGAGGGCCATCGAGAACCTGAGCGAAATGAAGACGGCGTTGGAGGCTTCGCTGGTCGAGTGGGCACCGGAGCAGCACGCGACGTGTGGTGTGATCGTGACGATCGATCACCAAGGCCGCATCGATGTGCGACGCGGCCTCATGCGGCCGGAGGACCGCAAGGCCCACGTCCAGAGCTTGAAGAAGGCCGGCCAGCCTGTCCCCGCGAGCCTGCAAGGCGTCGACACGGCCAAGGGTGAGCGCGCGGTGCATTCCGAGCGCCTGATGCTGGACCTGACGGCCCATCGCACGGCTGCGCTGCAAGCCGCGCTGACCGACAACACCCATGTGGCCCTCGCCCTGGTCGTGCAACCGCTGGTCGAGCCGATCTTGGGTCAACTCAAGTACCGCACGGCCAGCGGGCCGCTCAAGGTGAGCGCAACCCTGACGCGCCACACGCCGCTGTCGAGCCGGGCGACCGAGTACGCGCAGTCACAGGCAGCAACCGTGCTGGATCAAGTCGAGGCGCGTTGGGGAGAGCGCCTGCCCGGCCAGGACCTGTTTGGCTGGCTGCTCACGCAGGATCAGGCCACGCTGCTAAAACTGCTGGCGTTTGGCACGGCCAGTGCCCTCGATGACATGCACGCGCGCGAGGGCGCCGAGCGCGCCCAGGCTGCCGCGCTGGCCGAGGCGCTGGACGTAGACATGGCCGACTGGTGGCAGGCCACGCCCGCGACGTATTTCGACAGCGTGTCCAAGGCCCAACTCATCGACGCCGTGACGGAAGCCTGCGGTGCGGACGCGGCCAAGCCGATGGAAACGCAGAAGAAGGCCGAGGCGGTGGCCCATGCAGCGGCCAAGCTCGAAGGCAAGCGCTGGCTGCCGACGCCGCTGCGGCGCGAAGTGAAGGCGCAGCCAGCGGCATGAACACCGGCCGGCGCTTCAAGGGCGAAGCGCTGGCCATCCAGCCCACCGGCCTGCACAACAATCCACGTTCCAGGAGCCTGAACCATGACCACTGAGAATTTCGCGCCCGTGCTGCAGCAACTGGCTGCCAGGGAAGGCATCGACGTGACCGACCTCTACATCGAGGGGAACGTGGTCTTCAAGCGCAAGGACGGTTGGATGACCGGGACGGTCTGCCAGATCGGCACGCCGTACTGGAACGCCGCCAAGGCTTCGGCCGAGGTACTGGCGCGGCTGCGAGGACAGTAGATCGCAGATCGACCGCCACGCCTGATCTGACAGGCGTGGGTGGCTCGAAGGGCCGTTCGGACGAACGCCCGGACGGCACTCGAGTTTTTTCCCCCCGCACGAGGAACCCCAATGACCCTCACACAGCAGCGCCTCATTTTTCCCGACGAAGCCGACGCGATCGCCTACTGGGGAGGACGCGAGATCAAGACCTGGGCGGTGGACGTCCAGGCCGGGCCGGCGCGACGGCCGAGCTACCGCCAGACCTTCTACGTCCGCGCGCGCACCGGCACGGCCGCTGCGGAAGTCGCACAGCGCGAGATCTACCCGGCGCCGCCGCGCTCGGCGCAATGGCGCTCCCGCCTGGCGGGACCGCGCGAGTTGGGATGTGTGCCCACGCCGTTCTAGACTGAGTCCACACCCAACGAGAGACGCGCAAAGCACCCGGTCCCGCATCAAGCGGGCGGGCGAAGAATTTTGAAGTGGAGGAAAAACAGTGACGACCAACATCCAGAGCCTGCCGACGCGACGACCCCGGGTCTACCTCGCTGGTCCCAGCGTGTTTCGGCCCAATGCCAAGGCGCACTTGGCCAGCCTTGCAGCGCTGTGCGAGCGGCACGGCCTGACTGCGCTGTTGCCGACCGATGATTGCGCCGGTGCAGCCGATGCGCCGCTGGCGCGGCGCATCTACGAGTCGAACACGCAGATGCTGCGCAGCGCCGATGGCGTGCTGGCAGACCTGCAGGAGTGGCGCGGCCACGAACCTGACTCGGGCACCGCCTTCGAGGTCGGCTTTGCCGCCGCACTGGAACTGCCGATCGTGGGATACGGTGCGCCGGAGGACTGCTACGCCGATCGCGTGTCCAAGACCCGGACTTGCGAGCGCGATGCGCTCGGCATGCTGCGCGAGTGCGACAGCCAGATGGCTGTCGAGGACTTCGGAATGCCGCTGAACTTGATGCTGGGTTGCTCGGCCGTGCTGGTGAACTCCGAGGAAGAAGGAATAGAACTGCTCGCAGCCATGCTGCGGCATGGCCCGGCATCGTCCCGCAAGGGTACCTTCGACAGTTGGCTGCAGGCCCGCGTGCTGGACTACAACGCCCGGAAAGTTGCCGGCTAGTCAGACGGCATGGGCCGCGCCAGCCAGGGCAAGCTGCGCGGCCATTTCCTCAAGAGTGCGAAATCACTTGCCTTCGGCCTTGTCCGAAGCTCCGCCTTCGGCGAGCTGCTGGGTCAACCAAGCCGGCTTGCGACCGCGTGTGCCTTCGCTCCACGTCTGACCGTCCGGACCCGTGAAAGTCTTGCCCGTGCCGGCGACCTTGGCACCCAGCGGCTTGCGGACACGCTGCGGCTTGGCGGCTTTTTCACCCTTGCCCACGCGCAGGCCAAGATCCTTGGCCGTGATGCCATAGGCGTCGATTTTCTCGATCAGTTCTTGAATGACGGAAGCCATGGCTTCCTTGCGCTGCTTTTCCGCTTCGGCCTGCAGTTGCAGGCGCTGGGCTTCGAGTTGCTGGATTTGGGCGTTGATATCTTCGAGGGAAACGGTGGACATTCTTGAATTCTGGAGAAGTTGGATGGAACGGTCAGCTGTTGCTTGATCAGCCGAAGCGAGTATGTGCCAATTGCTTCAAGGCACAGGCGTATGACACGCAACACCCAGTTTGTTTCCGTCGGGATCGCGGAAATATGCACCGTAGTAATGCGCGTGATACTGCAGTCGTAATCCAGGGACACACTCACACGTTGCTCCACTGGCCAATGCAACCCGATGGACTTCGTCCACGATCGCTCTCGAAGCAGCCAGGAAGGCCGTCATCTGGCCGTTTCCGGGGTTGTGCAGCTGCCGTCGTAAGGCTTGCAGATTACAAAGAAGGGCCGTTGGTGTCCTGGGCTATCCCAACCAGCCCAAGGCTTGTCATGCTCGCAGAATCCAAGTTCAAGGCCAAGGCTCGACATGACCGCTTGATACAAGCGGAACGCGCGATCGAAATCCGTAACGCTGATGAAGACATGGGAAAACATGAATTAATCCTTAACCCGTGCGAGGTGTTAGCAAGCCATTGCTTTTATCAAAAAAGCTATGACCTTAAAATGCTGACACGTAGGATTTCCGAAGCGTTTCGACCGCCTCGTTCAAGTTTGGCTGGTAGTAAGTCTGTGATTGCTCATAAGCGACTTTGGTAGCCAAATCATCAAACTCGTTAGAAAGGAGTAGCAGCGCTCCATGTTTTTCATCAGTATCGAAAATACGGCGCGAGCCGTCTGGAACCACAAGAGAATTTGCAATGTCTTTGTTTCGGTAAAGAAAATCCAGCCATCTGGTAGTTTCGGCAAGAATTGACAGCTCTCGTTCGGCGCAACGCTCAATGCTTCTAAATTTGAATGCCACATCGTAGCGGCAATATCGTAGCTTGAAAATTTGATCGACGGCCCATCTTCTTCCGCATCGGCCTTGACGTTTTTGCATAAACGTATCGATTTTTTCAAGCCGCCGTAACACTGCCTATCGCGATTTGATATCTCTTTTATATGTTTAAAAGGAAGATTTTCTATACGTTCAGGGACTTTTTTATTTAATATATGAATGCCACGGTCAGCTTCGTCATTGGATGTCTGATAGTCAATTGTATCAAACCAGTTTGATGGAATGACATCTACAGGTCGTCGAAGCGAGCCACCTGATAAATTAATTGCTTTTGCGCCTGAAGTGTCTACTGTCGCTGCAGGATATGCATCCTGAAGAATTTTTTCGGCATCTGACCGAATTTGAACAAGTGCTAAAAGAGTATCGAATGTAATTGGGCTATCATAATATCCCGAAACAGCCTTCAAACCCATCGTTGCATAACGACAATAACGGTCGTCGATGAGAAGCAAATCGACATCACTGACACCACGAATGTGTATGTCACATGGTACTGACCCCTGGAGTCTAAAATCGACAGCAATGTTCTTGCGGCCAAACCCGGTTTTAAGTTGGGCTCCTACTCTCCGTGCTTCTTCGAGACTAATTCTTGTGTAATCAGCATCTACTGCTTGCATTGCTCCAAGAGCATATTTTGTGTATTTTTGATTTGTAGTACCTCGACGAATGTAAGTTTCTTCACGGAAACTTTTACTCAATACTTCGATTTGAGAATCACGAGTCACACGACTTAATCTGTCTGTGCCTTTTCGTCGAGCATCTAGCGAACGGAGTCGACTATCGATATCTTTTGCCATTACTCTTTCCTTGTAAGCTTCATGGTTCCGAAGGTGTATCGGCCGTGCCCATTGAAATACTCTCCTGTAGCGGTTTTTAGATCAGAAGAAAACAGAAGTTCGGCTGAACCGCGATGAGACATCAATTCAGGTTCATCAATTTTCAGCTCGTTTTTATAATTGTAAATGAGGCGATAGCCATCAACCTCATCATATGTTAGTGCTGCAGCCACGCTATTTGAAGCTGACTGATTTGTTTTAAGGCGGATGCGAAGCTTGTCCCACGTTTGAACAATCGTAATTTCTGCTGGCCACGTATAACCTTTAGTCTTATCTGGGTTTATGGTTTGGCCTTGGCACATCCATGTGCCTTCAAGGTTTGGCACTTTCAATAGTTTCGCTATTTTAGAATAGCGCCAAACATAGCTATTGAAAATCCAGTAGATTGCTGAATAGATTGCACCTGCAGTTAGCGGCCAAAAAATAAGTCCTGGAATGTGATCTGCCAAACCTAAAGTTTTTGCAACGTCAACAAGCCAAGCAGCTCCTGCGCCAAGCAGGGGTTGCACACATAGCCGCTATACCACTTATATACCTTCCAATCGCTGCACGATTAATTCCACCAAGTACCGAATATTCATGTGACATTTATTTTACTTGTTGCGAAAAACACAAATAGTAACTAATGTATACTTTATATATAGCGGGTTTTCCCTAGCATCATCACGATCTGGAGTTCACTTGGCGGCCGTCAAGAAGAGAGCCTTGGTCAGTCTGATCTGCACATGCTTCAATCGATGGCAACCTCGAATGGCTGCAAAACTGGGGACTGTCTAGTCATGAACAAAGTCACGGTCTCTTTTCTGAACTTCACGCTCGGTGCTTTCGTGAACTCACCGTTCCTCCAGACTCGCATCGCATGCCACGTCCAGAACGCCGAGATCCCTTTGACTTCCCCCGTGAACCGCTGACCGCCTGGGAGCGCAGGCTGCGCCCTCCCAAGGCTTTCCGGATGGCGCTTGGGCACTCTGTTAGTAATGGGCGTCTTGGTCGTTGTATGGGTCGCGATCAAGCCAGTCAATCCTCGCGAAACCCTCAAGAAGTTCAAGGTAACCAACGTTGCGCCGGCAACTGAACTAACCGAGCCTTCCCTTGGGCTGGCTCCGGTACTGAAGCCTCAGCCGAGTCCCCAAGTTCCGGGTATCACCAAGTGCCTTGGGCCTCAAGGCGTCCTCGAATACACAGATGGCGCTTGCCGTGCGGGTCTACGACCGGTCAAGGCGGACCTGCCCGCTGTCAACGTCGCCGATGGCATGACGCCGCTTCAGCGACTGGCGTCACAGCAGGCCAACCAAGTCGAGGCGCAGCGTGTCTTCGCGCAAGAGATCCAAGTCGTGCAGAGCGTGGGCCCTGTCAGTGACGAATGCAGCACGCTCAATGCTGCCGTGGCGGCCTACGATGCAGAGGCACGCCAGCCGTTGCCGGCATTGCGACAGGACCGTCTGCGTGAGCTGCGCAAGGCGGCGCGAGACCGCCAGTCTCCCTGCGATGCTAATGGGCCTACTTCCCCATACAACCCCATTTCCAGTCTAAATAGCTTCCTGTTACGCAAAATGCTGGAACACCACCTTGGGTTGAAAACTGATACTGGCAATCGAGCCGTTCTGATGCGAGAAATAGCGCAGTTTCTTGTTGCGCGCATCTTCCATCACTTCCTCAGGCAAGCCTAGAACGTCAAGGGACTCTGGGTACTTGCCATGCGCAGTGTAATGAGCCTCGACCGCAAAAATAACTGGATCGGCTGCGCTGGTACCTGACAGAACGTTCGGCCAGTCCTTCATGGGACCAACACACCCTGCTGTCAATGCAAGCAAGAAACAAGCAATGAAATTACGCAAATTCAATTGGTTATTCATGGTTCAAGCTCCTTGATTAAGGTCTTGGTCTAGCGTCCTATGCTCTTCAGCATCAGCACGTCTCGTATCATTTTCGGTTTTGAAGCTCAGTAGAGCGTGAAGTCACTCTCCAGCTTTTTATAAGAGCATCGATGAATTCAACCACCCATGCTGCGTTATGACCCATTGCTGATACAAACCTGTTCTTTAAATTTTGGTCTGCTTCGTTTTGAGCCAGTGCTGTGACTTGGACTTCCACGTCATTGCTACTTTTTAAAAATGCTTGCATTCGCTCTAAAATCGGAAGCAAATGCTCTTCATCTTCATAAGGAATAAGAATGCATTTATTTGCAGGCTTATTTATATAGTACGCAATGTTTCGATCTGAGCCGGGCGCTTCGCAATCGAGCGCGACAATTTCGTTAATGCTTCCAAGCAATTGGGATCTTTTCATAATGACACCTTGATGAGTGCTGCCATTAGACGTAGATATTTTCTTGAATGAATTTATTAACGATACAGATGGCTTGAAGGTTGAGGCAATTACTACATAGGTTTCACAAGTTGGACACTCTCTTATAATGCCACCAGAATAAAACGGATAGCCGGGACTTGTTCGATCCCAAGCTTCAACGTCGTTTTGCGAAATTTGAGCGTAAGATGAATTAAAAAATATACACATTAAAAATGCATAACATAACCGCATTGTATTTACTCCATATAGTCGATACTGTGGAACCAATAAGAAGTATAAGCTCCTGATTCATTGTATATATTAAATAATGCACATCCCTTAACGAGAAATTCTGCTTTTACAAACTTTGCTATGTCCTTAAAGGGAAGTGGTCTGTAGTTTTCTTCGCCACTTAGTTGAATAATATTGTTTGGTAGCAAGAAAGCTGAGTATTCAGTCAATGCATCCCTGACACTAGTTGCCTCGGGGGATTTATTTAAAGACCAACTGTTTTTATATTCATTAATACGGCGATCATCGCATGCTCTATTGGAATTTTCTTGGCGCGCAAGAAGTATTCCTTTCACTGACCTTCCAGAAGATACTAAATTAGCAGTTGCTTCCAAGACTTTTTTTCTTGAATTTACAGGCGATTCATAGACGTTTAACAAATCGTAGAGTCTAAGGATTCTTTTGGGGTCAAGTTCGTGAGCATAGATGGCTAAAAGATCAGCGCCTATTTCGTCAGAATTCCTGAATCTTGAAGCCATCCTTATAATTCCATTATTGATCGTACTTTCGTCATACACATTTCTGACATTGGAGTCGCCAGAGTTCTTTTGATGTTTGAGGATGGCTCGTCTATAAATAAGTAGTTGCTCTTTGTAAAGAAGAGGCAGGTCAACATTCTGGTTATTAACTACGTGAGCTGCCTCATGAGCCAAAATCAAATTTTGGTCTTCTTGAGAAAATTCTTCATAAAAGTTACTAGGTAAATACAAATTACCTAAAACATCTATTTGAGGAGAGAATCTTAATTCATTGACAATGAATATATTTTTTTGCTGGTATCTCGATTTCTCTAGGATACGCTGACTTTCCGCAAATGAAATCTTCATTTCAACAACCAATTTCAGTTCTTCCTTTTTTTCATAGACTCCCTCTGACCATCCTTTATTCCAATAATTAACTGCTTTGTCTGCGTTTTCAACCAACTCTAAACAATTAATCGGATCAAGGAAGTTGCAGGTGATTTCCATCTCTTTGTGATTCCCAAGAAACGTCTTCCATTGCTCAATTGAATCTACATTGATTTCTGACGATTTATTGTCCATTCTTAAATAAATCGCAGGCAGCAGTTTGCGCTGGTTGAACATGCTCTGTATTGTTCCGGACTTACTTGCCGTCTCAATAGATTTGTATGCTTCGTTTGTTCTAATAATTGCTTCTGTCCAAGCTTTCGATCTTGGGTCTGTAGCAGACATTTTTCTTATGGATGCAGATTCCGCGTTGTTTTTTTCAAGCAATTGCTTCTGCAGTGCATTCAATCGACGCTGATTGCCTGGGAGAAGTGCATTTACCGACTTTCGAGCATTTATGCCGTTCATACATACGGTCATTGGCGCATATTCATCCATGCATACTTCACCCAGCTTCGATAAAGATGAGCAGCCTTGAACCATCAATAAAAGAAAAAGCGCAAAAATTTTCATAAATGAGAAATTTGTATTTGCATCATTTATTCTGCCCTGCATATTTTTTATCTTTGAGACGATTTTTATAAAGTGAGGCGGCTTAAGCAACTACGTCACCAACGGAGGCGATGCAGACTGCCGGACGTTACTTGTTAGTTGTATCGCAGAGGCCCAGCTACAAGAGTGGACAGACGCAAGTCTGGCTTGAAGTCCACGCGCAAGAGCTGCTGCACGCAAAAAAAATCTAAGAAAATGAACTGTTGATTATGTGATTTATCAACAGCTTGAGCAGAGATGTAGGCCACCTTGAAGCCTGCGCTTGGCACAAGGTGACAGTTCAAATTTGGTTTGCTGTCGGCAGGTAATCCGGGCAGGCGAGGGTGATGGGCAAATCACCCGTGAGGAGATGTCGCACAATCTTTAGCCAGTTTGGATCGTTGTGACATGACACCTCCTTCATCAGCGTGGTCGACCAATCGATTTCTGGCCGGCTTGGCACCGCAAGACATGGTGCGCTGGTCGCCTCACCTGCGGATGCTGGACCTGCCGGCGGGTCACGTGCTCGTGCAAGCGCATGAAAGACCTCCGCACGTCTACTTTCCGACCACAGCCGTCGTCTCGCTGGTCCATGTCCAGGAAGACGGCTCGACCGTGGAAGTGGCGGTAACAGGCCGGGAAGGCTTTGTTGGCGTGCCTGTCGTCACGGGCGGCGATCTCATGCCCTACCAGGCAATCATGCAAGTCCCAGGGCAGGTATGGCAGCTACCGGTCGACTTGCTCAAGATGGAAATGATGCGTGGCGGTCCTGTCATGCAACGGTTGCTGTTGTTTGTGCAGGCCCTGTTCACCCAGGTGTCGCAGACGGCCGTGTGCAATTGACATCATTCGCTGGAACAGCATCTGTGCCGGTGGCTGCTCCTGATGTTTGATCGGCTTGACGACCAGCAGTTGTCGATGACCCAGGAGACGATCGCCACGATGCTGGGCGTGCGTCGCGAAACGGTGACCGAGGCTGCAGGCAGGCTGCAAGCCGCGGGCCTGATTCGTTACTTCCGTGGACGCATCGAGCTAGTGGACCGCCCGGGTCTGGAGGCCAAAGCCTGTGAGTGCCACGCTGTGGTCGCCCAGGAGTACCAACGTTTGCTAGGGTAAACCAGTTGGTGGTGAATCTGTCGCGGGTTAAGTCAGCGTCATGACTGGCACCTGCAGACGTCTTTCAGGCAGATTCAGGGGTTGACGAACGAGGCAGACGAAAATTAATAAAGGCAGGCGGTTTTCGTTGGGCGGAAAACAGCCAAGAACTTGCAGATTTCCCGCAGCCTCAACGGTTGGCTCTGATGTGAGTTCAAATCCTTGGTGACAGGCAAGATATTTTTGTCATTCCCTCTCTTGGGGACCTAACTCTTCAATCCTCAAGCATGGCCACTACCTCACGACACCATCTCCAACAAATTATCGACAGTGCCATCGACTTTGCCATCGTCGTCACCGACTTAAGCGGCATGGTCACGGATTGGAACGAAGGTGCAGCGAAGGTTTTCGGCTGGAAGCACGAAGAGATTTTTGGTCGAACGATCAACTGCATCTTCACGCCTGAGGATCGGGCGATTGGTCGAGCCGAGGAAGAGATGCGGCTCTCGATCGTTGACGGCCACGCTGAAGATGAGCGCTGGCATCTGCGAAAAGACGGAGGCCGTTTCTGGGCATCCGGCGAGATGATGCCGCTGCGCGACGAGGCGGGTGTTCATCAAGGCTATGTCAAGATCTTGCGGGACCGCACTCGACAGCATGAGACCGGCAAGCAACTTCGTGAGTTCAAGGACCGCTTCGAGAGCTTGCTAGAGACTGTCGACACCGCCTTCGCCATCATTGAGGTCAGGTTCGACGATGGGGACCGAGCAGTCGACTACTGCTTCATCGAGGTCAATCCTGCGTTCGAACGCCAAGCGGGTGTCAATCTGCGCGGAAAGTGGATGACCGAGTTCGCGCCTGACTTGGAACGCTTCTGGTTCGATACCTATGGGCATGTTGCCCTGACTGGAGAAGCGGCGAACTTCGAAAGCTACGCCAAGGCTTTCGACAAATGGTTTGACGTGCGCGCCATCCGCGTGGGCGAACCCGGGGAGCGACAAATTGCTATCTTCTTCAATGACGTGACCGAGCGGCGCGCGGCGCAGGAGCGGCTGCAGGTGAGCGAGGCGCTCGCCCGCGAGAACGTCGAGCGTGTGCAGCTTGCGCTTGCGGCAGGTGCCATCATTGGAACCTGGAATTGGGACATTCCGAACGACTGTTTTACCGTCGACGAGGCGTTTGCAAGGGCGTTCGGCCTCGATCCGGTGCTCGGTCGTAGCGGGCTTGGCATCGCGCAGATCGTCGCCACGGTACATCCGGACGACAAGGAGGGACTGGCCGCCGCCATCGATGCCGCGATCCGCACCGGCGGTGCCTACGCGCACCAGTACCGCGTGCGTCGCGCCGATGGCAGGTATTACTGGATTGAGGCCAACGGGCGCGTCAACCTGAGTAAGAACGGCACCCCGTTGAATTTTCCAGGCGTGCTGCTCGACGTCCAGGAGCGTCGCGCCATGCAGGAGGAGCGCGACCGCAACGCGGCAGCCTTGCGTGCACTTAACGAGACGCTGGAGCAACGCGTGGAAGAGCGCTCCAAGGAGTTGCAGGCCTCGCAGGAACAACTGCGTCAGTCTCAGAAGATGGAAGCGATCGGACAGCTCACAGGCGGCATCGCGCACGATTTCAACAACCTTCTCGCCACCATCACGTCCAGTCTGGAACTGATGAACCGCAAGATTGCCACAGGCAAGGGCGGTGATCTGACGCGCTATCTCACGCTGGCCTCAACCGCCGCCCAAAGCGCAGCCGCATTGATCAAGCGCTTGCTGGCGTTTTCTCGCAAGCAGACCTTGGATTTGCAGGCGCTGGACGTTAACGCGTCCATCGCTCAGATGGAGGACATGCTAAGGCGCAGCATTGGCGCGCATGTCCGGTTCGAACTTGCCCTTCAACCTGGTTTGCCGAGCGTCAAATCGGACCTCAACCAACTGGAAAACGCGCTGCTCAATCTGACGATTAACGCGCGCGACGCCATGCCCGAGGGTGGTCTGATTCGCATCAGCACATCGAGCAGGGAACTTGACGCGAGTTATGCTGCCATGCATCCCGGGGTTGTTGCGGGGCCGTACGTCATGATCAGTGTCTCGGACGACGGGATGGGCATGTCACCCGAAGTCCTTGCACAGGCTTTTGACCCGTTCTTCACGACCAAGCCCATCGGGCAGGGTACCGGGCTCGGTCTGTCGATGATCTATGGCTTTGCGCGGCAGACTCAGGGGCATGCCAGCATCTATTCAGTCCTGGGCGAAGGCACGACCGTCAACATCTACCTGCCGTGCAACCTGACCGCTTTCGCACTACCCGTGACACAGCAGCAGTTGGTTGCACGCTCACCCAAGGGTCAAGGAGAAACCGTGCTGTTCGTGGAAGACGAGCCCGGTGTGCGGGCGGTGCTGGGAGAGATCCTGAGCGAGCTCGGCTACGCCACGCACGAGGCGATTGACGCGTCCAGCGCCTTGGCGATCGAGCAAACCCTGGGACATCTGGATCTGCTGGTCACTGACGTTGGCCTGCCTGGGACCAATGGCCGACAGCTCGCTGAGATGATGCGCGAGCGACGTCCGGACCTGAAGGTGCTCTTCGTCACTGGCTATGCAAACAAGGCATCGGTCAAGGACGAATTTTTGGGTCGCGGCATGGACATGCTGGCCAAGCCGTTCACCATCGACGCCTTGGCTCATAAGGTTCAATCCATGCTGAGCGAACCCACGTCAACCTCCAGCACGGATGGAAATGCTGACAGCGCTTTTGGTGTTTTGCTCTAACAGATCGACGTACAAGCGTCAGGCCAAGATTGATTTTTGAGCACCGCCCTATCGACTCGCCGCAAGGACGTTCTTCTCGTTGGTCAACGTGCCTTGATGGTGTGATGCTTCGAGAAGCGGCTTCGAAAGACGGCTTGGAGGGTGTTTTGCAAGAATTTAATCTTGACCACGTTTTCATTCATGGCCGCACTCGCGAATCGGTTATCAAGGCTAAGCGGTTTCAGGAATTGAACTTTTTTGGACAAGGTCTCTGAATAAGTTCATGGCAAAACTTCATCAAATGCATGGCGAATTATTTTTCAGTCAGTGTTTTCCCGCGGCATCACATGCTCAATCTGCACATTAATGTCGCTTGCATGAATGTTGGAGGGTAATGTGTGCAGACCCTAAATTGCAGGGTATGAGACATGCCTCATTGTTTTTACACACATTCACAAATAAGGTCGTAACACCAGGTTTCG
The DNA here is from genome assembly GCA_963675135.1 of Galeopsis tetrahit. Taxonomy (NCBI): domain Eukaryota; kingdom Viridiplantae; phylum Streptophyta; class Magnoliopsida; order Lamiales; family Lamiaceae; genus Galeopsis; species Galeopsis tetrahit. Next base: position 36,693 of record CAVLYN010000133.1, read on the forward strand.
ATTGAGTTCTGCGTTGTAAGGATTTTGTCAACATTTTGTTCACAATTCGGGCGTCAGCCATCACACATTCCTACAAAGCATGACGCCTGCCAGACAGTTGGATCCTGAGGAGTTCAAGGTTGCCAAGAGCCATCTGAACTTTCCCGTCGTCGGCTTTGGTGCTTCGGCAGGTGGTCTGGGCGCCTTGCAAAGGTTGTTGCAGCAGATGCCAGCTTCGCCGGGCATGGCGTTTGTGGTCGTCATGCACTTGAGTCCCGAGCACGAGAGCATGCTGGGCACGATTTTGCAGCGGTCGACCTTGCTGCCCATTGTCACAGTCACGCAGGCCACGCCGATCGAAGTCGACCACATCTATGTGATCTCGCCCGCGCTCAAGCTTGTCATGAGCGATGGGCACCTTCATGTGGCTCCGCTGACCACGCTCCAGGCGCGAGGCAGCTCTATCGACTTGTTTTTCCGCACCTTGGCGCAGGCCCATCAGGAGCGCGCCATCGCTGTCGTGCTTTCCGGCACCGGCAGCGATGGTGCCCAAGGTCTGCGGCGTGTGAAGGAACTGGGCGGCGTGGCCATGGCGCAGAGTTTGGAGGATGCCGAATTCGACGGCATGCCCAGGGCGGCCATCCAGACGGGCGTGGTCGACTTCGTGCTCACTCTGGAGGAGATGCCGCCCAAGCTCGTGATTCTTTGGGAGAACGCCCGTTGCCTGGCCCTGCCGCATCCCCCTGTGGGACTCGAAGTACACGAGTCAACGGGTGAAGCCGAGGTGCTGGCCGAGGAGGCGCTGATCTCGATCAAGGCGATCCTGCGCGAGCGCACGGGCCACGACTTTGCCAACTACAAGCGCGGCACGGTGCTGCGCCGCATCGAGCGACGCATGCAGGTCAACGCCGTTGCCGATCTGCCCACCTACCGCCAGTTGCTCGATACACAACCGAAGGAGACGTCGGCGCTGCTGCAGGACATGCTCATCAGCGTGACCAACTTTTTTCGTGACCCTGACGCATTTGAAGCTCTGCAAAACGCCTTGAAGCATGTCATCGAGGATCGGCCGGCGGCGGAGCCTTTCCGAGCTTGGGTGGCCGGCTGCGCGACGGGGGAGGAAGCCTATTCGGTGGCCATCGTGCTGCGCGAGTTGCTGGGACCGCACGGACCACCCATCCAAGTGTTTGCTTCCGACATCGACGAGCGCGCGGTGGCATCGGCACGCACCGGTGTGTTTCCCTTGTCGATCGCCGCAGACATCGATCCCCGGCGGCTGCGCGAAGACTTCATCCAGGAATACGACGGTTTGCGGGTAAGCAAAGCACTGCGCGAAACGGTCATCTTCTCCGCGCACAACCTGTTGAGCGACCCGCCCTTCACGCGGCTGGACCTGATTTGCTGCCGCAATGTGCTGATCTACCTCAATCGCGCTGCGCAGGCCCAGGCGCTGCGCAGTTTTCATTTTTCGTTGAAGCTCCACGGCTTGCTGTTCTTGGGCTATTCCGAGACCGCCGATGCGGCCGACGGGTTGTTCGATGACGTTGACAAGCTCAAGCGCATTTACCGGGTCGGCGCCAAACCTCCCCGGTCGCGCGTGATGCCGCCCATTCCCACCCGCGTCCCGGATGTTCACGTAGCGCCTGTAGCCGTGGTCCGCGCAACCTCTCAGAAGCCGCCGCTCGAGCTGCTGCACGAGCGCATCGCGCAGCGCTGTGCCCCACCGAGCGTGCTGGTGGACAAGGACGACACCGTGCTGTACGTCAGCGCACGTGCCTCGCACCTGATGCGTGTTCCCGAAGGTACGCCGACGAACAAGCTGCTCGAGCTGATCCGACCTGAATTGCGGGTTGAGCTTCGCACTGCGATTCATCGAGCTGTTGAGACGGGCTCAAGCGTTGAAGCTTCTCGGGTGTGTCTTCCGATCAATGGGGTGTCGCATGCCGTGATCATGACCGTTCGACCAGCCATCGAAGAGACACCCAAAGGGATGATGTTCATTGTGTTCAATGAGGTCCAGGAAAGCCTGACGCTTCCCCTGGGCGATCAGCAAGGACGCGACGCGGTCAACGAAGCACTCGAAGCCGAACTGCTGCAAATACAGATTCGCTTGAAGAATACGGTCGGTGAGTCCACGGCCTTCACTGAAGAACTTCGGTCATCCAACGAAGAGCTGCAGACCATCAACGAGGAACTGCGCTCGACCACCGAAGAACTGGAGACCAGTCGGGAAGAGTTGCAGTCGGTCAATGAAGAGCTCACGACCGTTAACACCGAGCTGGTGGTGCGCGTGGAAGACAGCACCCAGCTCAATGACGATCTGCAGAACCTCATGAACTCAGCCGAGATCAGCACGGTGTTCGTCGATCGCGACATGAAGCTCAAGCGGTTTACACCACAGGCTGCCACGCTGTTCAATCTGCTTAAAACCGACCTGGACCGACCGCTGCTGGACATCACTCACCGACTGGACTATCCAGAGTTGGCCAAGGACGTGCGCAACGTGGTCCGCAACCTTGCTCGCAGTGAGCGCGAGGTGCGCAGCCACGACCACCGCTGGTTCCTGGCGCGGATCGTGCCCTACCGCACGGCCGAGGACCGCATCGAGGGTGCCGTGCTGGTGTTCTTCGACATCACCTTGCGCCGGCTGACCGAGGACCGGCTACGCTTGAGCGAGCAGCGCATGCGGCTGGTCGCCCAGAGCATGCGCGACTACGCCATCATCACCATGGACGCGTCTGGCGTCATCGTCACGTGGAGCGCGGGTGCTGAGAAGATCTTCGGCCATGCGCCGGAAGAAGCCATCGGCCAACCGTTCAGTTTGATTTTTCTGGAGGAGCATCGCCTGGCTGGGCTCCCAGAGCACGAACTTCAGAAAGCATTGGAGCTGGGACGGGCCGATGACGACCAGTGGCACCTGCGCAAGGATGGCGAGAAGATCTACTGCAGCGGCATCACTGTGCCCCTGGAAGGCAGCGGCATCACGGGTTTTGCCAAGATCTGCAGGAACGTCACACAGGCGCAGTTCCGCGAACGCCAGCGTGAGTCGGCTTTGCAAAGTGAGCGTGCCACGCGCGATCGGCTGCAGGAGGCCAGCACGATGAAGGACGAATTCCTGGCGGTGGTCTCGCACGAGCTCAAGAATCCCCTGTCCGTCATCAAGATGAACGCTCAGATGCTCGCCCGACTGCCGGGCGTCCAAGGCAACGATCGGGCCCTGCGGGCAACAGCCTCGATTGAAACGGCTGTTTTTAGTCAAGTGCAGATCATCAATGACTTAATGGAATTCTCGCGTGCCAACATGAGCAAGCTGGTCTTGGCTCTGTCTCATTTTGATCTGGCCGAGACAGTCAGGAACATCACCGAGTCGATGGGCAACGACGTATCAGCGAAGTCGCAAACGCTGCGTGTTCGCACGGTGCCGGCGGACATCCACGCCGATCCGGTGCGGGTGGAGCAGATCGTCTGGAACCTGGTCACCAACGCGGTGAAGTTCACGCCCAACGGCGGCGCAATCGAAGTCGATCTCTCTAACCAGAACGGCATGGCATGCCTTTCTGTCAAGGACTCAGGCATCGGAATGGATTCGACCCACCTGCAGAGCGTCTTCGAAATGTTTCACCAGGTCGACACCGGCCTGAACCGTCGCACGGGAGGCCTGGGTATCGGCTTGGCGTTGGTCAAGCAGATGGTTGAGCTTCATGGGGGACGTGTGGCGGCCGACTCGGCGGGGTTGGGTCAGGGCGCGTGCTTCAAGGTCTGGCTTCCTCTCCAGACCATTGCACTCGAGATGCAAACCAAGAGCCACTTGCCCGCTTACACCCTGGATAACCTGCATATCCTGGTGGTCGACAATGAGCCGCAGCTCCTGCAGGCCTTTGGTGCTTTGATGGAGAGCGAAGGCGCTCGAGTGACGTTATGCACGAGCGCTGAAGAGGCGGTTCGCATCGCTACAGAGGGCCAATTCGACGCGGTCATCTCTGACCTCGCCATGCCCGAGCACGATGGGCATTGGCTGGCCCAACAGCTGCGCTCAAACGACGCTACACGCCATCTCGCCCTGATCGCAGTGTCGGGCATGACCCGGGATGTGGATCGTTCGCAAGCCGAAGCAGCAGGCTTTAGCGCGCATCTCAACAAGCCGGTGGATTTGCATCTGCTGGAAGAAACGCTGTTTAAATTATTGCAACGCTCTTAAGAAACGACATAGACGTCAATCTAGACTAAATTTATGACAAAGCAGGCGGTTGACCTACCAGAACGGCCACCAAGAACGTCCAGGGGACGAATCGGCCTGAAGCAACGCATGGTTCGACGGGGTCGGGCCAAGCCGACGTTGCAGCTCTTGCGCCAGCCGAGCCCAGGTTTGGCGCGTATTCTTGTCCCCAGCTTGAGCCCGCTGTCGCCACACATAGGCGGTGGCGGCAAGTTGCTCATCATCGAGTTCATCCATTCTCACTGGCATCGTCACCACCATCTCTGGCTCCTGAAGTGCTTCGCCTGACTTTGGCAAGACAATTCTTGAAACAAAAAAGAATACTAAAGTAGTCTTTATTTTGTTTGCTTTTTGTCGAGATTTCTTGCGATGACGTCGTCTTTCTCCGACTTTTTGGGGAGTTTTCGTGTTTGCTGAAACAACAAAGCCGACTCGACACCCTTCAGGCATCGGACCGGCTTCGTTTTTACAGCTTTGTCAGATCACCAAGGCTTAGAAGCCTCAGGCGAAGGCGCTGCTCATCACCAGCGCGCCGTTCACGCCCGCCGGGAAGAAGCCGCCCCGCGACACCGCGCCCGGGTTGAGGTAGACGATGTTCAGCACGTCGCCGGGCGTGCGGCTGTAGGCGATGCCGTCCTTGTCCAGCGGCACGATGTTGGACGCGCCGTTGGTGCCGGTGATGCCCTGGTCGACGTCGGTCGAGCCGTCGAGCGTGTCGCGCGCGTTGGAGATGGCGTCGGCCGAGGTGCGGAGGGCCGGCGTCGCCAGACCCTTCGAGTACAGGACCGTGCGCACGAGGCCGGCGTGATAGGCCTCGGCCGCCAGGATGCCGGCGGCGGCCTCCAGGTAGGTCTTGTTGGTGATCAGCGGCGCGGCGCCCTTGTACGCCGTCACGCCCACGTCCTCGAACACGAAGGCGCCCAGCAGGAAGTTCTCGTCGCTCGCGTAGGGGTCGAAGGCGACGCCCGGGCCGACGAGACCGGCCGCGCGGGCCGCCACCGAGAACGCGCCATTGGGGTCCGTGCCGCCGATGTCGATCTGCGGCTGGGCCACGGCCGCGCTGCCGAGCGCGGCACGCAGGAACGCGACGTGCGCGATCTCGTCCTCGGCGATCTCCTTGGCGTACTGCGCCACGACCGGGTCGCGGAAGGCCACGGCCCGGCCGCCGATCACGCTGCCCTGCGTGCCGGTGCCCGTGAGCAGGCTGGCCGACAGGCCGGTGCCGAAGACGGCGTACTGGTAGAACTGCGATTCGAGGTATTCGAGGTTCAGCGCGAAATTCAGGATCTCCACGTCGGTGGGTCCGGGCGCGGGCTGTGCAATGGCGTTGTCGCCACCGCCGCCGCAGGCCGAGAGGATCATCCCGCCCACGACCCCGGCGCCGACGGCGCTGGTCTTGCGGAAGAATTGACGCCGGTCTTCCAGTTTCCTGGCGCGGGTCTGCAGAACATCGATCAGCTTAGATTCGGTGGACATCGGAAATTCCTTGGAGAAGGACAAATAAAGCGATCAAAAATGATCAAGTCAATGAGCAAACAGAATTTGAAGCCTCGAATTCTTTGTTTGTTTTGACTGCGCGTGCCTCGAAACAGGCGACGCGAGATCCTTCTACGCAGCAAAATTCCATCCAGATGTCAGACAAATGCTTCAATATGTAATATGTAATCGAGGACTAGATCATTCAATGTGAGAAAAAAGTACCTATTCAGGTTTATAAAACCAAGTCATGTTTTTCCCAAAATAGTCATTCCAATCTCTGCCAAGCTGAATCCATTTGGATTAATAGAAGGAACAGGACAATGACAAAGAAAATACGTTCTTGTCGATTCATCCGCTGGGGGATCAGCCTCAGACAGTGAACAGCTTTTGCTGGATAAAGTTTTCCAGATCTCCGACCGCCATCGGCTTGCCATACAGATAACCTTGGACCTGCTTGCAGCCGCACTGCTGCAGAAAGTCAAGCTGTTCGACGGTTTCGACGCCTTCGGCAATGACTTGGAGCTTGAGCTTGTCGGCCAGGAAGATGACGGCCTTGACGATCGCGGCATCGGCCTCGTCGTTGCAGATCTCGGTGATGAAGCTGCGGTCGATCTTCAGCCGTGTCAGGGGATAGCGTTTGAGCAGGCTCAACGACGCGTAGCCTGTGCCGAAATCGTCAAAGGCGATGCCGACGCCGAGTTGATGCAGTGCACGCAACGGCTTCAGGACGAGTTCGTCGTGCGCCAGGATGATGTTTTCGGTGATCTCGATCTCGAGCGCCTCGGGCGGCAGCTTCGTTTGCTGGAGCACCTCCATGACGTTCGTCGCCAGTTGCCCGTTCTGGAACTGCGCACCGAAAAGGTTGACGCCCATGATCAGATTCGGCAAAACCTTGCGCAGCTCGACCGCATAGGCGCACGCCGTCGCCATCACCCACTGCCCGACTTCGGCCGCGAAAGCGCCCGACTCGATGGCGGCGATGAACCGGATCGGCGGTAGCAGGCCTTCGGTGGGATGCCGCCATCGCATCAAAGCTTCCAGACCAATCAGGGCTTGATCGGCCACGCGAATCTGCGGCTGGTAGAACAGCTCGAATTCCCGGTGCTCGATGGCGCGACGGATTTCGCCTTCCAGGGCCCGTCGCGTCAAGACCTTGTCTTTCAGACGTGAATTGAAGAACCGTACGCAGTTGCGACCCTGTGCCTTGGCCTCGTACATGGCCAGATCGGCCGCGGAAAGTAAATCACCCACATCGGCGCCATCGTTGGGGTACATCGCGATCCCGATGCTGGCAGTCAGATGGCTCACGTGAGCGTCGACCATCATGGAAGCCGCGATGGCTTTGAGCATGCACTGTGCACTCTGCTCGATTTCGCTCAAGGTGGCTTCATCAGGCATCAAGACCGCAAATTCATCGCCTCCCAGGCGGGCCACGGTGTCAATCGACCGGGCGCAGGACAGCAGCCGCTGGGCCACCTCCTTGACGACCTGATCGCCAGCGCGATGGCCTAGGGTGTCGTTGACATCCTTGAAACCGTCCAGGTCGATCATCAGGAGCGCGAACGGCTCTTTGCGATCCAGGCACTCCGCCACCCGGCTGAGCAGCACGCCGCGATTGGGCAGGCCCGAGAGGCTGTCGATGTGGGCGAGCTGGAACAGTCGTTCCTCGTCCGCCCGACGGGTGGTCATGTCACGGATGATGGCGCCGAAGCTGGCCTGACCGTCCTCCTGCCACATCGACAGGGACAGCTCGATCGGAAACTCCCGACCGTCTTCGTGGCAGGCGTCGAGTTCGACCGTGGTTCCCAGGAGACGTGGCGCGCCTCCGGCGGCCACCCGCTGCAGTCCGCTGCCGTGGCCGCCACGCATGCGCGGCGGCACGATCAGGTCGAGGCTGGCGCTCACGGCCCGCGTCGCCTGAAACCCGAACAGCCGTTCGCAAGCCGGGTTCCAGAAAGTAATCCGGCCGAGATGGTTGGCACAGATGATGCCGTCTGGCGAGGTGGCGGCGATCTGCTCGAAGCGAGTCTGGCCCGCGCGATGCGCAACGGCCAGCCGCCGAACCTCCAGTTTGTCGAGCACCAGCGTTGTCAGTGCCTTCAGATGCTCTCGATCCTGTGGTGAGAGCCCGTTGCGAGGTCGACGGTCGATGATGCACAGCGTGCCCAGCGTATGGCCACTGGGTGTGAGCAGCGGCATGCCGGCGTAAAACCGTATGAAAGGCTCGCCCAAAACCAAAGGATTCCGAGCAAAACGCGAATCCAGCTTGGCGTCGGGAACGACCAGGATGTCGTCGAGCTCCAGCGCATGAGCGCAAAACGACACGTCCCGTCCTGTCTCACAAACATCCAGACCCTTCCTGGCCGAAAAAATCTGCCGCGATCGCTCGACGATCGACACCAGAACGATGGGCACATCAAAGAGCTTGGAAGCCAACTGAACGATGGCATCCAGATTCAACTCGCTGTCGTCCTCCTTGAGTTCGTACTCGGCCAGCGTGGCGAGCCGGTCCGATTCATTGAGCAGCAACGGCGCGTATCTCATTCAAAAAATGTAAACTAAAGTTTATATGTAAATGAACTTTCAAGTTCATCTGGTGATGTTGCGCTCATCATTCGAAATCCTGTCAACTCAAAGCGCATCTGCATTCAAAACAGTAAATTTTTGCGAGAAAACAACGCATTTTTGTTGAAGATGAAGAAGTTAGTTTTCATGCAAAATAAATACAGGCCCATTATTTGCCAATAAGCATGCGTAGGTTTCATGATGCATCATTATGAGTAAAAGTTCTTGGCAAGCCGATCATGAGTTATGAGTTTCTGCACCATCTGACACAGGCCACGTTGCCGGTGGTCGTCTACGACCGACAACTCGTGGAGCAGTTGGGTGCCTACGAAATTCAACGGCTACTGATAATTTCAAGACCGAAATCACAGTGTTTGAAAATTGACGATCGAAAAGGTGTTCAGGTGGTAAAGGTCACCAGGGCAGGTCACCGCGCAGTGTATCAACATCTTAAGGCATCGAAAATTTTCAGTGAAAAATCCGTATCCAGTTGAAAACCGTCGGGACTGAGTTTCAAAATTGGAGTCTTTGTCATGAACACGATTGCGCTGTGCAAGTCTTTGGACCACATAGATAACCGTGAGCTGGCACGTCTGGCGATGTTATGGAAAGCGCAAGCTTCTTCCGGCCAAATCGAAGCACTCGGCATTGCTCAAGCTTTGGCGTTCGAACAACGTCGGCGCTTGAATGCGGATATTCCACGGCAGAGAATTTTTTCTGACGATTCGAACCATCTGAGATGGTGGCAACGCTGGCGATCAATAATTTTTGCTGCCATCGCAAGAATAAATACAGTATCGGGGTCAAGGCACCTACAAAAAGAGTGATTCAAACCCACTCTTGCTTCCCCGATCATCGATGTATCCAACCAGTTCAAGTACATGCTGGTTGCAGGCGCCTTGGCTGTGGGTGGGTCAGCGTCATTGCCAATGCGCCCAATCCTGCAGGTGTGGCGCTCCTCAAGCACGGCCTCGCCGATGAGGCCATTGGCGCGGGTGGATTGCTGCTCGGTGCGCTAGGTCCGACCGTGGTCGCGACGGCGGCGTTCATGTTTTTTAATCACTCGGATGAAACGAAAATATTTAAAAATATGCTGTTGGGAAGTTTGAAGTCGTCACATATACGTAGACAAAAATTAAAAATATCTTTTGTTTTGCCTGCAAAACAGTGCCGTGTATATGAGCAATGTGATCGGTCAAAGTTCTTCAGCTGCAGCCACTTCCGCTCGCTCTCCCCTTCACGAGATCTTTGGTCCTGACGAGCGACTCCAGATCGCTTTGGATGCTGGCGCCATCGCCGACACATGGTTCTAGGGCGTCCAACGGAATGTTTTCGCGGCAGACTGCCGTTTTGTTCAGCACTTTGCTTTTGACGAGGACAAGCCTCGAGTGGGCATGCCGCTGCCCAAGCCTTGTGGCATGGATCAGTTGGTGAAATCGTTGCGCACAGTGATGAGCGAAGCCAAGCCGATGGAAAACATCGTCCAGACCGAGCCGAACATGGCATCGGGCTCGGAGAATGCTGAACATGCCGACTGTCAGACCTCGACGCTCTGGGTATTCTGCATACAGCGGAAGAACTGGAATACGACCAAGTGTCATCGCTTGCGGCTGCGCTGTTCGATGCACCCATGGCGCTGGTTTCGATGATCGATTCGGATCGGCAGTGGTTCAAGGCACGGATCGGCTTCCTGATGCAGAAGACACCACGTGAGCAGTCCTTGTGCGCGCATGCCTTCCAGCGACCGGACGAGGTCATGGTGGTCACCGACGCTATCCAGGATCCGCGCTTTGCGAACAACCCGTTGGTGACGGGTGAGCCTTTCATTCGGTTCTGTGCGGGCGCGCTGCTCGTGATGTCCTGGGGTCATGCCATTGGCACGGTCTGCGCCATTGATACGGTGGTCAGGGAAGTGCAGCCTCGCCAGCTGGCGGCCCTCAAAATCCTGGTGCGGTAGGTTGTCTAGCGGCTTGAGGAGAAGAGGTCGGCCGAAGGCGCTTGGAAAACGTCAGGGCCGGATCGATGAGTTGCTGCGTCGGGTCATGAACGGCTTGGCAAGATCTTCATAGTGGTTGCTCAACCGCCGATTCCAAGCAGTCGCACTGCGCCAAGGTCATCAGGGGTCAAGCCGGCCACGCCGTACTTTCTCGAACCGATCGAAGCGCTTGAGCACATCCTGGAGGTCTGACAAATTCTTGATGTCGCGACGAGCGTCGTCCGTCACGAGTGCAACGTGCCGTGACAAGGCCGCGTGGCGATCGTGGCGCGGCTCGCAGGTGGCCACCGCGGTCAATACATCGATCAGGCGGGCCATCACGGCGGTGCTGCCAGCCGCGTTCTGGCGGATCATGTGGAACATCGCATCGGTCAGACCGTCATAGCTCACGCTCGGAACGACCAGACAGACCGCGCCAGCATGCGTCGTGATGCCACTGGGCAAGTGACGGCCCACCATGTCGCACAAGGCCGCACCCAGCCGATCCAGCACGCTGATGGCGGTATGAGGATCATTGATCCCGGGCGACAGCGCGCGCACCGCAACTTCAACGAGTTGACGGATCGTGTATTCAAGATCCTCGGCGCTGGTGCGTTCGCTGTTCATGCCCGTGACGGCACGGATCGCACCACTGATTTCATCAAGCGTCTTCTCACCTCCGGAGGGCGGTTTAGCGAGGGCGATGGGCGCGCCGGGGAATGCATGGTCGCCGGGCCGGATCAGCAGTTTGATCGGCGTCTTGTGATCCACAGCCCATCGGGCCAATGCTGCCTGATCGAGATGCTCGAGGTAGCCACGCCGCGCATCGAAGACCGGCGTCGCCGTGTGCCAGTCGACGTCATCGGAAGCGGCAGCGGGCCGTTCGGTGGTGGTCAGCCGAAGGATGGCAGCGCGCACGTCCTGGCTGACCAGGTCGATGACCGTGTCCACGTTGATCCGGCTGGCCATGTGCCCGACGAAATACACCAGCATGCCCACGCACCCGAACGCCAGCACGATGCTCACGGACAGGGACAGGTGCGGCACGAAGGTTCCCTCGTCCTGGGTCCTGACACTGCGCAGCACCATTAGGGCATAGGAGAAGGTGGCGAGAAAGGCGCCCAGGGTCACCTGGTTGCCGCGGTCGTGCGTGAAGTTGCGCAGCAGCCTGGGACCCATCTGGCCGGCCGCCAGTGACAGGGCGGCGATGGTGATCGAGAAGACCGTGCCCGCCACGCCGATGGTGGACGACGCCACGGCGCCGAGCAGGGTACGGGCTCCGGTCCCACCGCCGTTGTAGAGCCAGCGCCCGCGGAGCAAGGCATCCGGCAAGAGGCCGCTGCGATCGATCTCGATCGAGCCGATGGCGCCCACGATCCCCGCGATCACCATCAGCCCGGGGATGATCCAGAAGCGACCGCTCAGGAATCCCCAGACCTTGCCGATCGACTTCTTAAGCACGGGCGCGTTCCCGCCGGATCTCGATGGGCGGGAAGCCGACGATGTCGTAGGTCGCGGAGGCGATGCCGATGCCTTCGGTCTCGAAGCGCTCGACGATCTCCCGGCTCATCGCATCCTTGGCGCTGCGGATGCTGTGTGTGCCCACCAGGAAGCGAACGGTCAGTTCCAGCCAGTTGTCAGTGATCCGGAAATACACCT
>CAVLYN010000134.1:2500-5000 GCA_963675135.1 Galeopsis tetrahit
AGTGGGACCGCCCCCGCCGCGCCGGAGCGGGGGGTGGCCGACGGGTGGCCGACTACGACCGCACGGCCCCGTGGCCTACCGTGCGGAAGAGGTTCATCGAGTGCGAGCTCACTTGGGCGCGCATGTGCGGGCGCTTGGGGGGCCGCAGGCCCCTTGCGCGCGCATCCTCCGCCCATGCTGCCTAGTGAGCACCCCCTCCCCTATATATGCTTAAAAAAAAAAATCCCAGGTGACAGCACTAGATATTAAAATGGCCGAGGAGGTAGTACTATTAGATTACCTATTTATACACCCCAAATTTCAGTGAGCCTATGCACCCCCCCCTAAAATCAGCCCAGGAATCCATTTCCATCGTTAAATTTAGCATCCGAGGTCCCGGGACGGGAGTTTTGACGGGGGCAGCGTTCGTGGGGCCCGTTTTTCGAAGTTGTCGGAATTCATCGAAAGCTTGCATACCCCCCTAAATCGACAAAATAATCACTTGTGTCGAGGCGGAATTTCGATTTGAGGCCACGGGTGCGGAGTTTTCGACGTCGTGCACCACACGGGGGGCCGCCGGCCCCCCCTAGGCTGCTGTCTTGGGCAGCCTCGTGCACCATTTTTTCAAAGTTGTCGGAATTCTCTCAATTCTTGCATACCCCCCTAAATCGACAAAAAAATCACTTGTGTCGAGGCGGAATTTCGATTTGAGGCCTCGGGTGCGGAGTTGTTGCAGCGGTGCACCACAATTGTGCCATCGGCCTAGGCTGTCTTGGGCAGCCTTGGGCACCGTTTTTTCAAAGTTGTCGGAATTCCCTCAATTCTCGCATACCCCCCTAAATCGACAAAAAAATCACTTGTGTCGAGGCGGAATTTCGATTTGAGGCCTCGGGTGCGGAGTTGTTGCAGCGGTGCACCACAATTGTGCCTTCGGCCTAGGCTGTCTTGGGCAGCCTTGGGCACCATTTTTTCAAAGTTGTCGGAATTCTCTCAATTCTCGCATACCCCCCTAAATCGACAAAAAAATCACTTGTGTCGAGGCGGAATTTCGATTTGAGGCCTCGGGTGCGGAGTTGTTGCAGCGGTGCACCACAATTGTGCCATCGGCCTAGGCTGTCTTGGGCAGCCTTGGGCACCGTTTTTTCAAAGTTGTCGGAATTCCCTCAATTCTTGCATACCCCCCTAAATCGACAAAAAAATCACTTGTGTCGAGGCGGAATTTCGATTTGAGGCCTCGGGTGCGGAGTTGTTGCAGCGGTGCACCACGATTGTGCCTTCGGCCTAGGCTGTCTTGGGCAGCCTTGGGCACCGTTTTTTCAAAGTTGTCGGAATTCCCTCAATTCTCGCATACCCCCCTAAATCGACAAAAAAATCACTTGTGTCGAGGCGGAATTTCGATTTGAGGCCTCGGGTGCGGAGTTGTTGCAGCGGTGCACCACAATTGTGCCTTCGGCCTAGGCTGTCTTGGGCAGCCTTGGGCACCGTTTTTTCAAAGTTGTCGGAATTCCCTCAATTCTCGCATACCCCCCTAAATCGACAAAAAAATCACTTGTGTCGAGGCGGAATTTCGATTTGAGGCCTCGGGTGCGGAGTTGTTGCAGCGGTGCACCACAATTGTGCCTTCGGCCTAGGCTGTCTTGGGCAGCCTTGGGCACCGTTTTTTCAAAGTTGTCGGAATTCCCTCAATTCTCGCATACCCCCCTAAATCGACAAAAAAATCACTTGTGTCGAGGCGGAATTTCGATTTGAGGCCTCGGGTGCGGAGTTGTTGCAGCGGTGCACCACAATTGTGCCTTCGGCCTAGGCTGTCTTGGGCAGCCTTGGGCACCGTTTTTTCAAAGTTGTCGGAATTCCCTCAATTCTCGCATACCCCCCTAAATCGACAAAAAAATCACTTGTGTCGAGGCGGAATTTCGATTTGAGGCCTCGGGTGCGGAGTTGTTGCAGCGGTGCACCACAATTGTGCCTTCGGCCTAGGCTGTCTTGGGCAGCCTTGGGCACCGTTTTTTCAAAGTTGTCGGAATTCCCTCAATTCTCGCATACCCCCCTAAATCGACAAAAAAATCACTTGTGTCGAGGCGGAATTTCGATTTGAGGCCTCGGGTGCGGAGTTGTTGCAGCGGTGCACCACAATTGTGCCTTCGGCCTAGGCTGTCTTGGGCAGCCTTGGGCACCATTTTTTCAAAGTTGTCGGAATTCTCTCAATTCTCGCATACCCCCCTAAATCGACAAAAAAATCACTTGTGTCGAGGCGGAATTTCGATTTGAGGCCTCGGGTGCGGAGTTGTTGCAGCGGTGCACCACAATTGTGCCATCGGCCTAGGCTGTCTTGGGCAGCCTTGGGCACCGTTTTTTCAAAGTTGTCGGAATTCCCTCAATTCTTGCATACCCCCCTAAATCGACAAAAAAATCACTTGTGTCGAGGCGGAATTTCGATTTGAGGCCTCGGGTGCGGAGTTGTTGCAGCGGTGCACCACAATTGTGCCTTCGGCCTAGGCTGTCTTGGGCAGCCTTGGGCACC
>CAVLYN010000134.1:15000-17500 GCA_963675135.1 Galeopsis tetrahit
CTCCCCTATATATGCTTAAAAAAAAAAATCCCAGGTGACAGCACTAGATATTAAAATGGCCGAGGAGGTAGTACTATTAGATTACCTATTTATACACCCCAAATTTCAGTGAGCCTATGCACCCCCCCCTAAAATCAGCCCAGGAATCCATTTCCATCGTTAAATTTAGCATCCGAGGTCCCGGGACGGGAGTTTTGACGGGGGCAGCGTTCGTGGGGCCCGTTTTTCGAAGTTGTCGGAATTCATCGAAAGCTTGCATACCCCCCTAAATCGACAAAATAATCACTTGTGTCGAGGCGGAATTTCGATTTGAGGCCACGGGTGCGGAGTTTTCGACGTCGTGCACCACACGGGGGGCCGCCGGCCCCCCCTAGGCTGCTGTCTTGGGCAGCCTCGTGCACCATTTTTTCAAAGTTGTCGGAATTCTCTCAATTCTTGCATACCCCCCTAAATCGACAAAAAAATCACTTGTGTCGAGGCGGAATTTCGATTTGAGGCCTCGGGTGCGGAGTTGTTGCAGCGGTGCACCACAATTGTGCCATCGGCCTAGGCTGTCTTGGGCAGCCTTGGGCACCGTTTTTTCAAAGTTGTCGGAATTCCCTCAATTCTCGCATACCCCCCTAAATCGACAAAAAAATCACTTGTGTCGAGGCGGAATTTCGATTTGAGGCCTCGGGTGCGGAGTTGTTGCAGCGGTGCACCACAATTGTGCCTTCGGCCTAGGCTGTCTTGGGCAGCCTTGGGCACCATTTTTTCAAAGTTGTCGGAATTCTCTCAATTCTCGCATACCCCCCTAAATCGACAAAAAAATCACTTGTGTCGAGGCGGAATTTCGATTTGAGGCCTCGGGTGCGGAGTTGTTGCAGCGGTGCACCACAATTGTGCCATCGGCCTAGGCTGTCTTGGGCAGCCTTGGGCACCGTTTTTTCAAAGTTGTCGGAATTCCCTCAATTCTTGCATACCCCCCTAAATCGACAAAAAAATCACTTGTGTCGAGGCGGAATTTCGATTTGAGGCCTCGGGTGCGGAGTTGTTGCAGCGGTGCACCACAATTGTGCCTTCGGCCTAGGCTGTCTTGGGCAGCCTTGGGCACCGTTTTTTCAAAGTTGTCGGAATTCCCTCAATTCTCGCATACCCCCCTAAATCGACAAAAAAATCACTTGTGTCGAGGCGGAATTTCGATTTGAGGCCTCGGGTGCGGAGTTGTTGCAGCGGTGCACCACAATTGTGCCTTCGGCCTAGGCTGTCTTGGGCAGCCTTGGGCACCGTTTTTTCAAAGTTGTCGGAATTCCCTCAATTCTCGCATACCCCCCTAAATCGACAAAAAAATCACTTGTGTCGAGGCGGAATTTCGATTTGAGGCCTCGGGTGCGGAGTTGTTGCAGCGGTGCACCACAATTGTGCCTTCGGCCTAGGCTGTCTTGGGCAGCCTTGGGCACCGTTTTTTCAAAGTTGTCGGAATTCCCTCAATTCTCGCATACCCCCCTAAATCGACAAAAAAATCACTTGTGTCGAGGCGGAATTTCGATTTGAGGCCTCGGGTGCGGAGTTGTTGCAGCGGTGCACCACAATTGTGCCTTCGGCCTAGGCTGTCTTGGGCAGCCTTGGGCACCGTTTTTTCAAAGTTGTCGGAATTCCCTCAATTCTCGCATACCCCCCTAAATCGACAAAAAAATCACTTGTGTCGAGGCGGAATTTCGATTTGAGGCCTCGGGTGCGGAGTTGTTGCAGCGGTGCACCACAATTGTGCCTTCGGCCTAGGCTGTCTTGGGCAGCCTTGGGCACCGTTTTTTCAAAGTTGTCGGAATTCCCTCAATTCTCGCATACCCCCCTAAATCGACAAAAAAATCACTTGTGTCGAGGCGGAATTTCGATTTGAGGCCTCGGGTGCGGAGTTGTTGCAGCGGTGCACCACAATTGTGCCTTCGGCCTAGGCTGTCTTGGGCAGCCTTGGGCACCATTTTTTCAAAGTTGTCGGAATTCTCTCAATTCTCGCATACCCCCCTAAATCGACAAAAAAATCACTTGTGTCGAGGCGGAATTTCGATTTGAGGCCTCGGGTGCGGAGTTGTTGCAGCGGTGCACCACAATTGTGCCATCGGCCTAGGCTGTCTTGGGCAGCCTTGGGCACCGTTTTTTCAAAGTTGTCGGAATTCCCTCAATTCTTGCATACCCCCCTAAATCGACAAAAAAATCACTTGTGTCGAGGCGGAATTTCGATTTGAGGCCTCGGGTGCGGAGTTGTTGCAGCGGTGCACCACAATTGTGCCTTCGGCCTAGGCTGTCTTGGGCAGCCTTGGGCACCGTTTTTTCAAAGTTGTCGGAATTCCCTCAATTCTCGCATACCCCCCTAAATCGACAAAAAAATCACTTGTGTCGAGGCGGAATTTCGATTTGAGGCCTCGGGTGCGGAGTTGTTGCAGCGGTGCACCACAATTGTGCCTTCGGCCTAGGCTGTCTTGGGCAGCCTTGGGCACCGTTTTTTCAAAGTTGTCGGAAT
>CAVLYN010000134.1:27500-30000 GCA_963675135.1 Galeopsis tetrahit
TGACGGGGGCAGCGTTCGTGGGGCCCGTTTTTCGAAGTTGTCGGAATTCATCGAAAGCTTGCATACCCCCCTAAATCGACAAAATAATCACTTGTGTCGAGGCGGAATTTCGATTTGAGGCCACGGGTGCGGAGTTTTCGACGTCGTGCACCACACGGGGGGCCGCCGGCCCCCCCTAGGCTGCTGTCTTGGGCAGCCTCGTGCACCATTTTTTCAAAGTTGTCGGAATTCTCTCAATTCTTGCATACCCCCCTAAATCGACAAAAAAATCACTTGTGTCGAGGCGGAATTTCGATTTGAGGCCTCGGGTGCGGAGTTGTTGCAGCGGTGCACCACAATTGTGCCATCGGCCTAGGCTGTCTTGGGCAGCCTTGGGCACCGTTTTTTCAAAGTTGTCGGAATTCCCTCAATTCTCGCATACCCCCCTAAATCGACAAAAAAATCACTTGTGTCGAGGCGGAATTTCGATTTGAGGCCTCGGGTGCGGAGTTGTTGCAGCGGTGCACCACAATTGTGCCTTCGGCCTAGGCTGTCTTGGGCAGCCTTGGGCACCATTTTTTCAAAGTTGTCGGAATTCTCTCAATTCTCGCATACCCCCCTAAATCGACAAAAAAATCACTTGTGTCGAGGCGGAATTTCGATTTGAGGCCTCGGGTGCGGAGTTGTTGCAGCGGTGCACCACAATTGTGCCATCGGCCTAGGCTGTCTTGGGCAGCCTTGGGCACCGTTTTTCAAAGTTGTCGGAATTCCCTCAATTCTTGCATACCCCCCTAAATCGACAAAAAAATCACTTGTGTCGAGGCGGAATTTCGATTTGAGGCCTCGGGTGCGGAGTTGTTGCAGCGGTGCACCACAATTGTGCCTTCGGCCTAGGCTGTCTTGGGCAGCCTTGGGCACCGTTTTTTCAAAGTTGTCGGAATTCCCTCAATTCTCGCATACCCCCCTAAATCGACAAAAAAATCACTTGTGTCGAGGCGGAATTTCGATTTGAGGCCTCGGGTGCGGAGTTGTTGCAGCGGTGCACCACAATTGTGCCTTCGGCCTAGGCTGTCTTGGGCAGCCTTGGGCACCGTTTTTTCAAAGTTGTCGGAATTCCCTCAATTCTCGCATACCCCCCTAAATCGACAAAAAAATCACTTGTGTCGAGGCGGAATTTCGATTTGAGGCCTCGGGTGCGGAGTTGTTGCAGCGGTGCACCACAATTGTGCCTTCGGCCTAGGCTGTCTTGGGCAGCCTTGGGCACCGTTTTTTCAAAGTTGTCGGAATTCCCTCAATTCTCGCATACCCCCCTAAATCGACAAAAAAATCACTTGTGTCGAGGCGGAATTTCGATTTGAGGCCTCGGGTGCGGAGTTGTTGCAGCGGTGCACCACAATTGTGCCTTCGGCCTAGGCTGTCTTGGGCAGCCTTGGGCACCGTTTTTTCAAAGTTGTCGGAATTCCCTCAATTCTCGCATACCCCCCTAAATCGACAAAAAAATCACTTGTGTCGAGGCGGAATTTCGATTTGAGGCCTCGGGTGCGGAGTTGTTGCAGCGGTGCACCACAATTGTGCCTTCGGCCTAGGCTGTCTTGGGCAGCCTTGGGCACCGTTTTTTCAAAGTTGTCGGAATTCCCTCAATTCTCGCATACCCCCCTAAATCGACAAAAAAATCACTTGTGTCGAGGCGGAATTTCGATTTGAGGCCTCGGGTGCGGAGTTGTTGCAGCGGTGCACCACAATTGTGCCTTCGGCCTAGGCTGTCTTGGGCAGCCTTGGGCACCATTTTTTCAAAGTTGTCGGAATTCTCTCAATTCTCGCATACCCCCCTAAATCGACAAAAAAATCACTTGTGTCGAGGCGGAATTTCGATTTGAGGCCTCGGGTGCGGAGTTGTTGCAGCGGTGCACCACAATTGTGCCATCGGCCTAGGCTGTCTTGGGCAGCCTTGGGCACCGTTTTTTCAAAGTTGTCGGAATTCCCTCAATTCTTGCATACCCCCCTAAATCGACAAAAAAATCACTTGTGTCGAGGCGGAATTTCGATTTGAGGCCTCGGGTGCGGAGTTGTTGCAGCGGTGCACCACAATTGTGCCTTCGGCCTAGGCTGTCTTGGGCAGCCTTGGGCACCGTTTTTTCAAAGTTGTCGGAATTCCCTCAATTCTCGCATACCCCCCTAAATCGACAAAAAAATCACTTGTGTCGAGGCGGAATTTCGATTTGAGGCCTCGGGTGCGGAGTTGTTGCAGCGGTGCACCACAATTGTGCCTTCGGCCTAGGCTGTCTTGGGCAGCCTTGGGCACCGTTTTTTCAAAGTTGTCGGAATTCCCTCAATTCTCGCATACCCCCCTAAATCGACAAAAAAATCACTTGTGTCGAGGCGGAATTTCGATTTGAGGCCTCGGGTGCGGAGTTGTTGCAGCGGTGCACCACAATTGTGCCTTCGGCCTAGGCTGTCTTGGGCAGCCTTGGGCACCGTTTTTTCAAAGTTGTCGGAATTCCCTCAATTCTCGCATACCCCC
>CAVLYN010000135.1:42500-45000 GCA_963675135.1 Galeopsis tetrahit
GCATCCGAACGCTGGCTTGTTCTCTCCCGAGTTGCCCGACGCGGGGCGCCGAAACCGAATCCCACGAGTTGTTTTTGCTACCGCCGCGCCCGTGCGTCGGGAAATTCGGGAGTGAATTGGGCTCGCTGTCCTTCCGCTTAGCACCGCGATCGACAAGAGGGAGGCCGTTTAAATTGGCCCCCCGTACCCATCGAAGGCTTAGCTACCGCATCCGAACGCTGGCGTGTTCTCTCCCGAGTTGCCCGACGCGGGGCGCCGAAACCGAATCCCACGGGGTGTTGCAACCGTCGCGCCCGTGCGTCGGGAAATTCGGGAGTGAATTGGGCTCGCTGTCCTTCCGCTTAGCACCGCGATCGACAAGAGGGAGGCCGTTTAAATTGGCCCCCCGTACCCATCGAAGGCTTAGCACCGCATCCGAACGCTGGCTTGTTCTCTCCCGAGTTGCCCGACGCGGGGCGCCGAATGGCCGAGGCCAGACCGATTGCGCCACGATATGCCCCGCCACCCTCGGCCGCGCATCGGCCCTATTCGGGAGATAAGGTAAGGGCACGTTGCTCTTCCTGCTTGAGCACCGCAATCGACAAGCGGAGGCCGTATATATTGGCGTCCATCCCCATCGAATGCGTGAGCTCAACGTCCGAACGTGTGCCTATTTTCTCGAGAAAGGGCCTTTGCACAGCCATCGAGTGGCCAAGCATCGAATTTTTTTTTTTTTAAAAAAAAAAAAAAAAAAAAAAAAAAAAATCTCGCCGGAGTGGGACCGCCCCCGCCGCGCCGGAGCGGGGGGTGGCCGACGGGTGGCCGACTACGACCGCACGGCCCCGTGGCCTACCGTGCGGAAGAGGTTCATCGAGTGCGAGCTCACTTGGGCGCGCATGTGCGGGCGCTTGGGGGGCCGCAGGCCCCTTGCGCGCGCATCCTCCGCCCATGCTGCCTAGTGAGCACACCCTCCCCTATATATGCTTAAAAAAAAAAATCCCAGGTGACAGCACTAGATATTAAAATGGCCGAGGAGGTAGTACTATTAGATTACCTATTTATACACCCCAAATTTCAGTGAGCCTATGCACCCCCCCCTAAAATCAGCCCAGGAATCCATTTCCATCGTTAAATTTAGCATCCGAGGTCCCGGGACGGGAGTTTTGACGGGGGCAGCGTTCGTGGGGCCCGTTTTTCGAAGTTGTCGGAATTCATCGAAAGCTTGCATACCCCCCTAAATCGACAAAATAATCACTTGTGTCGAGGCGGAATTTCGATTTGAGGCCACGGGTGCGGAGTTTTCGACGTCGTGCACCACACGGGGGGCCGCCGGCCCCCCCTAGGCTGCTGTCTTGGGCAGCCTCGTGCACCATTTTTTCAAAGTTGTCGGAATTCTCTCAATTCTTGCATACCCCCCTAAATCGACAAAAAAATCACTTGTGTCGAGGCGGAATTTCGATTTGAGGCCTCGGGTGCGGAGTTGTTGCAGCGGTGCACCACAATTGTGCCATCGGCCTAGGCTGTCTTGGGCAGCCTTGGGCACCGTTTTTTCAAAGTTGTCGGAATTCCCTCAATTCTCGCATACCCCCCTAAATCGACAAAAAAATCACTTGTGTCGAGGCGGAATTTCGATTTGAGGCCTCGGGTGCGGAGTTGTTGCAGCGGTGCACCACAATTGTGCCTTCGGCCTAGGCTGTCTTGGGCAGCCTTGGGCACCATTTTTTCAAAGTTGTCGGAATTCTCTCAATTCTCGCATACCCCCCTAAATCGACAAAAAAATCACTTGTGTCGAGGCGGAATTTCGATTTGAGGCCTCGGGTGCGGAGTTGTTGCAGCGGTGCACCACAATTGTGCCATCGGCCTAGGCTGTCTTGGGCAGCCTTGGGCACCGTTTTTTCAAAGTTGTCGGAATTCCCTCAATTCTTGCATACCCCCCTAAATCGACAAAAAAATCACTTGTGTCGAGGCGGAATTTCGATTTGAGGCCTCGGGTGCGGAGTTGTTGCAGCGGTGCACCACAATTGTGCCTTCGGCCTAGGCTGTCTTGGGCAGCCTTGGGCACCGTTTTTTCAAAGTTGTCGGAATTCCCTCAATTCTCGCATACCCCCCTAAATCGACAAAAAAATCACTTGTGTCGAGGCGGAATTTCGATTTGAGGCCTCGGGTGCGGAGTTGTTGCAGCGGTGCACCACAATTGTGCCTTCGGCCTAGGCTGTCTTGGGCAGCCTTGGGCACCGTTTTTTCAAAGTTGTCGGAATTCCCTCAATTCTCGCATACCCCCCTAAATCGACAAAAAAATCACTTGTGTCGAGGCGGAATTTCGATTTGAGGCCTCGGGTGCGGAGTTGTTGCAGCGGTGCACCACAATTGTGCCTTCGGCCTAGGCTGTCTTGGGCAGCCTTGGGCACCGTTTTTTCAAAGTTGTCGGAATTCCCTCAATTCTCGCATACCCCCCTAAATCGACAAAAAAATCACTTGTGTCGAGGCGGAATTTCGATTTGAGGCCTCGGGTGCGGAGTTG
>CAVLYN010000135.1:55000-57500 GCA_963675135.1 Galeopsis tetrahit
CCCTAAATCGACAAAAAAATCACTTGTGTCGAGGCGGAATTTCGATTTGAGGCCTCGGGTGCGGAGTTGTTGCAGCGGTGCACCACAATTGTGCCATCGGCCTAGGCTGTCTTGGGCAGCCTTGGGCACCGTTTTTTCAAAGTTGTCGGAATTCCCTCAATTCTCGCATACCCCCCTAAATCGACAAAAAAATCACTTGTGTCGAGGCGGAATTTCGATTTGAGGCCTCGGGTGCGGAGTTGTTGCAGCGGTGCACCACAATTGTGCCTTCGGCCTAGGCTGTCTTGGGCAGCCTTGGGCACCATTTTTTCAAAGTTGTCGGAATTCTCTCAATTCTCGCATACCCCCCTAAATCGACAAAAAAATCACTTGTGTCGAGGCGGAATTTCGATTTGAGGCCTCGGGTGCGGAGTTGTTGCAGCGGTGCACCACAATTGTGCCATCGGCCTAGGCTGTCTTGGGCAGCCTTGGGCACCGTTTTTTCAAAGTTGTCGGAATTCCCTCAATTCTTGCATACCCCCCTAAATCGACAAAAAAATCACTTGTGTCGAGGCGGAATTTCGATTTGAGGCCTCGGGTGCGGAGTTGTTGCAGCGGTGCACCACAATTGTGCCTTCGGCCTAGGCTGTCTTGGGCAGCCTTGGGCACCGTTTTTTCAAAGTTGTCGGAATTCCCTCAATTCTCGCATACCCCCCTAAATCGACAAAAAAATCACTTGTGTCGAGGCGGAATTTCGATTTGAGGCCTCGGGTGCGGAGTTGTTGCAGCGGTGCACCACAATTGTGCCTTCGGCCTAGGCTGTCTTGGGCAGCCTTGGGCACCGTTTTTTCAAAGTTGTCGGAATTCCCTCAATTCTCGCATACCCCCCTAAATCGACAAAAAAATCACTTGTGTCGAGGCGGAATTTCGATTTGAGGCCTCGGGTGCGGAGTTGTTGCAGCGGTGCACCACAATTGTGCCTTCGGCCTAGGCTGTCTTGGGCAGCCTTGGGCACCGTTTTTTCAAAGTTGTCGGAATTCCCTCAATTCTCGCATACCCCCCTAAATCGACAAAAAAATCACTTGTGTCGAGGCGGAATTTCGATTTGAGGCCTCGGGTGCGGAGTTGTTGCAGCGGTGCACCACAATTGTGCCTTCGGCCTAGGCTGTCTTGGGCAGCCTTGGGCACCGTTTTTTCAAAGTTGTCGGAATTCCCTCAATTCTCGCATACCCCCCTAAATCGACAAAAAAATCACTTGTGTCGAGGCGGAATTTCGATTTGAGGCCTCGGGTGCGGAGTTGTTGCAGCGGTGCACCACAATTGTGCCTTCGGCCTAGGCTGTCTTGGGCAGCCTTGGGCACCGTTTTTTCAAAGTTGTCGGAATTCCCTCAATTCTCGCATACCCCCCTAAATCGACAAAAAAATCACTTGTGTCGAGGCGGAATTTCGATTTGAGGCCTCGGGTGCGGAGTTGTTGCAGCGGTGCACCACAATTGTGCCTTCGGCCTAGGCTGTCTTGGGCAGCCTTGGGCACCATTTTTTCAAAGTTGTCGGAATTCTCTCAATTCTCGCATACCCCCCTAAATCGACAAAAAAATCACTTGTGTCGAGGCGGAATTTCGATTTGAGGCCTCGGGTGCGGAGTTGTTGCAGCGGTGCACCACAATTGTGCCATCGGCCTAGGCTGTCTTGGGCAGCCTTGGGCACCGTTTTTTCAAAGTTGTCGGAATTCCCTCAATTCTTGCATACCCCCCTAAATCGACAAAAAAATCACTTGTGTCGAGGCGGAATTTCGATTTGAGGCCTCGGGTGCGGAGTTGTTGCAGCGGTGCACCACAATTGTGCCTTCGGCCTAGGCTGTCTTGGGCAGCCTTGGGCACCGTTTTTTCAAAGTTGTCGGAATTCCCTCAATTCTCGCATACCCCCCTAAATCGACAAAAAAATCACTTGTGTCGAGGCGGAATTTCGATTTGAGGCCTCGGGTGCGGAGTTGTTGCAGCGGTGCACCACAATTGTGCCTTCGGCCTAGGCTGTCTTGGGCAGCCTTGGGCACCGTTTTTTCAAAGTTGTCGGAATTCCCTCAATTCTCGCATACCCCCCTAAATCGACAAAAAAATCACTTGTGTCGAGGCGGAATTTCGATTTGAGGCCTCGGGTGCGGAGTTGTTGCAGCGGTGCACCACAATTGTGCCTTCGGCCTAGGCTGTCTTGGGCAGCCTTGGGCACCGTTTTTTCAAAGTTGTCGGAATTCCCTCAATTCTCGCATACCCCCCTAAATCGACAAAAAAATCACTTGTGTCGAGGCGGAATTTCGATTTGAGGCCTCGGGTGCGGAGTTGTTGCAGCGGTGCACCACAATTGTGCCTTCGGCCTAGGCTGTCTTGGGCAGCCTTGGGCACCGTTTTTTCAAAGTTGTCGGAATTCCCTCAATTCTCGCATACCCCCCTAAATCGACAAAAAAATCACTTGTGTCGAGGCGGAATTTCGATTTGAGGCCTCGGGTGCGGAGTTGTTGCAGCGG
>CAVLYN010000135.1:77500-80175 GCA_963675135.1 Galeopsis tetrahit
CCTCGTGCACCATTTTTTCAAAGTTGTCGGAATTCTCTCAATTCTTGCATACCCCCCTAAATCGACAAAAAAATCACTTGTGTCGAGGCGGAATTTCGATTTGAGGCCTCGGGTGCGGAGTTGTTGCAGCGGTGCACCACAATTGTGCCATCGGCCTAGGCTGTCTTGGGCAGCCTTGGGCACCGTTTTTTCAAAGTTGTCGGAATTCCCTCAATTCTCGCATACCCCCCTAAATCGACAAAAAAATCACTTGTGTCGAGGCGGAATTTCGATTTGAGGCCTCGGGTGCGGAGTTGTTGCAGCGGTGCACCACAATTGTGCCTTCGGCCTAGGCTGTCTTGGGCAGCCTTGGGCACCATTTTTTCAAAGTTGTCGGAATTCTCTCAATTCTCGCATACCCCCCTAAATCGACAAAAAAATCACTTGTGTCGAGGCGGAATTTCGATTTGAGGCCTCGGGTGCGGAGTTGTTGCAGCGGTGCACCACAATTGTGCCATCGGCCTAGGCTGTCTTGGGCAGCCTTGGGCACCGTTTTTTCAAAGTTGTCGGAATTCCCTCAATTCTTGCATACCCCCCTAAATCGACAAAAAAATCACTTGTGTCGAGGCGGAATTTCGATTTGAGGCCTCGGGTGCGGAGTTGTTGCAGCGGTGCACCACAATTGTGCCTTCGGCCTAGGCTGTCTTGGGCAGCCTTGGGCACCGTTTTTTCAAAGTTGTCGGAATTCCCTCAATTCTCGCATACCCCCCTAAATCGACAAAAAAATCACTTGTGTCGAGGCGGAATTTCGATTTGAGGCCTCGGGTGCGGAGTTGTTGCAGCGGTGCACCACAATTGTGCCTTCGGCCTAGGCTGTCTTGGGCAGCCTTGGGCACCGTTTTTTCAAAGTTGTCGGAATTCCCTCAATTCTCGCATACCCCCCTAAATCGACAAAAAAATCACTTGTGTCGAGGCGGAATTTCGATTTGAGGCCTCGGGTGCGGAGTTGTTGCAGCGGTGCACCACAATTGTGCCTTCGGCCTAGGCTGTCTTGGGCAGCCTTGGGCACCGTTTTTTCAAAGTTGTCGGAATTCCCTCAATTCTCGCATACCCCCCTAAATCGACAAAAAAATCACTTGTGTCGAGGCGGAATTTCGATTTGAGGCCTCGGGTGCGGAGTTGTTGCAGCGGTGCACCACAATTGTGCCTTCGGCCTAGGCTGTCTTGGGCAGCCTTGGGCACCGTTTTTTCAAAGTTGTCGGAATTCTCTCAATTCTTGCATACCCCCCTAAATCGACAAAAAAATCACTTGTGTCGAGGCGGAATTTCGATTTGAGGCCTCGGGTGCGGAGTTGTTGCAGCGGTGCACCACACGGGGGGCCACCGGCCCCCTAGGCTGCTGTCTTGGGCAGCCTTGTGCACCGATTTTTCAAAGTTGTCGGAATTCGTTCAAACCTTGCATACCCCCCTAAATCGACAAGAAAATCACTTGTGTCGAGGCGGAATTTCGATTTGAGGCCTCGGGTGCGGATTTTTTTTTTTAGCCCCATTTGTGGGCATTAGCACACGCTTTTGGGCATGCTTGTGCACCATTTTTTCAAAGTTGTTGGAATGTCTCGGCAGCTTGCGTACCCCCCTAAATCGACAAAAAAATCACTTGTGTCGAGGCGGATTTTCGATTTGAGATCTCGGGTGAAGAGTTTTTTCAAAGTTGTCGGATGGTCACAAGAGTTTGCTTCCCCCACTCGAATCGGACATAGAATCCATTTATAACGCCGGATTTTCATTCGATGATAGTGATTTTTGGAAAAAAATTCTTCCATGGGCACACTGCTGTCCTATACTTGCACAATTCCATAAGACCTGCCCCATGTTTGGCCACGGATGTGCACCGTCGTCCCCCATGCTTGGGCCCGTTGTGCACCGTTGTGCCGATTCAATTGGGAAAATTTCCACAGACTTGGTCCACCCATGTGCACCGTCGTCCCCCATGGTTGGGCACACTTGGGCAATTTCATAAGACTTGGGGAAAATTTCACAAGACTTGGGAAAATTTCACAAGACTTGGACAAATTTCACAAGACTTGGACAAATTTCGTAAGGCCTTGGGCAAATTTCCGTGGGCACTTCCATAACTAAGACTTTGGCGTGGACTTGGGCAAATTTTGCGGGACGCCGACACCTTCCCAATATTTAGGAACCTCGCGGGTGAAAACGGGGGAAAAAGTTTGGGGGGTGTTGGCGTTGTTGTTGGGGGTTTTGGGGTGGGGTGGGGGAGGGGACGAATCGAAGCGACGAAGGGCTGAATCTCAGAGGATCGTGGCAGCAAGGCCACTCTGCCGCTTACAATACCCCGTCGCGTATTTAAGTCGTCTGCAAAGGATTCTACCCGCCGCTCGATGGGAATTGTACTTCAAGGCGGCCGGCGCGGCTGTTCCGCCGCGCGGGCTTGGCCAACGACACGTGCCCTTGGGGGCCCCGGGGGGCCCCTACTGCGGGTCGGCAAGCGGACGGCGGGCGCACGCGTCGCTTCTAGCTCGGATTCTGACTTAGAGGCGTTCAGTCATAATCCAGCGCACGGTAGCTTCGCGCCACTGGCTTTTCAACCAAGCGCGATGACCAATTGTGCGAATCAACGGTTCCTCTCGTACTAGGTTGAATTACTATTGCGACGCTGTCATCAGTAGGGTAAAACT
>CAVLYN010000136.1:0-86000 GCA_963675135.1 Galeopsis tetrahit
TATGTTTTCTTCATTTTGCGGAAAATCACATACGTTAGTTCTCAAAAACTCTATAGTTTATCCCATTATAATGTGGAAAGTGCACTTTCATCGATTCACTCATTCTCTCTTTTTGAAAAGTCTCACGAGTTGCAAAAGAGTTAACCATGACCAATTCACATTCTTTCTAGTGTTGTTGTTTTCTATAACTCGTTTATAGTGCCATTTAACCTCGAAAATACCAAAATGAAGTGTTTTGTAGGATTGCTTGGTGACCAAGCAAACTTTACGTTTTCTTAATTTTGCGGAAAATAACATTCGTTAGTGTTCAAAAACTCTATAGTTTATCACATTATAATGTGGAAATGCACTTTCATCGATTCACTCATTCTCTCTTTTTGAAAAGTCCCACGAGTTGCAAAAGAGTTAACCATTACAAATTCACATTCGTTCTAGGGTTGTTGTTTTCTATAACTCGTTTATAGTGCCATTTAACCTCGAAAATACCAAAATGAAGTGTTTTGTAGGATTGCTTGGTGACCAAGCAAACTTTACGTTTTTTTTATTTTGCGGAAAATCACAATCGTTAGTTCTCAAAAACTCTATAGTTTATCCCACTATAATGTGGAAAGTGCACTTTCATCGATTCACTCATTCTCTCTTTTTGAAAAGTCTCACGAGTTGCAAAAGAATTTACCATGACCAATTCACATTCCTCCTAGGGTTGTTGTTTTCTATAACTTGTTTATAGTTCCATTTAACCTCGAAAATACCAAAATGAAGTGTTTTGTAGGATTGCTTGGTGATCAAGCAAACTTTATGTTTTCTTCATTTTGCGGAAAATCACATACATTAGTTCTCAAAAACTCTATAGTTTATCCCATTATATTGTGGAAAGTGCACTTTCATCGATTCACTCATTCTCTCTTTTTGAAAAGTCTCACCAGTTGCAAAAGAGTTAACCATGACCAATTCACATTCGTTCTAGGGTTGTTGTTTTCTATAACTCGTTTATAGTGCCATTTAATCTCGAAAATACCAAAATGAAGTGCTTTATAGGATTGCTTGGTGATTAAGCAAACTTTACGTTTTTTTTTATTTTGCGGAAAATCAAATTCGTTAGTGTTCAAAAACTCGATAGTTTATCCTACTATAATGTGGAAAGTACACTTTCATCGATTCACTCATTTTCTCTTTTTCAAAAGTCTCACAAGTTGCAAAAGAGTTAACCATAACCAATTCACATTCGTACAAGAGTTAACCATGATCAATTCACATTCGTTCTAGGTTTGTTGTTTTCTATAACTCGTTTATAGTGCCATTTAACCTCGAAAATACCAAAATGAAGTGCTTTGTAGGATTGCTTGGTGACCAAGCAAACTTTATGTTTTCATTATTTTGCGGGAAATCACATACGTTAGTTCTCAAAAACTCTATAGTTTATCGCACTATAATGTGGAAAGCACACTTTCATCGATTCACTCATTTTCTCTTTTTGAAAAGTCTCACGAGTTACAAAATAGTTAACCATGACCAATTCACATTCTTTCTAGGGTTGTTGTTTTCTATAACTCGTTTATAGTGCCATTTAACCTCGAAAATACCAAAATGAAGTGTTTTGTAGGATTGCTTGGTGATCAAGCAAACTTTACGTTTTCTTTATTTTGCGGAAAATCACATTCGTTAGTGTTCAAAAACTCTATTGTTTATCCCACTATAATGTGGAATGTACACTTTCATCGATTCACTCATTCTCTCTTTTAGAAAAGTCCCACGAGTTGCAAAAGAGTTAACCATTACAAATTCACATTCGTTTTAGGGTTTTTGTTTTCTATAACTCGTTTATAGTGCCATTTAACATCGAAAATACCAAAATGAAGTGTTTTGTAGGATTGCTTGGTGATCAAGCAAACTTTACGTTTTCTTTATTTTACGGAAAATCACATTCGTTAGTGTTCAAAAACTCTATAGTTTATCCCATTATAATGTGGAAATGCACGTTCATCGATTAACTCATTCTCTCTTTTTGAAAAGTCCCACGAGTTGCAAAAGAGTTAACCATTACAAATTCACATTCGTTCTAGGGTTGTTGTTTTCTATAACTCGTTTATAGTGCCATTTAATCTCGAAAATACCAAAATGAAGTGTTTTGTAGGATTGCTTGGTGACCAAGCAAACTTTACGTTTTCTTTATTTTGCGGAAAATCACATTCGTTAGTTCTCAAAAACTCTATAGTTTATCCCACTATAATGTGGAAAGTGCACTTTCATCGATTCACTCATTCTCTCTTTTTGAAAAGTCCCACGAGTTGCAAAAGAGTTAACCATTACAAATTCACATTCGTTCTAGGGTTGTTGTTTTCTATAACTCGTTTATAGTGCCATTTAATCTCGAAAATACCAAAATGAAGTGTTTTGTAGGATTGCTTGGTGACCAAGCAAACTTTATGTTTTCTTCATTTTGCGGAAAATCACATACGTTAGTTCTCAAAAACTCTATAGTTTATCCCATTATAATGTGGAAAGTGCACTTTCATCGATTCACTCATTCTCTCTTTTTGAAAAGTCTCACGAGTTGCAAAAGAGTTAACCATGACCAATTCACATTCTTTCTAGTGTTGTTGTTTTCTATAACTCGTTTATAGTGCCATTTAACCTCGAAAATACCAAAATGAAGTGTTTTGTAGGATTGCTTGGTGACCAAGCAAACTTTACGTTTTCTTTATTTTGCGGAAAATCACATTCGTTAGTGTTCAAAAACCCTATTGTTTATCCCACTATAATGTGGAAAGTACACTTTCATCGATTCACTCATTTTCTCTTTTTGAAAAGTCTCAGGAGTTGCAAAAGAGTTAACCATGACCAATTCACATTCTTTCTAGGGTTGTTGTTTTCTATAACTCGTTTATAGTTCCATTTAACCTCGAAAATACCAAAATGAAGTGTTTTGTAGGATTGCTTGGTGACCAAGCAAACTTTACGTTTTCTTTATTTTGCGGAAAATCACATTCGTTAGTGTTCAAAAACTCTATAGTTTATCCCATTATAATGTGGAAATGCACTTTCATCGATTCACTCATTCTCTCTTTTTGAAAAGTCCCACGAGTTGCAAAAGAGTTAACCATGACCAATTCACATTCGTTCTAGGGTTGTTGTTTTCTATAACTCGTTTATAGTGCCATTTAATCTCGAAAATACCAAAATGAAGTGTTTTGTAGGATTGCTTGGTGACCAAGCAAACTTTATGTTTTCTTCATTTTGCGGAAAATCACATACGTTAGTTCTCAAAAACTCTATAGTTTATCCCATTATAATGTGGAAAGTGCACTTTCATCGATTCACTCATTCTCTCTTTTTGAAAAGTCTCACGAGTTGCAAAAGAGTTAACCATGACCAATTCACATTCTTTCTAGTGTTGTTGTTTTCTATAACTCGTTTATAGTGCCATTTAACCTAGAAAATACCAAAATGAAGTGTTTTGTAGGATTGCTTGGTGACCAAGCAAACTTTACGTTTTCTTAAATTTTGCGGAAAATCACATTCGTTAGTTCTCAAAAACTCTATAGTTTATCCCTCTATAATGTGGAAAGTGCACTTTCATCGATTCACTCATTCTCTCTTTTTAAAAAGACTCACGAGTTGCAAGAGAGTTAACCATGACCAATTCACATTCGTTCTAGGGTTGTTGTTTTCTATAACTCGTTTATAGTGCCATTTAACCTCGAAAATACCAAAATGAAGTGTTTTGTAGGATTGCTTGGTGACCAAGCAAACTTTACGTTTTCTTTATTTTGCGGAAAATCACATTCGTTAGTGTTCAAAAACTCTATAGTTTATCCCATTATAATGTGGAAATGCACTTTCATCGATTCACTCATTCTCTCTTTTTGAAAAGTCCCACGAGTTGCAAAAGAGTTAAGCATTACAAATTCACATTCGTTCTACGGTTGTTGTTTTCTATAACTCGTTTATAGTGCCATTTAACCTCGAAAATACCAAAATGAAGTGTTTTGTAGGATTGCTTGGTGACCAAGCAAACTTTACGTTTTCTTTATTTTGCAGAAAATCACATTCGTTAGTTCTCAAAAACTCTATAGTTTATCCCTCTATAATGTGGAAAGTGCACTTTCATCGATTCACTCATTCTCTCTTTTTGAAAAGTCTCACGAGTTGCAAGAGAGTTAACCATGACCAATTCACATTCGTTCTAGGGTTGTTGTTTTCTATAACTCGTTTATAGTGCCATTTAACCTCGAAAATACCAAAATGAAGTGTTTTGTAGGATTGCTTGGTGACCAAGCAAACTTTACGTTTTCTTTATTTTGCGGAAAATCACATTCGTTAGTGTTCAAAAACCCTATTGTTTATCCCACTATAATGTGGAAAGTACACTTTCATCGATTCACTCATTTTCTCTTTTTGAAAAGTCTCACGAGTTGCAAAAGAGTTAACCATGACCAATTCACATTCTTTCTAGGGTTGTTGTTTTCTATAACTCGTTTATAGTTCCATTTAACCTCGAAAATACCAAAATGAAGTGTTTTGTAGGATTGCTTGGTGACCAAGCAAACTTTATGCTTTCTTTAATTTGCGGAAAATCACATTCGTTAGTGTTCAAAAACTTAATAGTTTATCCCATTATAATGTGGAAATGCACCTTCATCGATTCACTCATTCTCTCTTTTTGAAAAGTCCCACGAGTTGCAAAAGAGTTAACCATTACAAATTCATATTCGTTCTAGGGTTGTTGTTCTCTATAACTCGTTTATAGTGCCATTTAATATCGAAAATACCAAAATGAAGTGTTTTGTAGGATTGCTTGGTGACCATGCAAACTTTACGTTTTCTTTATTTTGCGGAAAATCACATTCGTTAGTTCTCAAAAATTCTATAGTTTATCCCACTATAATGTGGAAAGTGCACTTTCATCGATTCACTCATTCTCTCTTTTTCAAAAGTCTCACGAGTTGCAAAAGAGTTAACCATGACCAATTCACATTCGTTCTAGGGTTGTTGTTTTCTATAACTCGTTTATAGTTCCATTTAACCTCGAAAATACCAAAATGAAGTGTTTTGTAGGATTGCTTGGTGACCAAGCAAACTTTATGATTTCTTCATTTTGCGTAAAATCACATACGTTAGTTCTCAAAAACTCTATAGTTTATCCCATTATAATGTGGAAAGTGCACTTTCATCGATTCACTCATTCTCTCTTTTTGAAAAGTCTCACGAGTTGCAAAAGAGTTAACCATAACCAATTCACATTCGTTTTAGGGGTTGTTGTTTTCTATAACTCGTTTATAGTGCCATTTAACCTCGAAAATACCAAAATGAAGTGTTTTGTAGGATTGCTTGGTGACCAAGCAAACTTTATGTTTTCTTCATTTTGCGGAAAATCACATTCGTTAGTGTTCAAAAACTCTATAGTTTATCCCACTATAATGTGGAAAGTACACTTTCATCGATTCACTCATGTTCTCTTTTTGAAAAGTCTCACGAGTTGCAAAAGAGTTAACCATGACCAATTCACATTCTTCCTAGTGTTGTTGTTTTCTATAACTCGTTTATAGTGCCATTTAACCTAGAAAATACCAAAATGAAGTGTTTTGTAGGATTGCTTGGTGACCAAGCAAACTTTACGTTTTCTTTATTTTGCGGAAAATCACATTCGTTAGATCTCAAAAACTCTATAGTTTATCCCTCTATAATGTGGAAAGTGCACTTTCATCGATTCACTCATTCTCTCTTTTTGAAAAGTCTCACGAGTTGCAAGAGAGTTAACCATGACCAATTCACATTCGTTCTAGGGTTGTTGTTTTCTATAACTCGTTTATAGTGCCATTTAACCTCGAAAATACCAAAATGAAGTGTTTTGTAGGATTGCTTGGTGACCAAGCAAACTTTATGTTTTCTTTATTTTGCGGAAAATCACATTCGTTAGTGTTCAAAAACTCTATAGTTTATCCCATTATAATGTGGAAATGCACTTTCATCGATTCACTCATTCTCTCTTTTTGAAAAGTCCCACGAGTTGCAAAAGAGTTAACCATTACAAATTCACATTCGTTCTAGGGTTGTTGTTTTCTATAACTCGTTTATAGTTCCATTTAACCTCGAAAATACCAAAATGAAGTGTTTTGTAGGATTGCTTGGTGACCAAGCAAACTTTATGTTTTCTTTAATTTGCGGAAAATCACATTCGTTAGTGTTCAAAAACTTAATAGTTTATCCCATTATAATGTGGAAATGCACCTTCATCGATTCACTCATTCTCTCTTTTTGAAAAGTCCCACGAGTTGCAAAAGAGTTAACCATTACAAATTCATATTCGTTCTAGGGTTGTTGTTCTCTATAACTCGTTTATAGTGCCATATAATATCGAAAATACCAAAATGAAGTGTTTTGTAGGATTGCTTGGTGACCATGCAAACTTTACGTTTTCTTTATTTTGCGGAAAATCACATTCGTTAGTTCTCAAAAATTCTATAGTTTATCCCACTATAATGTGGAAAGTGCACTTTCATCGATTCACTCATTCTCTCTTTTTCAAAAGTCTCACGAGTTGCAAAAGAGTTAACCATGACCAATTCACATTCGTTCTAGGGTTGTTGTTTTCTATAACTCGTTTATAGTTCCATTTAACCTCGAAAATACCAAAATGAAGTGTTTTGTAGGATTGCTTGGTGACCAAGCAAACTTTATGATTTCTTCATTTTGCGTAAAATCACATACGTTAGTTCTCAAAAACTCTATAGTTTATCCCATTATAATGTGGAAAGTGCACTTTCATCGATTCACTCATTCTCTCTTTTTGAAAAGTCTCACGAGTTGCAAAAGAGTTAACCATAACCAATTCACATTCGTTTTAGGGGTTGTTGTTTTCTATAACTCGTTTATAGTGCCATTTAACCTCGAAAATACCAAAATGAAGTGTTTTGTAGGATTGCTTGGTGACCAAGCAAACTTTATGTTTTCTTCATTTTGCGGAAAATCACATTCGTTAGTGTTCAAAAACTCTATAGTTTATCCCACTATAATGTGGAAAGTACACTTTCATCGATTCACTCATGTTCTCTTTTTGAAAAGTCTCACGAGTTGCAAAAGAGTTAACCATGACCAATTCACATTCTTCCTAGTGTTGTTGTTTTCTATAACTCGTTTATAGTGCCATTTAACCTAGAAAATACCAAAATGAAGTGTTTTGTAGGATTGCTTGGTGACCAAGCAAACTTTACGTTTTCTTTATTTTGCGGAAAATCACATTCGTTAGATCTCAAAAACTCTATAGTTTATCCCTCTATAATGTGGAAAGTGCACTTTCATCGATTCACTCATTCTCTCTTTTTGAAAAGTCTCACGAGTTGCAAGAGAGTTAACCATGACCAATTCACATTCGTTCTAGGGTTGTTGTTTTCTATAACTCGTTTATAGTGCCATTTAACCTCGAAAATACCAAAATGAAGTGTTTTGTAGGATTGCTTGGTGACCAAGCAAACTTTATGTTTTCTTTATTTTGCGGAAAATCACATTCGTTAGTGTTCAAAAACTCTATAGTTTATCCCATTATAATGTGGAAATGCACTTTCATCGATTCACTCATTCTCTCTTTTTGAAAAGTCCCACGAGTTGCAAAAGAGTTAACCATTACAAATTCACATTCGTTCTAGGGTTGTTGTTTTCTATAACTCGTTTATAGTTCCATTTAACCTCGAAAATACCAAAATGAAGTGTTTTGTAGGATTGCTTGGTGACCAAGCAAACTTTATGTTTTCTTCATTTTGCGGAAAATCACATACGTTAATTCTCAAAAACTCTATAGTTTATCCCACTATAATGTGGAAAGTGCAATTTCATCGATTCACTCATTCTCTCTTTTTGAAAAGTTCCACGAGTTGCAAAAGAGTTAACCATGACCAATTCACATTCGTTCTAGGGGTTGTTGTTTTCTATAACTCGTTTATAGTGCCATTTAACCTCGAAAATACCAAAATGAAGTGTTTTGTAGGATTGCTTGGTGACCAAGCAAACTTTATGTTTTCTTCATTTTGCGGAAAATCACATTCGTTAGTGTTCAAAAACTCTATAGTTTATCCCACTATAATGTGGAAAGTACACTTTCATCGATTCACTCATTTTCTCTTTTTGAAAAGTCTCACGAGTTGCAAAAGAGTTAACCATGACCAATTCACATTCTTTCTAGGGTTGTTGTTTTCTATAACTCGTTTATAGTTCCATTTAACCTCGAAAATACCAAAATGAAGTGTTTTGTAGGATTGCTTGGTGACCAAGCAAACTTTATGTTTTCTTTAATTTGCGGAAAATCACATTCGTTAGTGTTCAAAAACTTAATAGTTTATCCCATTATAATGTGGAAATGCACTTTCATCGATTCACTCATTCTCTCTTTTTGAAAAGTCCCACGAGTTGCAAAAGAGTTAACCATTACAAATTCATATTCGTTCTAGGGTTGTTGTTCTCTATAACTCGTTTATAGTGCCATTTAATATCGAAAATACCAAAATGAAGTGTTTTGTAGGATTGCTTGGTGACCATGCAAACTTTACGTTTTCTTTATTTTGCGGAAAATCACATTCGTTAGTTCTCAAAAATTCTATAGTTTATCCCACTATAATGTGGAAAGTGCACTTTCATCGATTCACTCATTCTCTCTTTTTCAAAAGTCTCACGAGTTGCAAAAGAGTTAACCATGACCAATTCACATTCGTTCTAGGGTTGTTGTTTTCTATAACTCGTTTATAGTTCCATTTAACCTCGAAAATACCAAAATGAAGTGTTTTGTAGGATTGCTTGGTGACCAAGCAAACTTTATGATTTCTTCATTTTGCGTAAAATCACATACGTTAGTTCTCAAAAACTCTATAGTTTATCCCATTATAATGTGGAAAGTGCACTTTCATCGATTCACTCATTCTCTCTTTTTGAAAAGTCTCACGAGTTGCAAAAGAGTTAACCATGACCAATTCACATTCGTTCTAGGGGTTGTTGTTTTCTATAACTCGTTTATAGTGCCATTTAACCTCGAAAATACCAAAATGAAGTGTTTTGTAGGATTGCTTGGTGATCAAGCAAACTTTACGTTTTCTTTATTTTGCGGAAAATCACATTCGTTAGTGTTCAAAAACTCTATTGTTTATCCCACTATAATGTGGAATCTATACTTTCATCGATTCACTCATTCTCTCTTTTAGAAAAGTCCCACGAGTTGCAAAAGAGTTAACCATTACAAATTCACATTCGTTTTAGGGTTTTTGTTTTCTATAACTCGTTTATAGTGCCATTTAACATCGAAAATACCAAAATGAAGTGTTTTGTAGGATTGCTTGGTGATCAAGCAAACTTTACGTTTTCTTTATTTTACGGAAAATCACATTCGTTAGTGTTCAAAAACTCTATAGTTTATCCCATTATAATGTGGAAATGCACGTTCATCGATTAACTCATTCTCTCTTTTTGAAAAGTCCCACGAGTTGCAAAAGAGTTAACCATTACAAATTCACATTCGTTCTAGGGTTGTTGTTTTCTATAACTCGTTTATAGTGCCATTTAATCTCGAAAATACCAAAATGAAGTGTTTTGTAGGATTGGTTGGTGACCAAGCAAACTTTATGTTTTCTTCATTTTGCGGAAAATCACATACGTTAGTTCTCAAAAACTCTATAGTTTATCCCATTATAATGTGGAAAGTGCACTTTCATCGATTCACTCATTCTCTCTTTTTGAAAAGTCTCACGAGTTGCAAAAGAGTTAACCATGACCAATTCACATTCTTTCTAGTGTTGTTGTTTTCTATAACTCGTTTATAGTGCCATTTAACCTAGAAAATACCAAAATGAAGTGTTTTGTAGGATTGCTTGGTGACCAAGCAAACTTTACGTTTTCTTTATTTTGCGGAAAATCACATTCGTTAGTTCTCAAAAACTCTATAGTTTATCCCTCTATAATGTGGAAAGTGCACTTTCATCGATTCACTCATTCTCTCTTTTTAAAAAGACTCACGAGTTGCAAGAGAGTTAACCATGACCAATTCACATTCGTTCTAGGGTTGTTGTTTTCTATAACTCGTTTATAGTGCCATTTAACCTCGAAAATACCAAAATGAAGTGTTTTGTAGGATTGCTTGGTGACCAAGCAAACTTTACGTTTTCTTTATTTTGCGGAAAATCACATTCGTTAGTGTTCAAAAACTCTATAGTTTATCCCATTATAATGTGGAAATGCACTTTCATCGATTCACTCATTCTCTCTTTTTGAAAAGTCCCACGAGTTGCAAAAGAGTTAAGCATTACAAATTCACATTCGTTCTACGGTTGTTGTTTTCTATAACTCGTTTATAGTGCCATTTAACCTCGAAAATACCAAAATGAAGTGTTTTGTAGGATTGCTTGGTGACCAAGCAAACTTTACGTTTTCTTTATTTTGCAGAAAATCACATTCGTTAGTTCTCAAAAACTCTATAGTTTATCCCTCTATAATGTGGAAAGTGCACTTTCATCGATTCACTCATTCTCTCTTTTTGAAAAGTCTCACGAGTTGCAAGAGAGTTAACCATGACCAATTCACATTCGTTCTAGGGTTGTTGTTTTCTATAACTCGTTTATAGTGCCATTTAACCTCGAAAATACCAAAATGAAGTGTTTTGTAGGATTGCTTGGTGACCAAGCAAACTTTACGTTTTCTTTATTTTGCGGAAAATCACATTCGTTAGTGTTCAAAAACCCTATTGTTTATCCCACTATAATGTGGAAAGTACACTTTCATCGATTCACTCATTTTCTCTTTTTGAAAAGTCTCACGAGTTGCAAAAGAGTTAACCATGACCAATTCACATTCTTTCTAGGGTTGTTGTTTTCTATAACTCGTTTATAGTTCCATTTAACCTCGAAAATACCAAAATGAAGTGTTTTGTAGGATTGCTTGGTGACCAAGCAAACTTTATGTTTTCTTTAATTTGCGGAAAATCACATTCGTTAGTGTTCAAAAACTTAATAGTTTATCCCATTATAATGTGGAAATGCACTTTCATCGATTCACTCATTCTCTCTTTTTGAAAAGTCCCACGAGTTGCAAAAGAGTTAACCATTACAAATTCATATTCGTTCTAGGGTTGTTGTTCTCTATAACTCGTTTATAGTGCCATTTAATATCGAAAATACCAAAATGAAGTGTTTTGTAGGATTGCTTGGTGACCATGCAAACTTTACGTTTTCTTTATTTTGCGGAAAATCACATTCGTTAGTTCTCAAAAATTCTATAGTTTATCCCACTATAATGTGGAAAGTGCACTTTCATCGATTCACTCATTCTCTCTTTTTCAAAAGTCTCACGAGTTGCAAAAGAGTTAACCATGACCAATTCACATTCGTTCTAGGGTTGTTGTTTTCTATAACTCGTTTATAGTTCCATTTCACCTCGAAAATACCAAAATGAAGTGTTTTGTAGGATTGCTTGGTGACCAAGCAAACTTTATGATTTCTTCATTTTGCGTAAAATCACATACGTTAGTTCTCAAAAACTCTATAGTTTATCCCATTATAATGTGGAAAGTGCACTTTCATCGATTCACTCATTCTCTCTTTTTGAAAAGTCTCACGAGTTGCAAAAGAGTTAACCATGACCAATTCACATTCGTTCTAGGGGTTGTTGTTTTCTATAACTCGTTTATAGTGCCATTTAACCTCGAAAATACCAAAATGAAGTGTTTTGTAGGATTGCTTGGTGACCAAGCAAACTTTATGTTTTCTTCATTTTGCGGAAAATCACATTCGTTAGTGTTCAAAAACTCTATAGTTTATCCCACTATAATGTGGAAAGTACACTTTCATCGATTCACTCATGTTCGCTTTTTGAAAAGTCTCACGAGTTGCAAAAGAGTTAACCATGACCAATTCACATTCTTCCTAGTGTTGTTGTTTTCTAGAACTCGTTTATAGTGCCATTTAACCTAGAAAATACCAAAATGAAGTGTTTTGTAGGATTGCTTGGTGACCAAGCAAACTTTACGTTTTCTTTATTTTGCGGAAAATCACATTCGTTAGATCTCAAAAACTCTATAGTTTATCCCTCTATAATGTGGAAAGTGCACTTTCATCGATTCACTCATTCTCTCTTTTTGAAAAGTCTCACGAGTTGCAAGAGAGTTAACCATGACCAATTCACATTCGTTCTAGGGTTGTTGTTTTCTATAACTCGTTTATAGTGCCATTTAACCTCGAAAATACCAAAATGAAGTGTTTTGTAGGATTGCTTGGTGACCAAGCAAACTTTATGTTTTCTTTATTTTGCGGAAAATCACATTCGTTAGTGTTCAAAAACTCTATAGTTTATCCCATTATAATGTGGAAATGCACTTTCATCGATTCACTCATTCTCTCTTTTTGAAAAGTCCCACGAGTTGCAAAAGAGTTAACCATTACAAATTCACATTCGTTCTAGGGTTGTTGTTTTCTATAACTCGTTTATAGTTCCATTTAACCTCGAAAATACCAAAATGAAGTGTTTTGTAGGATTGCTTGGTGACCAAGCAAACTTTATGTTTTCTTCATTTTGCGGAAAATCACATACGTTAATTCTCAAAAACTCTATAGTTTATCCCACTATAATGTGGAAAGTGCAATTTCATCGATTCACTCATTCTCTCTTTTTGAAAAGTTCCACGAGTTGCAAAAGAGTTAACCATGACCAATTCACATTCGTTCTAGGGGTTGTTGTTTTCTATAACTCGTTTATAGTGCCATTTAACCTCGAAAATACCAAAATGAAGTGTTTTGTAGGATTGCTTGGTGACCAAGCAA
The DNA here is from genome assembly GCA_963675135.1 of Galeopsis tetrahit. NCBI lineage: Eukaryota > Viridiplantae > Streptophyta > Magnoliopsida > Lamiales > Lamiaceae > Galeopsis > Galeopsis tetrahit. The sequence goes on from CAVLYN010000136.1 coordinate 12,792, forward strand.
ACTTTATGTTTTCTTCATTTTGCGGAAAATCACATTCGTTAGTGTTCAAAAACTCTATAGTTTATCCCACTATAATGTGGAAAGTACACTTTCATCGATTCACTCATTTTCTCTTTTTGAAAAGTCTCACGAGTTGCAAAAGAGTTAACCATGACCAATTCACATTCTTTCTAGGGTTGTTGTTTTCTATAACTCGTTTATAGTGCCATTTAACCTCGAAAATACCAAAATGAAGTGTTTTGTAGGATTGCTTGGTGACCAAGCAAACTTTATGTTTTCTTCATTTTGCGGAAAATCACATTCGTTAGTGTTCAAAAACTCTATAGTTTATCCCACTATAATGTGGAAAGTACACTTTCATCGATTCACTCATTTTCTCTTTTTGAAAAGTCTCACGAGTTGCAAAAGAGTTAACCATGACCAATTCACATTCTTTCTAGGGTTGTTGTTTTCTATAACTCGTTTATAGTTCCATTTAACCTCGAAAATACCAAAATGAAGTGTTTTGTAGGATTGCTTGGTGACCAAGCAAACTTTATGTTTTCTTTAATTTGCGGAAAATCACATTCGTTAGTGTTCAAAAACTTAATAGTTTATCCCATTATAATGTGGAAATGCACTTTCATCGATTCACTCATTCTCTCTTTTTGAAAAGTCCCACGAGTTGCAAAAGAGTTAACCATTACAAATTCATATTCGTTCTAGGGTTGTTGTTCTCTATAACTCGTTTATAGTGCCATTTAATATCGAAAATACCAAAATGAAGTGTTTTGTAGGATTGCTTGGTGACCATGCAAACTTTACGTTTTCTTTATTTTGCGGAAAATCACATTCGTTAGTTCTCAAAAATTCTATAGTTTATCCCACTATAATGTGGAAAGTGCACTTTCATCGATTCACTCATTCTCTCTTTTTCAAAAGTCTCACGAGTTGCAAAAGAGTTAACCATGACCAATTCACATTCGTTCTAGGGTTGTTGTTTTCTATAACTCGTTTATAGTTCCATTTAACCTCGAAAATACCAAAATGAAGTGTTTTGTAGGATTGCTTGGTGACCAAGCAAACTTTATGATTTCTTCATTTTGCGTAAAATCACATACGTTAGTTCTCAAAAACTCTATAGGTTATCCCATTATAATGTGGAAAGTGCACTTTCATCGATTCACTCATTCTCTCTTTTTGAAAAGTCTCACGAGTTGCAAAAGAGTTAACCATGACCAATTCACATTCGTTCTAGGGGTTGTTGTTTTCTATAACTCGTTTATAGTGCCATTTAACCTCGAAAATACCAAAATGAAGTGTTTTGTAGGATTGCTTGGTGATCAAGCAAACTTTACGTTTTCTTTATTTTGCGGAAAATCACATTCGTTAGTGTTCAAAAACTCTATTGTTTATCCCACTATAATGTGGAATCTATACTTTCATCGATTCACTCATTCTCTCTTTTAGAAAAGTCCCACGAGTTGCAAAAGAGTTAACCATTACAAATTCACATTCGTTCTAGGGTTGTTGTTTTCTATAACTCGTTTATAGTGCCATTTAATCTCGAAAATACCAAAATGAAGTGTTTTGTAGGATTGCTTGGTGACCAAGCAAACTTTATGTTTTCTTCATTTTGCGGAAAATCACATACGTTAGTTCTCAAAAACTCTATAGTTTATCCCATTATAATGTGGAAAGTGCACTTTCATCGATTCACTCATTCTCTCTTTTTGAAAAGTCTCACGAGTTGCAAAAGAGTTAACCATGACCAATTCACATTCTTTCTAGTGTTGTTGTTTTCTATAACTCGTTTATAGTGCCATTTAACCTAGAAAATACCAAAATGAAGTGTTTTGTAGGATTGCTTGGTGACCAAGCAAACTTTACGTTTTCTTTATTTTGCGGAAAATCACATTCGTTAGTTCTCAAAAACTCTATAGTTTATCCCTCTATAATGTGGAAAGTGCACTTTCATCGATTCACTCATTCTCTCTTTTTAAAAAGACTCACGAGTTGCAAGAGAGTTAACCATGACCAATTCACATTCGTTCTAGGGTTGTTGTTTTCTATAACTCGTTTATAGTGCCATTTAACCTCGAAAATACCAAAATGAAGTGTTTTGTAGGATTGCTTGGTGACCAAGCAAACTTTACGTTTTCTTTATTTTGCGGAAAATCACATTCGTTAGTGTTCAAAAACTCTATAGTTTATCCCATTATAATGTGGAAATGCACTTTCATCGATTCACTCATTCTCTCTTTTTGAAAAGTCCCACGAGTTGCAAAAGAGTTAAGCATTACAAATTCACATTCGTTCTACGGTTGTTATTTTCTATAACTCGTTTATAGTGCCATTTAACCTCGAAAATACCAAAATGAAGTGTTTTGTAGGATTGCTTGGTGACCAAGCAAACTTTACGTTTTCTTTATTTTGCAGAAAATCACATTCGTTAGTTCTCAAAAACTCTATAGTTTATCCCTCTATAATGTGGAAAGTGCACTTTCATCGATTCACTCATTCTCTCTTTTTGAAAAGTCTCACGAGTTGCAAGAGAGTTAACCATGACCAATTCACATTCGTTCTAGGGTTGTTGTTTTCTATAACTCGTTTATAGTGCCATTTAACCTCGAAAATACCAAAATGAAGTGTTTTGTAGGATTGCTTGGTGACCAAGCAAACTTTACGTTTTCTTTATTTTGCGGAAAATCACATTCGTTAGTGTTCAAAAACCCTATTGTTTATCCCACTATAATGTGGAAAGTACACTTTCATCGATTCACTCATTTTCTCTTTTTGAAAAGTCTCACGAGTTGCAAAAGAGTTAACCATGACCAATTCACATTCTTTCTAGGGTTGTTGTTTTCTATAACTCGTTTATAGTTCCATTTAACCTCGAAAATACCAAAATGAAGTGTTTTGTAGGATTGCTTGGTGACCAAGCAAACTTTATGTTTTCTTTAATTTGCGGAAAATCACATTCGTTAGTGTTCAAAAACTTAATAGTTTATCCCATTATAATGTGGAAATGCACTTTCATCGATTCACTCATTCTCTCTTTTTGAAAAGTCCCACGAGTTGCAAAAGAGTTAACCATTACAAATTCATATTCGTTCTAGGGTTGTTGTTCTCTATAACTCGTTTATAGTGCCATTTAATATCGAAAATACCAAAATGAAGTGTTTTGTAGGATTGCTTGGTGACCATGCAAACTTTACGTTTTCTTTATTTTGCGGAAAATCACATTCGTTAGTTCTCAAAAATTCTATAGTTTATCCCACTATAATGTGGAAAGTGCACTTTCATCGATTCACTCATTCTCTCTTTTTCAAAAGTCTCACGAGTTGCAAAAGAGTTAACCATGACCAATTCACATTCGTTCTAGGGTTGTTGTTTTCTATAACTCGTTTATAGTTCCATTTAACCTCGAAAATACCAAAATGAAGTGTTTTGTAGGATTGCTTGGTGACCAAGCAAACTTTATGATTTCTTCATTTTGCGTAAAATCACATACGTTAGTTCTCAAAAACTCTATAGTTTATCCCATTATAATGTGGAAAGTGCACTTTCATCGATTCACTCATTCTCTCTTTTTGAAAAGTCTCACGAGTTGCAAAAGAGTTAACCATGACCAATTCACATTCGTTCTAGGGGTTGTTGTTTTCTATAACTCGTTTATAGTGCCATTTAACCTCGAAAATACCAAAATGAAGTGTTTTGTAGGATTGCTTGGTGATCAAGCAAACTTTACGTTTTCTTTATTTTGCGGAAAATCACATTCGTTAGTGTTCAAAAACTCTATTGTTTATCCCACTATAATGTGGAATGTACACTTTCATCGATTCACTCATTCTCTCTTTTAGAAAAGTCCCACGAGTTGCAAAAGAGTTAACCATTACAAATTCACATTCGTTTTAGGGTTTTTGTTTTCTATAACTCGTTTATAGTGCCATTTAACATCGAAAATACCAAAATGAAGTGTTTTGTAGGATTGCTTGGTGATCAAGCAAACTTTACGTTTTCTTTATTTTACGGAAAATCACATTCGTTAGTGTTCAAAAACTCTATAGTTTATCCCATTATAATGTGGAAATGCACGTTCATCGATTAACTCATTCTCTCTTTTTGAAAAGTCCCACGAGTTGCAAAAGAGTTAACCATTACAAATTCACATTCGTTCTAGGGTTGTTGTTTTCTATAACTCGTTTATAGTGCCATTTAATCTCGAAAATACCAAAATGAAGTGTTTTGTAGGATTGCTTGGTGACCAAGCAAACTTTATGTTTTCTTCATTTTGCGGAAAATCACATACGTTAGTTCTCAAAAACTCTATAGTTTATCCCATTATAATGTGGAAAGTGCACTTTCATCGATTCACTCATTCTCTCTTTTTGAAAAGTCTCACGAGTTGCAAAAGAGTTAACCATGACCAATTCACATTCGTTCTAGGGTTGTTGTTTTCTATAACTCGTTTATAGTGCCATTTAACCTCGAAAATACCAAAATGAAGTGTTTTGTAGGATTGCTTGGTGACCAAGCAAACTTTACGTTTTCTTTATTTTGCGGAAAATCACATTCGTTAGTGTTCAAAAACTCTATAGTTTATCCCATTATAATGTGGAAATGCACTTTCATCGATTCACTCATTCTCTCTTTTTGAAAAGTCCCACGAGTTGCAAAAGAGTTAAGCATTACAAATTCACATTCGTTCTACGGTTGTTGTTTTCTATAACTCGTTTATAGTGCCATTTAACCTCGAAAATACCAAAATGAAGTGTTTTGTAGGATTGCTTGGTGACCAAGCAAACTTTACGTTTTCTTTATTTTGCAGAAAATCACATTCGTTAGTTCTCAAAAACTCTAAAGTTTATCCCTCTATAATGTGGAAAGTGCACTTTCATCGATTCACTCATTCTCTCTTTTTGAAAAGTCTCACGAGTTGCAAGAGAGTTAACCATGACCAATTCACATTCGTTCTAGGGTTGTTGTTTTCTATAACTCGTTTATAGTGCCATTTAACCTCGAAAATACCAAAATGAAGTGTTTTGTAGGATTGCTTGGTGACCAAGCAAACTTTATGTTTTCTTCATTTTGCGGAAAATCACATTCGTTAGTGTTCAAAAACTCTATAGTTTATCCCACTATAATGTGGAAAGTACACTTTCATCGATTCACTCATTTTCTCTTTTTGAAAAGTCTCACGAGTTGCAAAAGAGTTAACCATGACCAATTCACATTCTTTCTAGGGTTGTTGTTTTCTATAACTCGTTTATAGTTCCATTTAACCTCGAAAATACCAAAATGAAGTGTTTTGTAGGATTGCTTGGTGACCAAGCAAACTTTATGTTTTCTTTAATTTGCGGAAAATCACATTCGTTAGTGTTCAAAAACTTAATAGTTTATCCCATTATAATGTGGAAATGCACTTTCATCGATTCACTCATTCTCTCTTTTTGAAAAGTCCCACGAGTTGCAAAAGAGTTAACCATTACAAATTCATATTCGTTCTAGGGTTGTTGTTCTCTATAACTCGTTTATAGTGCCATTTAATATCGAAAATACCAAAATGAAGTGTTTTGTAGGATTGCTTGGTGACCATGCAAACTTTACGTTTTCTTTATTTTGCGGAAAATCACATTCGTTAGTTCTCAAAAATTCTATAGTTTATCCCACTATAATGTGGAAAGTGCACTTTCATCGATTCACTCATTCTCTCTTTTTCAAAAGTCTCACGAGTTGCAAAAGAGTTAACCATGACCAATTCACATTCGTTCTAGGGTTGTTGTTTTCTATAACTCGTTTATAGTTCCATTTAACCTCGAAAATACCAAAATGAAGTGTTTTGTAGGATTGCTTGGTGACCAAGCAAACTTTATGATTTCTTCATTTTGCGTAAAATCACATACGTTAGTTCTCAAAAACTCTATAGTTTATCCCATTATAATGTGGAAAGTGCACTTTCATCGATTCACTCATTCTCTCTTTTTGAAAAGTCTCACGAGTTGCAAAAGAGTTAACCATGACCAATTCACATTCGTTCTAGGGGTTGTTGTTTTCTATAACTCGTTTATAGTGCCATTTAACCTCGAAAATACCAAAATGAAGTGTTTTGTAGGATTGCTTGGTGACCAAGCAAACTTTATGTTTTCTTCATTTTGCGGAAAATCACATTCGTTAGTGTTCAAAAACTCTATAGTTTATCCCACTATAATGTGGAAAGTACACTTTCATCGATTCACTCATGTTCTCTTTTTGAAAAGTCTCACGAGTTGCAAAAGAGTTAACCATGACCAATTCACATTCTTCCTAGTGTTGTTGTTTTCTATAACTCGTTTATAGTGCCATTTAACCTAGAAAATACCAAAATGAAGTGTTTTGTAGGATTGCTTGGTGACCAAGCAAACTTTACGTTTTCTTTATTTTGCGGAAAATCACATTCGTTAGATCTCAAAAACTCTATAGTTTATCCCTCTATAATGTGGAAAGTGCACTTTCATCGATTCACTCATTCTCTCTTTTTGAAAAGTCTCACGAGTTGCAAGAGAGTTAACCATGACCAATTCACATTCGTTCTAGGGTTGTTGTTTTCTATAACTCGTTTATAGTGCCATTTAACCTCGAAAATACCAAAATGAAGTGTTTTGTAGGATTGCTTGGTGACCAAGCAAACTTTATGTTTTCTTCATTTTGCGGAAAATCACATTCGTTAGTGTTCAAAAACTCTATAGTTTATCCCACTATAATGTGGAAAGTACACTTTCATCGATTCACTCATTTTCTCTTTTTGAAAAGTCTCACGAGTTGCAAAAGAGTTAACCATGACCAATTCACATTCTTTCTAGGGTTGTTGTTTTCTATAACTCGTTTATAGTTCCATTTAACCTCGAAAATACCAAAATGAAGTGTTTTGTAGGATTGCTTGGTGACCAAGCAAACTTTATGTTTTCTTTAATTTGCGGAAAATCACATTCGTTAGTGTTCAAAAACTTAATAGTTTATCCCATTATAATGTGGAAATGCACTTTCATCGATTCACTCATTCTCTCTTTTTGAAAAGTCCCACGAGTTGCAAAAGAGTTAACCATTACAAATTCATATTCGTTCTAGGGTTGTTGTTCTCTATAACTCGTTTATAGTGCCATTTAATATCGAAAATACCAAAATGAAGTGTTTTGTAGGATTGCTTGGTGACCATGCAAACTTTACGTTTTCTTTATTTTGCGGAAAATCACATTCGTTAGTTCTCAAAAATTCTATAGTTTATCCCACTATAATGTGGAAAGTGCACTTTCATCGATTCACTCATTCTCTCTTTTTCAAAAGTCTCACGAGTTGCAAAAGAGTTAACCATGACCAATTCACATTCGTTCTAGGGTTGTTGTTTTCTATAACTCGTTTATAGTTCCATTTAACCTCGAAAATACCAAAATGAAGTGTTTTGTAGGATTGCTTGGTGACCAAGCAAACTTTATGATTTCTTCATTTTGCGTAAAATCACATACGTTAGTTCTCAAAAACTCTATAGTTTATCCCATTATAATGTGGAAAGTGCACTTTCATCGATTCACTCATTCTCTCTTTTTGAAAAGTCTCACGAGTTGCAAAAGAGTTAACCATGACCAATTCACATTCGTTCTAGGGGTTGTTGTTTTCTATAACTCGTTTATAGTGCCATTTAACCTCGAAAATACCAAAATGAAGTGTTTTGTAGGATTGCTTGGTGATCAAGCAAACTTTACGTTTTCTTTATTTTGCGGAAAATCACATTCGTTAGTGTTCAAAAACTCTATTGTTTATCCCACTATAATGTGGAATGTACACTTTCATCGATTCACTCATTCTCTCTTTTAGAAAAGTCCCACGAGTTGCAAAAGAGTTAACCATTACAAATTCACATTCGTTTTAGGGTTTTTGTTTTCTATAACTCGTTTATAGTGCCATTTAACATCGAAAATACCAAAATGAAGTGTTTTGTAGGATTGCTTGGTGATCAAGCAAACTTTACGTTTTCTTTATTTTACGGAAAATCACATTCGTTAGTGTTCAAAAACTCTATAGTTTATCCCATTATAATGTGGAAATGCACGTTCATCGATTAACTCATTCTCTCTTTTTGAAAAGTCCCACGAGTTGCAAAAGAGTTAACCATTACAAATTCACATTCGTTCTAGGGTTGTTGTTTTCTATAACTCGTTTATAGTGCCATTTAATCTCGAAAATACCAAAATGAAGTGTTTTGTAGGATTGCTTGGTGACCAAGCAAACTTTATGTTTTCTTCATTTTGCGGAAAATCACATACGTTAGTTCTCAAAAACTCTATAGTTTATCCCATTATAATGTGGAAAGTGCACTTTCATCGATTCACTCATTCTCTCTTTTTGAAAAGTCTCACGAGTTGCAAAAGAGTTAACCATGACCAATTCACATTCTTTCTAGTGTTGTTGTTTTCTATAACTCGTTTATAGTGCCATTTAACCTAGAAAATACCAAAATGAAGTGTTTTGTAGGATTGCTTGGTGACCAAGCAAACTTTACGTTTTCTTTATTTTGCGGAAAATCACATTCGTTAGTTCTCAAAAACTCTATAGTTTATCCCTCTATAATGTGGAAAGTGCACTTTCATCGATTCACTCATTCTCTCTTTTTAAAAAGACTCACGAGTTGCAAGAGAGTTAACCATGACCAATTCACATTCGTTCTAGGGTTGTTGTTTTCTATAACTCGTTTATAGTGCCATTTAACGTCGAAAATACCAAAATGAAGTGTTTTGTAGGATTGCTTGGTGACCAAGCAAACTTTACGTTTTCTTTATTTTGCGGAAAATCACATTCGTTAGTGTTCAAAAACTCTATAGTTTATCCCATTATAATGTGGAAATGCACTTTCATCGATTCACTCATTCTCTCTTTTTGAAAAGTCCCACGAGTTGCAAAAGAGTTAAGCATTACAAATTCACATTCGTTCTACGGTTGTTGTTTTCTATAACTCGTTTATAGTGCCATTTAACCTCGAAAATACCAAAATGAAGTGTTTTGTAGGATTGCTTGGTGACCAAGCAAACTTTACGTTTTCTTTATTTTGCAGAAAATCACATTCGTTAGTTCTCAAAAACTCTATAGTTTATCCCTCTATAATGTGGAAAGTGCACTTTCATCGATTCACTCATTCTCTCTTTTTGAAAAGTCTCACGAGTTGCAAGAGAGTTAACCATGACCAATTCACATTCGTTCTAGGGTTGTTGTTTTCTATAACTCGTTTATAGTGCCATTTAACCTCGAAAATACCAAAATGAAGTGTTTTGTAGGATTGCTTGGTGACCAAGCAAACTTTACGTTTTCTTTATTTTGCGGAAAATCACATTCGTTAGTGTTCAAAAACCCTATTGTTTATCCCACTATAATGTGGAAAGTACACTTTCATCGATTCACTCATTTTCTCTTTTTGAAAAGTCTCACGAGTTGCAAAAGAGTTAACCATGACCAATTCACATTCTTTCTAGGGTTGTTGTTTTCTATAACTCGTTTATAGTTCCATTTAACCTCGAAAATACCAAAATGAAGTGTTTTGTAGGATTGCTTGGTGACCAAGCAAACTTTATGTTTTCTTTAATTTGCGGAAAATCACATTCGTTAGTGTTCAAAAACTTAATAGTTTATCCCATTATAATGTGGAAATGCACTTTCATCGATTCACTCATTCTCTCTTTTTGAAAAGTTCCACGAGTTGCAAAAGAGTTAACCATTACAAATTCATATTCGTTCTAGGGTTGTTGTTCTCTATAACTCGTTTATAGTGCCATTTAATATCGAAAATACCAAAATGAAGTGTTTTGTAGGATTGCTTGGTGACCATGCAAACTTTACGTTTTCTTTATTTTGCGGAAAATCACATTCGTTAGTTCTCAAAAATTCTATAGTTTATCCCACTATAATGTGGAAAGTGCACTTTCATCGATTCACTCATTCTCTCTTTTTCAAAAGTCTCACGAGTTGCAAAAGAGTTAACCATGACCAATTCACATTCGTTCTAGGGTTGTTGTTTTCTATAACTCGTTTATAGTTCCATTTAACCTCGAAAATACCAAAATGAAGTGTTTTGTAGGATTGCTTGGTGACCAAGCAAACTTTATGATTTCTTCATTTTGCGTAAAATCACATACGTTAGTTCTCAAAAACTCTATAGTTTATCCCATTATAATGTGGAAAGTGCACTTTCATCGATTCACTCATTCTCTCTTTTTGAAAAGTCTCACGAGTTGCAAAAGAGTTAACCATGACCAATTCACATTCGTTCTAGGGGTTGTTGTTTTCTATAACTCGTTTATAGTGCCATTTAACCTCGAAAATACCAAAATGAAGTGTTTTGTAGGATTGCTTGGTGATCAAGCAAACTTTACGTTTTCTTTATTTTGCGGAAAATCACATTCGTTAGTGTTCAAAAACTCTATTGTTTATCCCACTATAATGTGGAATGTACACTTTCATCGATTCACTCATTCTCTCTTTTAGAAAAGTCCCACGAGTTGCAAAAGAGTTAACCATTACAAATTCACATTCGTTTTAGGGTTTTTGTTTTCTATAACTCGTTTATAGTGCCATTTAACATCGAAAATACCAAAATGAAGTGTTTTGTAGGATTGCTTGGTGATCAAGCAAACTTTACGTTTTCTTTATTTTACGGAAAATCACATTCGTTAGTGTTCAAAAACTCTATAGTTTATCCCATTATAATGTGGAAATGCACGTTCATCGATTAACTCATTCTCTCTTTTTGAAAAGTCCCACGAGTTGCAAAAGAGTTAACCATTACAAATTCACATTCGTTCTAGGGTTGTTGTTTTCTATAACTCGTTTATAGTGCCATTTAATCTCGAAAATACCAAAATGAAGTGTTTTGTAGGATTGCTTGGTGACCAAGCAAACTTTATGTTTTCTTCATTTTGCGGAAAATCACATACGTTAGTTCTCAAAAACTCTATAGTTTATCCCATTATAATGTGGAAAGTGCACTTTCATCGATTCACTCATTCTCTCTTTTTGAAAAGTCTCACGAGTTGCAAAAGAGTTAACCATGACCAATTCACATTCTTTCTAGTGTTGTTGTTTTCTATAACTCGTTTATAGTGCCATTTAACCTAGAAAATACCAAAATGAAGTGTTTTGTAGGATTGCTTGGTGACCAAGCAAACTTTACGTTTTCTTAAATTTTGCGGAAAATCACATTCGTTAGTTCTCAAAAACTCTATAGTTTATCCCTCTATAATGTGGAAAGTGCACTTTCATCGATTCACTCATTCTCTCTTTTTAAAAAGACTCACGAGTTGCAAGAGAGTTAACCATGACCAATTCACATTCGTTCTAGGGTTGTTGTTTTCTATAACTCGTTTATAGTGCCATTTAACCTCGAAAATACCAAAATGAAGTGTTTTGTAGGATTGCTTGGTGACCAAGCAAACTTTACGTTTTCTTTATTTTGCGGAAAATCACATTCGTTAGTGTTCAAAAACTCTATAGTTTATCCCATTATAATGTGGAAATGCACTTTCATCGATTCACTCATTCTCTCTTTTTGAAAAGTCCCACGAGTTGCAAAAGAGTTAAGCATTACAAATTCACATTCGTTCTACGGTTGTTGTTTTCTATAACTCGTTTATAGTGCCATTTAACCTCGAAAATACCAAAATGAAGTGTTTTGTAGGATTGCTTGGTGACCAAGCAAACTTTACGTTTTCTTTATTTTGCAGAAAATCACATTCGTTAGTTCTCAAAAACTCTATAGTTTATCCCTCTATAATGTGGAAAGTGCACTTTCATCGATTCACTCATTCTCTCTTTTTGAAAAGTCTCACGAGTTGCAAGAGAGTTAACCATGACCAATTCACATTCGTTCTAGGGTTGTTGTTTTCTATAACTCGTTTATAGTGCCATTTAACCTCGAAAATACCAAAATGAAGTGTTTTGTAGGATTGCTTGGTGACCAAGCAAACTTTACGTTTTCTTTATTTTGCGGAAAATCACATTCGTTAGTGTTCAAAAACCCTATTGTTTATCCCACTATAATGTGGAAAGTACACTTTCATCGATTCACTCATTTTCTCTTTTTGAAAAGTCTCACGAGTTGCAAAAGAGTTAACCATGACCAATTCACATTCTTTCTAGGGTTGTTGTTTTCTATAACTCGTTTATAGTTCCATTTAACCTCGAAAATACCAAAATGAAGTGTTTTGTAGGATTGCTTGGTGACCAAGCAAACTTTATGTTTTCTTTAATTTGCGGAAAATCACATTCGTTAGTGTTCAAAAACTTAATAGTTTATCCCATTATAATGTGGAAATGCACTTTCATCGATTCACTCATTCTCTCTTTTTGAAAAGTCTCACGAGTTGCAAAAGAGTTAACCATAACCAATTCACATTCGTTCTAGGGGTTGTTGTTTTCTATAACTCGTTTATAGTGCCATTTAACCTCGAAAATACCAAAATGAAGTGTTTTGTAGGATTGCTTGGTGACCAAGCAAACTTTATGTTTTCTTCATTTTGCGGAAAATCACATTCGTTAGTGTTCAAAAACTCTATAGTTTATCCCACTATAATGTGGAAAGTACACTTTCATCGATTCACTCATGTTCTCTTTTTGAAAAGTCTCACGAGTTGCAAAAGAGTTAACCATGACCAATTCACATTCTTCCTAGTGTTGTTGTTTTCTATAACTCGTTTATAGTGCCATTTAACCTAGAAAATACCAAAATGAAGTGTTTTGTAGGATTGCTTGGTGACCAAGCAAACTTTACGTTTTCTTTATTTTGCGGAAAATCACATTCGTTAGATCTCAAAAACTCTATAGTTTATCCCTCTATAATGTGGAAAGTGCACTTTCATCGATTCACTCATTCTCTCTTTTTGAAAAGTCTCACGAGTTGCAAGAGAGTTAACCATGACCAATTCACATTCGTTCTAGGGTTGTTGTTTTCTATAACTCGTTTATAGTGCCATTTAACCTCGAAAATACCAAAATGAAGTGTTTTGTAGGATTGCTTGGTGACCAAGCAAACTTTATGTTTTCTTCATTTTGCGGAAAATCACATTCGTTAGTGTTCAAAAACTCTATAGTTTATCCCACTATAATGTGGAAAGTACACTTTCATCGATTCACTCATTTTCTCTTTTTGAAAAGTCTCACGAGTTGCAAAAGAGTTAACCATGACCAATTCACATTCTTTCTAGGGTTGTTGTTTTCTATAACTCGTTTATAGTTCCATTTAACCTCGAAAATACCAAAATGAAGTGTTTTGTAGGATTGCTTGGTGACCAAGCAAACTTTATGTTTTCTTTAATTTGCGGAAAATCACATTCGTTAGTGTTCAAAAACTTAATAGTTTATCCCATTATAATGTGGAAATGCACTTTCATCGATTCACTCATTCTCTCTTTTTGAAAAGTCCCACGAGTTGCAAAAGAGTTAACCATTACAAATTCATATTCGTTCTAGGGTTGTTGTTCTCTATAACTCGTTTATAGTGCCATTTAATATCGAAAATACCAAAATGAAGTGTTTTGTAGGATTGCTTGGTGACCATGCAAACTTTACGTTTTCTTTATTTTGCGGAAAATCACATTCGTTAGTTCTCAAAAATTCTATAGTTTATCCCACTATAATGTGGAAAGTGCACTTTCATCGATTCACTCATTCTCTCTTTTTCAAAAGTCTCACGAGTTGCAAAAGAGTTAACCATGACCAATTCACATTCGTTCTAGGGTTGTTGTTTTCTATAACTCGTTTATAGTTCCATTTAACCTCGAAAATACCAAAATGAAGTGTTTTGTAGGATTGCTTGGTGACCAAGCAAACTTTATGATTTCTTCATTTTGCGTAAAATCACATACGTTAGTTCTCAAAAACTCTATAGTTTATCCCATTATAATGTGGAAAGTGCACTTTCATCGATTCACTCATTCTCTCTTTTTGAAAAGTCTCACGAGTTGCAAAAGAGTTAACCATGACCAATTCACATTCGTTCTAGGGGTTGTTGTTTTCTATAACTCGTTTATAGTGCCATTTAACCTCGAAAATACCAAAATGAAGTGTTTTGTAGGATTGCTTGGTGATCAAGCAAACTTTACGTTTTCTTTATTTTGCGGAAAATCACATTCGTTAGTGTTCAAAAACTCTATTGTTTATCCCACTATAATGTGGAATGTACACTTTCATCGATTCACTCATTCTCTCTTTTAGAAAAGTCCCACGAGTTGCAAAAGAGTTAACCATTACAAATTCACATTCGTTTTAGGGTTTTTGTTTTCTATAACTCGTTTATAGTGCCATTTAACATCGAAAATACCAAAATGAAGTGTTTTGTAGGATTGCTTGGTGATCAAGCAAACTTTACGTTTTCTTTATTTTACGGAAAATCACATTCGTTAGTGTTCAAAAACTCTATAGTTTATCCCATTATAATGTGGAAATGCACGTTCATCGATTAACTCATTCTCTCTTTTTGAAAAGTCCCACGAGTTGCAAAAGAGTTAACCATTACAAATTCACATTCGTTCTAGGGTTGTTGTTTTCTATAACTCGTTTATAGTGCCATTTAATCTCGAAAATACCAAAATGAAGTGTTTTGTAGGATTGCTTGGTGACCAAGCAAACTTTATGTTTTCTTCATTTTGCGGAAAATCACATACGTTAGTTCTCAAAAACTCTATAGTTTATCCCATTATAATGTGGAAAGTGCACTTTCATCGATTCACTCATTCTCTCTTTTTGAAAAGTCTCACGAGTTGCAAAAGAGTTAACCATGACCAATTCACATTCTTTCTAGTGTTGTTGTTTTCTATAACTCGTTTATAGTGCCATTTAACCTAGAAAATACCAAAATGAAGTGTTTTGTAGGATTGCTTGGTGACCAAGCAAACTTTACGTTTTCTTTATTTTGCGGAAAATCACATTCGTTAGTGTTCAAAAACCCTATTGTTTATCCCACTATAATGTGGAAAGTACACTTTCATCGATTCACTCATTTTCTCTTTTTGAAAAGTCTCACGAGTTGCAAAAGAGTTAACCATGACCAATTCACATTCTTTCTAGGGTTGTTGTTTTCTATAACTCGTTTATAGTTCCATTTAACCTCGAAAATACCAAAATGAAGTGTTTTGTAGGATTGCTTGGTGACCAAGCAAACTTTATGTTTTCTTTAATTTGCGGAAAATCACATTCGTTAGTGTTCAAAAACTTAATAGTTTATCCCATTATAATGTGGAAATGCACTTTCATCGATTCACTCATTCTCTCTTTTTGAAAAGTCCCACGAGTTGCAAAAGAGTTAACCATTACAAATTCATATTCGTTCTAGGGTTGTTGTTCTCTATAACTCGTTTATAGTGCCATTTAATATCGAAAATACCAAAATGAAGTGTTTTGTAGGATTGCTTGGTGACCATGCAAACTTTACGTTTTCTTTATTTTGCGGAAAATCACATTCGTTAGTTCTCAAAAATTCTATAGTTTATCCCACTATAATGTGGAAAGTGCACTTTCATCGATTCACTCATTCTCTCTTTTTCAAAAGTCTCACGAGTTGCAAAAGAGTTAACCATGACCAATTCACATTCGTTCTAGGGTTGTTGTTTTCTATAACTCGTTTATAGTTCCATTTAACCTCGAAAATACCAAAATGAAGTGTTTTGTAGGATTGCTTGGTGACCAAGCAAACTTTATGATTTCTTCATTTTGCGTAAAATCACATACGTTAGTTCTCAAAAACTCTATAGTTTATCCCATTATAATGTGGAAAGTGCACTTTCATCGATTCACTCATTCTCTCTTTTTGAAAAGTCTCACGAGTTGCAAAAGAGTTAACCATGACCAATTCACATTCGTTCTAGGGGTTGTTGTTTTCTATAACTCGTTTATAGTGCCATTTAACCTCGAAAATACCAAAATGAAGTGTTTTGTAGGATTGCTTGGTGATCAAGCAAACTTTACGTTTTCTTTATTTTGCGGAAAATCACATTCGTTAGTGTTCAAAAACTCTATTGTTTATCCCACTATAATGTGGAATGTACACTTTCATCGATTCACTCATTCTCTCTTTTAGAAAAGTCCCACGAGTTGCAAAAGAGTTAACCATTACAAATTCACATTCGTTTTAGGGTTTTTGTTTTCTATAACTCGTTTATAGTGCCATTTAACATCGAAAATACCAAAATGAAGTGTTTTGTAGGATTGCTTGGTGATCAAGCAAACTTTACGTTTTCTTTATTTTACGGAAAATCACATTCGTTAGTGTTCAAAAACTCTATAGTTTATCCCATTATAATGTGGAAATGCACGTTCATCGATTAACTCATTCTCTCTTTTTGAAAAGTCCCACGAGTTGCAAAAGAGTTAACCATTACAAATTCACATTCGTTCTAGGGTTGTTGTTTTCTATAACTCGTTTATAGTGCCATTTAATCTCGAAAATACCAAAATGAAGTGTTTTGTAGGATTGCTTGGTGACCAAGCAAACTTTATGTTTTCTTCATTTTGCGGAAAATCACATACGTTAGTTCTCAAAAACTCTATAGTTTATCCCATTATAATGTGGAAAGTGCACTTTCATCGATTCACTCATTCTCTCTTTTTGAAAAGTCTCACGAGTTGCAAAAGAGTTAACCATGACCAATTCACATTCTTTCTAGTGTTGTTGTTTTCTATAACTCGTTTATAGTGCCATTTAACCTAGAAAATACCAAAATGAAGTGTTTTGTAGGATTGCTTGGTGACCAAGCAAACTTTACGTTTTCTTAAATTTTGCGGAAAATCACATTCGTTAGTTCTCAAAAACTCTATAGTTTATCCCTCTATAATGTGGAAAGTGCACTTTCATCGATTCACTCATTCTCTCTTTTTAAAAAGACTCACGAGTTGCAAGAGAGTTAACCATGACCAATTCACATTCGTTCTAGGGTTGTTGTTTTCTATAACTCGTTTATAGTGCCATTTAACCTCGAAAATACCAAAATGAAGTGTTTTGTAGGATTGCTTGGTGACCAAGCAAACTTTACGTTTTCTTTATTTTGCGGAAAATCACATTCGTTAGTGTTCAAAAACTCTATAGTTTATCCCATTATAATGTGGAAATGCACTTTCA
This sequence comes from Galeopsis tetrahit, assembly GCA_963675135.1. Classification (NCBI taxonomy): domain Eukaryota; kingdom Viridiplantae; phylum Streptophyta; class Magnoliopsida; order Lamiales; family Lamiaceae; genus Galeopsis; species Galeopsis tetrahit. The sequence continues at coordinate 29,902 of CAVLYN010000136.1, forward strand.
TCGATTCACTCATTCTCTCTTTTTGAAAAGTCCCACGAGTTGCAAAAGAGTTAAGCATTACAAATTCACATTCGTTCTACGGTTGTTGTTTTCTATAACTCGTTTATAGTGCCATTTAACCTCGAAAATACCAAAATGAAGTGTTTTGTAGGATTGCTTGGTGACCAAGCAAACTTTACGTTTTCTTTATTTTGCAGAAAATCACATTCGTTAGTTCTCAAAAACTCTATAGTTTATCCCTCTATAATGTGGAAAGTGCACTTTCATCGATTCACTCATTCTCTCTTTTTGAAAAGTCTCACGAGTTGCAAGAGAGTTAACCATGACCAATTCACATTCGTTCTAGGGTTGTTGTTTTCTATAACTCGTTTATAGTGCCATTTAACCTCGAAAATACCAAAATGAAGTGTTTTGTAGGATTGCTTGGTGACCAAGCAAACTTTACGTTTTCTTTATTTTGCGGAAAATCACATTCGTTAGTGTTCAAAAACCCTATTGTTTATCCCACTATAATGTGGAAAGTACACTTTCATCGATTCACTCATTTTCTCTTTTTGAAAAGTCTCACGAGTTGCAAAAGAGTTAACCATGACCAATTCACATTCTTTCTAGGGTTGTTGTTTTCTATAACTCGTTTATAGTTCCATTTAACCTCGAAAATACCAAAATGAAGTGTTTTGTAGGATTGCTTGGTGACCAAGCAAACTTTATGTTTTCTTTAATTTGCGGAAAATCACATTCGTTAGTGTTCAAAAACTTAATAGTTTATCCCATTATAATGTGGAAATGCACTTTCATCGATTCACTCATTCTCTCTTTTTGAAAAGTCTCACGAGTTGCAAAAGAGTTAACCATAACCAATTCACATTCGTTCTAGGGGTTGTTGTTTTCTATAACTCGTTTATAGTGCCATTTAACCTCGAAAATACCAAAATGAAGTGTTTTGTAGGATTGCTTGGTGACCAAGCAAACTTTATGTTTTCTTCATTTTGCGGAAAATCACATTCGTTAGTGTTCAAAAACTCTATAGTTTATCCCACTATAATGTGGAAAGTACACTTTCATCGATTCACTCATGTTCTCTTTTTGAAAAGTCTCACGAGTTGCAAAAGAGTTAACCATGACCAATTCACATTCTTCCTAGTGTTGTTGTTTTCTATAACTCGTTTATAGTGCCATTTAACCTAGAAAATACCAAAATGAAGTGTTTTGTAGGATTGCTTGGTGACCAAGCAAACTTTACGTTTTCTTTATTTTGCGGAAAATCACATTCGTTAGATCTCAAAAACTCTATAGTTTATCCCTCTATAATGTGGAAAGTGCACTTTCATCGATTCACTCATTCTCTCTTTTTGAAAAGTCTCACGAGTTGCAAGAGAGTTAACCATGACCAATTCACATTCGTTCTAGGGTTGTTGTTTTCTATAACTCGTTTATAGTGCCATTTAACCTCGAAAATACCAAAATGAAGTGTTTTGTAGGATTGCTTGGTGACCAAGCAAACTTTATGTTTTCTTCATTTTGCGGAAAATCACATTCGTTAGTGTTCAAAAACTCTATAGTTTATCCCACTATAATGTGGAAAGTACACTTTCATCGATTCACTCATTTTCTCTTTTTGAAAAGTCTCACGAGTTGCAAAAGAGTTAACCATGACCAATTCACATTCTTTCTAGGGTTGTTGTTTTCTATAACTCGTTTATAGTTCCATTTAACCTCGAAAATACCAAAATGAAGTGTTTTGTAGGATTGCTTGGTGACCAAGCAAACTTTATGTTTTCTTTAATTTGCGGAAAATCACATTCGTTAGTGTTCAAAAACTTAATAGTTTATCCCATTATAATGTGGAAATGCACTTTCATCGATTCACTCATTCTCTCTTTTTGAAAAGTCCCACGAGTTGCAAAAGAGTTAACCATTACAAATTCATATTCGTTCTAGGGTTGTTGTTCTCTATAACTCGTTTATAGTGCCATTTAATATCGAAAATACCAAAATGAAGTGTTTTGTAGGATTGCTTGGTGACCATGCAAACTTTACGTTTTCTTTATTTTGCGGAAAATCACATTCGTTAGTTCTCAAAAATTCTATAGTTTATCCCACTATAATGTGGAAAGTGCACTTTCATCGATTCACTCATTCTCTCTTTTTCAAAAGTCTCACGAGTTGCAAAAGAGTTAACCATGACCAATTCACATTCGTTCTAGGGTTGTTGTTTTCTATAACTCGTTTATAGTTCCATTTAACCTCGAAAATACCAAAATGAAGTGTTTTGTAGGATTGCTTGGTGACCAAGCAAACTTTATGATTTCTTCATTTTGCGTAAAATCACATACGTTAGTTCTCAAAAACTCTATAGTTTATCCCATTATAATGTGGAAAGTGCACTTTCATCGATTCACTCATTCTCTCTTTTTGAAAAGTCTCACGAGTTGCAAAAGAGTTAACCATGACCAATTCACATTCGTTCTAGGGGTTGTTGTTTTCTATAACTCGTTTATAGTGCCATTTAACCTCGAAAATACCAAAATGAAGTGTTTTGTAGGATTGCTTGGTGATCAAGCAAACTTTACGTTTTCTTTATTTTGCGGAAAATCACATTCGTTAGTGTTCAAAAACTCTATTGTTTATCCCACTATAATGTGGAATGTACACTTTCATCGATTCACTCATTCTCTCTTTTAGAAAAGTCCCACGAGTTGCAAAAGAGTTAACCATTACAAATTCACATTCGTTTTAGGGTTTTTGTTTTCTATAACTCGTTTATAGTGCCATTTAACATCGAAAATACCAAAATGAAGTGTTTTGTAGGATTGCTTGGTGATCAAGCAAACTTTACGTTTTCTTTATTTTACGGAAAATCACATTCGTTAGTGTTCAAAAACTCTATAGTTTATCCCATTATAATGTGGAAATGCACGTTCATCGATTAACTCATTCTCTCTTTTTGAAAAGTCCCACGAGTTGCAAAAGAGTTAACCATTACAAATTCACATTCGTTCTAGGGTTGTTGTTTTCTATAACTCGTTTATAGTGCCATTTAATCTCGAAAATACCAAAATGAAGTGTTTTGTAGGATTGCTTGGTGACCAAGCAAACTTTATGTTTTCTTCATTTTGCGGAAAATCACATACGTTAGTTCTCAAAAACTCTATAGTTTATCCCATTATAATGTGGAAAGTGCACTTTCATCGATTCACTCATTCTCTCTTTTTGAAAAGTCTCACGAGTTGCAAAAGAGTTAACCATGACCAATTCACATTCTTTCTAGTGTTGTTGTTTTCTATAACTCGTTTATAGTGCCATTTAACCTAGAAAATACCAAAATGAAGTGTTTTGTAGGATTGCTTGGTGACCAAGCAAACTTTACGTTTTCTTTATTTTGCGGAAAATCACATTCGTTAGTTCTCAAAAACTCTATAGTTTATCCCTCTATAATGTGGAAAGTGCACTTTCATCGATTCACTCATTCTCTCTTTTTAAAAAGACTCACGAGTTGCAAGAGAGTTAACCATGACCAATTCACATTCGTTCTAGGGTTGTTGTTTTCTATAACTCGTTTATAGTGCCATTTAACCTCGAAAATACCAAAATGAAGTGTTTTGTAGGATTGCTTGGTGACCAAGCAAACTTTACGTTTTCTTTATTTTGCAGAAAATCACATTCGTTAGTTCTCAAAAACTCTATAGTTTATCCCTCTATAATGTGGAAAGTGCACTTTCATCGATTCACTCATTCTCTCTTTTTGAAAAGTCTCACGAGTTGCAAGAGAGTTAACCATGACCAATTCACATTCGTTCTAGGGTTGTTGTTTTCTATAACTCGTTTATAGTGCCATTTAACCTCGAAAATACCAAAATGAAGTGTTTTGTAGGATTGCTTGGTGACCAAGCAAACTTTACGTTTTCTTTATTTTGCGGAAAATCACATTCGTTAGTGTTCAAAAACCCTATTGTTTATCCCACTATAATGTGGAAAGTACACTTTCATCGATTCACTCATTTTCTCTTTTTGAAAAGTCTCACGAGTTGCAAAAGAGTTAACCATGACCAATTCACATTCTTTCTAGGGTTGTTGTTTTCTATAACTCGTTTATAGTTCCATTTAACCTCGAAAATACCAAAATGAAGTGTTTTGTAGGATTGCTTGGTGACCAAGCAAACTTTATGTTTTCTTTAATTTGCGGAAAATCACATTCGTTAGTGTTCAAAAACTTAATAGTTTATCCCATTATAATGTGGAAATGCACTTTCATCGATTCACTCATTCTCTCTTTTTGAAAAGTCCCACGAGTTGCAAAAGAGTTAACCATTACAAATTCATATTCGTTCTAGGGTTGTTGTTCTCTATAACTCGTTTATAGTGCCATTTAATATCGAAAATACCAAAATGAAGTGTTTTGTAGGATTGCTTGGTGACCATGCAAACTTTACGTTTTCTTTATTTTGCGGAAAATCACATTCGTTAGTTCTCAAAAATTCTATAGTTTATCCCACTATAATGTGGAAAGTGCACTTTCATCGATTCACTCATTCTCTCTTTTTCAAAAGTCTCACGAGTTGCAAAAGAGTTAACCATGACCAATTCACATTCGTTCTAGGGTTGTTGTTTTCTATAACTCGTTTATAGTTCCATTTAACCTCGAAAATACCAAAATGAAGTGTTTTGTAGGATTGCTTGGTGACCAAGCAAACTTTATGATTTCTTCATTTTGCGTAAAATCACATACGTTAGTTCTCAAAAACTCTATAGTTTATCCCATTATAATGTGGAAAGTGCACTTTCATCGATTCACTCATTCTCTCTTTTTGAAAAGTCTCACGAGTTGCAAAAGAGTTAACCATGACCAATTCACATTCGTTCTAGGGGTTGTTGTTTTCTATAACTCGTTTATAGTGCCATTTAACCTCGAAAATACCAAAATGAAGTGTTTTGTAGGATTGCTTGGTGATCAAGCAAACTTTACGTTTTCTTTATTTTGCGGAAAATCACATTCGTTAGTGTTCAAAAACTCTATTGTTTATCCCACTATAATGTGGAATGTACACTTTCATCGATTCACTCATTCTCTCTTTTAGAAAAGTCCCACGAGTTGCAAAAGAGTTAACCATTACAAATTCACATTCGTTTTAGGGTTTTTGTTTTCTATAACTCGTTTATAGTGCCATTTAACATCGAAAATACCAAAATGAAGTGTTTTGTAGGATTGCTTGGTGATCAAGCAAACTTTACGTTTTCTTTATTTTACGGAAAATCACATTCGTTAGTGTTCAAAAACTCTATAGTTTATCCCATTATAATGTGGAAATGCACGTTCATCGATTAACTCATTCTCTCTTTTTGAAAAGTCCCACGAGTTGCAAAAGAGTTAACCATTACAAATTCACATTCGTTCTAGGGTTGTTGTTTTCTATAACTCGTTTATAGTGCCATTTAATCTCGAAAATACCAAAATGAAGTGTTTTGTAGGATTGCTTGGTGACCAAGCAAACTTTATGTTTTCTTCATTTTGCGGAAAATCACATACGTTAGTTCTCAAAAACTCTATAGTTTATCCCATTATAATGTGGAAAGTGCACTTTCATCGATTCACTCATTCTCTCTTTTTGAAAAGTCTCACGAGTTGCAAAAGAGTTAACCATGACCAATTCACATTCTTTCTAGTGTTGTTGTTTTCTATAACTCGTTTATAGTGCCATTTAACCTAGAAAATACCAAAATGAAGTGTTTTGTAGGATTGCTTGGTGACCAAGCAAACTTTACGTTTTCTTAAATTTTGCGGAAAATCACATTCGTTAGTTCTCAAAAACTCTATAGTTTATCCCTCTATAATGTGGAAAGTGCACTTTCATCGATTCACTCATTCTCTCTTTTTAAAAAGACTCACGAGTTGCAAGAGAGTTAACCATGACCAATTCACATTCGTTCTAGGGTTGTTGTTTTCTATAACTCGTTTATAGTGCCATTTAACCTCGAAAATACCAAAATGAAGTGTTTTGTAGGATTGCTTGGTGACCAAGCAAACTTTACGTTTTCTTTATTTTGCGGAAAATCACATTCGTTAGTGTTCAAAAACTCTATAGTTTATCCCATTATAATGTGGAAATGCACTTTCATCGATTCACTCATTCTCTCTTTTTGAAAAGTCCCACGAGTTGCAAAAGAGTTAAGCATTACAAATTCACATTCGTTCTACGGTTGTTGTTTTCTATAACTCGTTTATAGTGCCATTTAACCTCGAAAATACCAAAATGAAGTGTTTTGTAGGATTGCTTGGTGACCAAGCAAACTTTACGTTTTCTTTATTTTGCAGAAAATCACATTCGTTAGTTCTCAAAAACTCTATAGTTTATCCCTCTATAATGTGGAAAGTGCACTTTCATCGATTCACTCATTCTCTCTTTTTGAAAAGTCTCACGAGTTGCAAGAGAGTTAACCATGACCAATTCACATTCGTTCTAGGGTTTTTGTTTTCTATAACTCGTTTATAGTGCCATTTAACCTCGAAAATACCAAAATGAAGTGTTTTGTAGGATTGCTTGGTGACCAAGCAAACTTTACGTTTTCTTCATTTTGCGGAAAATCACATTCGTTAGTGTTCAAAAACTCTATAGTTTATCCCACTATAATGTGGAATTTACACTTTCATCGATTCACTCATTTTCTCTTTTTCAAAAGTCTCACAAGTTGCAAAAGAGTTAACCATGACCAATTCACATTCGTTCAAGAGTTAACCATGATCAATTCACATTCGTTCTAGGGTTGTTGTTTTCTATAACTCGTTTATAGTGCCATTTAACCTCGAAAATACCAAAATGAAGTGTTTTGTAGGATTGCTTGGTGACCAAGCAAACTTTATGTTTTCTTTATTTTGCGGAAAATCACATTCGTTAGTGTTCAAAAACTCTATAGTTTATCCCATTCTAATGTGGAAATGCACTTTCATCGATTCACTCATTCTCTCTTTTTGAAAAGTCCCACGAGTTGCAAAAGAGTTAACCATTACAAATTCACATTCGTTCTAGGGTTGTTGTTTTCTATAACTCGTTTATAGTTCCATTTAACCTCGAAAATACCAAAATGAAGTGTTTTGTAGGATTGCTTGGTGACCAAGCAAACTTTATGTTTTCTTCATTTTGCGGAAAATCACATACGTTAGTTCTCAAAAACTCTATAGTTTATCCCACTATAATGTGGAAAGTGCAATTTCATCGATTCACTCATTCTCTCTTTTTGAAAAGTTCCACGAGTTGCAAAAGAGTTAACCATGACCAATTCACATTCGTTCTAGGGGTTGTTGTTTTCTATAACTCGTTTATAGTGCCATTTAACCTCGAAAATACCAAAATGAAGTGTTTTGTAGGATTGCTTGGTGACCAAGCAAACTTTATGTTTTCTTCATTTTGCGGAAAATCACATTCGTTAGTGTTCAAAAACTCTATAGTTTATCCCACTATAATGTGGAAAGTACACTTTCATCGATTCACTCATTTTCTCTTTTTGAAAAGTCTCACGAGTTGCAAAAGAGTTAACCATGACCAATTCACATTCTTTCTAGGGTTGTTGTTTTCTATAACTCGTTTATAGTTCCATTTAACCTCGAAAATACCAAAATGAAGTGTTTTGTAGGATTGCTTGGTGACCAAGCAAACTTTATGTTTTCTTTAATTTGCGGAAAATCACATTCGTTAGTGTTCAAAAACTTAATAGTTTATCCCATTATAATGTGGAAATGCACTTTCATCGATTCACTCATTCTCTCTTTTTGAAAAGTCCCACGAGTTGCAAAAGAGTTAACCATTACAAATTCATATTCGTTCTAGGGTTGTTGTTCTCTATAACTCGTTTATAGTGCCATTTAATATCGAAAATACCAAAATGAAGTGTTTTGTAGGATTGCTTGGTGACCATGCAAACTTTACGTTTTCTTTATTTTGCGGAAAATCACATTCGTTAGTTCTCAAAAATTCTATAGTTTATCCCACTATAATGTGGAAAGTGCACTTTCATCGATTCACTCATTCTCTCTTTTTCAAAAGTCTCACGAGTTGCAAAAGAGTTAACCATGACCAATTCACATTCGTTCTAGGGTTGTTGTTTTCTATAACTCGTTTATAGTTCCATTTAACCTCGAAAATACCAAAATGAAGTGTTTTGTAGGATTGCTTGGTGACCAAGCAAACTTTATGATTTCTTCATTTTGCGTAAAATCACATACGTTAGTTCTCAAAAACTCTATAGTTTATCCCATTATAATGTGGAAAGTGCACTTTCATCGATTCACTCATTCTCTCTTTTTGAAAAGTCTCACGAGTTGCAAAAGAGTTAACCATGACCAATTCACATTCGTTCTAGGGGTTGTTGTTTTCTATAACTCGTTTATAGTGCCATTTAACCTCGAAAATACCAAAATGAAGTGTTTTGTAGGATTGCTTGGTGACCAAGCAAACTTTATGTTTTCTTCATTTTGCGGAAAATCACATTCGTTCGTGTTCAAAAACTCTATAGTTTATCCCACTATAATGTGGAAAGTACACTTTCATCGATTCACTCATTTTCTCTTTTTGAAAAGTCTCACGAGTTGCAAAAGAGTTAACCATGACCAATTCACATTCTTCCTAGTGTTGTTGTTTTCTATAACTCGTTTATAGTGCCATTTAACCTAGAAAATACCAAAATGAAGTGTTTTGTAGGATTGCTTGGTGACCAAGCAAACTTTACGTTTTCTTTATTTTGCGGAAAATCACATTCGTTAGATCTCAAAAACTCTATAGTTTATCCCTCTATAATGTGGAAAGTGCACTTTCATCGATTCACTCATTCTCTCTTTTTGAAAAGTCTCACGAGTTGCAAGAGAGTTAACCATGACCAATTCACATTCGTTCTAGGGTTGTTGTTTTCTATAACTCGTTTATAGTGCCATTTAACCTCGAAAATACCAAAATGAAGTGTTTTGTAGGATTGCTTGGTGACCAAGCAAACTTTATGTTTTCTTCATTTTGCGGAAAATCACATACGTTAGTTCTCAAAAACTCTATAGTTTATCCCACTATAATGTGGAAAGTGCAATTTCATCGATTCACTCATTCTCTCTTTTTGAAAAGTTCCACGACTTGCAAAAGAGTTAACCATGACCAATTCACATTCGTTCTAGGGGTTGTTGTTTTCTATAACTCGTTTATAGTGCCATTTAACCTCGAAAATACCAAAATGAAGTGTTTTGTAGGATTGCTTGGTGACCAAGCAAACTTTATGTTTTCTTCATTTTGCGGAAAATCACATTCGTTAGTGTTCAAAAACTCTATAGTTTATCCCACTATAATGTGGAAAGTACACTTTCATCGATTCACTCATTTTCTCTTTTTGAAAAGTCTCACGAGTTGCAAAAGAGTTAACCATGACCAATTCACATTCTTCCTAGTGTTGTTGTTTTCTATAACTCGTTTATAGTGCCATTTAACCTAGAAAATACCAAAATGAAGTGTTTTGTAGGATTGCTTGGTGACCAAGCAAACTTTACGTTTTCTTTATTTTGCGGAAAATCACATTCGTTAGATCTCAAAAACTCTATAGTTTATCCCTCTATAATGTGGAAAGTGCACTTTCATCGATTCACTCATTCTCTCTTTTTGAAAAGTCTCACGAGTTGCAAGAGAGTTAACCATGACCAATTCACATTCGTTCTAGGGTTGTTGTTTTCTATAACTCGTTTATAGTGCCATTTAACCTCGAAAATACCAAAATGAAGTGTTTTGTAGGATTGCTTGGTGACCAAGCAAACTTTATGTTTTCTTCATTTTGCGGAAAATCACATACGTTAGTTCTCAAAAACTCTATAGTTTATCCCACTATAATGTGGAAAGTGCAATTTCATCGATTCACTCATTCTCTCTTTTTGAAAAGTTCCACGACTTGCAAAAGAGTTAACCATGACCAATTCACATTCGTTCTAGGGGTTGTTGTTTTCTATAACTCGTTTATAGTGCCATTTAACCTCGAAAATACCAAAATGAAGTGTTTTGTAGGATTGCTTGGTGACCAAGCAAACTTTATGTTTTCTTCATTTTGCGGAAAATCACATTCGTTAGTGTTCAAAAACTCTATAGTTTATCCCACTATAATGTGGAAAGTACACTTTCATCGATTCACTCATTTTCTCTTTTTGAAAAGTCTCACGAGTTGCAAAAGAGTTAACCATGACCAATTCACATTCTTCCTAGTGTTGTTGTTTTCTATAACTCGTTTATAGTGCCATTTAACCTAGAAAATACCAAAATGAAGTGTTTTGTAGGATTGCTTGGTGACCAAGCAAACTTTACGTTTTCTTTATTTTGCGGAAAATCACATTCGTTAGATCTCAAAAACTCTATAGTTTATCCCTCTATAATGTGGAAAGTGCACTTTCATCGATTCACTCATTCTCTCTTTTTGAAAAGTCCCACGAGTTGCAAAAGAGTTAACCATGACCAATTCACATTCGTTCTAGGGTTGTTGTTTTCTATAACTCGTTTATAGTGCCATTTAACCTCGAAAATACCAAAATGAAGTGTTTTGTCGGATTGTTTGGTGATTAAGCAAACTTTACGTTTTTTTTTATTTTGCGGAAAATCAAATTCGTTAGTGTTCAAAAACTCTATAGTTTATCCCACTATAATGTGGAAAGTACACTTTCATCGATTCACTCATTTTCTCTTTTTCAAAAGTCTCACAAGTTGCAAAAGAGTTAACCATGACCAATTCACATTCGTTCAAGAGTTAACCATGATCAATTCACATTCGTTCTAGGGTTGTTGTTTTCTATAACTCATTTATAGTGCCATTTAACCTCGAAAATACCAAAATGAAGTGCTTTGTAGGATTGCTTGGTGACCAAGCAAACTTTACGTTTTCTTTATTTTGCGGAAAATCACATTCGTTAGTGTTCAAAAACTCTATAGTTTATCCCACTATAATGTGGAAAGTACACTTTCATCGATTCACTCATTTTCTCTTTTTGAAAAGTCTCACGAGTTGCAAAAGAGTTAACCATGACCAATTCACATTCTTTCTAGGTTTGTTGTTTTTTATAACTCGTTTATAGTGACATTTAACCTCGAAAATACCAAAATGAAGTGTTTTGTAGGATTGCTTGGTGACCAAGCAAACTTTATGTTTTCTTCATTTTGCGGAAAATCACATACGTTAGTTCTCAAAAACTCTATAGTTTATCCAACTATAATGTGGAAAGTGCACTTTCATCGATTCACTCATTCTCTCTTTTTGAAAACTCTCACGAGTTGCAAAAGAGTTAACCATGACCAATTCACATTCGTCCTAGGGTTGTTATTTTCTATAACTCGTTTATAGTTCCATTTAACCTCGAAAATACTAAAATGAAGTGTTTTGTAGGATTGCTTGGTGACCAAGCAAACTTTATGTTTTCTTCATTTTGCGGAAAATCACATACGTTAGTTATCAAAAACTCTATAGTTTATCCAATTATAATGTGGAAAGTGCACTTTCATCGATTCACTCATTCTCTCTTTTTGAAAAGTCTCACGAGTTGCAAAAGAGTTAACCATGACCAATTCACATTCGTTCTAGGGTTGTTGTTTTCTATAACTCATTTATAGTGCCATTTAACCTCGAAAATACCAAAATGAAGTGCTTTGTAGGATTGCTTGGTGACCAAGGAAACTTTACGTTTTCTTTATTTAGCGGAAAATCACATTCGTTAGTGTTCAAAAACTCTATAGTTTATCCCACTATAATGTGGAAAGTACACTTTCATCGATTCACTCATTTTCTCTTTTTGAAAAGTCTCACGAGTTGCAAAAGAGTTAACCATGACCAATTCACATTCTTTCTAAGGTTGTTGTTTTTTATAACTCGTTTATAGTGCCATTTAACCTCGAAAATACGAAAATGAAGTGTTTTGTAGTATTGCTTGGTGACCAAGCAAACTTTATGTTTTCTTCATTTTGCGGAAAATCACATACGTTAGTTCTCAAAAACTCTTTAGTTTATCCAACTATAATGTGGAAAGTGCACTTTCATCGATTCACTCATTCTCTCTTTTTGAAAACTCTCACGAGTTGCAAAAGAGTTAACCATGACCAACTCACATTCGTCCTAGGGTTGTTGTTTTCTATAACTCGTTTATAGTTCCATTTAACCTCGAAAATACCAAAATGAAGTGTTTTGTAGGATTGCTTGGTGACCAAGCAAACTTTATGTTTTCTTCAGTTTGCGGAAAATCACATACGTTAGTTATCAAAAACTCTATAGTTTATCCAATTATAATGTGGAAAGTGCACTTTCATCGATTCACTCATTCTCTCTTTTTGAAAAGTCTCACGAGTTGCAAAAGAGTTAACCATGACAAATTCACATTCGTTCTAGGGTTGTTGTTTTCTATAACTCGTTTATAGTGTCATTTAACCTCGAAAATACCAAAATGAAGTGCTTTGTAGGATTGCTTGGTGACCAAGCAAACTTTACGTTTTCTTTATTTTGCGGAAAATCACATTCGTTAGTGTTCAAAAACTCTATAGTTTATCCCACTATAATGTGGAAAGTACACTTTCATCGATTCACTCATTTTCTCTTTTTGAAAAGTCTCACGAGTTGCAAAAGAGTTAACCATGACCAATTCACATTCTTCCTAGTGTTGTTGTTTTCTATAACTCGTTTATAGTGCCATTTAACCTAGAAAATACCAAAATGAAGTGTTTTGTAGGATTGCTTGGTGACCAAGCAAACTTTACGTTTTCTTTATTTTGCGGAAAATCACATTCGTTAGATCTCAAAAACTCTATAGTTTATCCCTCTATAATGTGGAAAGTGCACTTTCATCGATTCACTCATTCTCTCTTTTTGAAAAGTCTCACGAGTTGCAAGAGAGTTAACCATGACCAATTCACATTCGTTCTAGGGTTGTTTTTTTCTATAACTCGTTTATAGTGCCATTTTACCTCGAAAATACCAAAATGAAGTGTTTTGTAGGATTGCTTGGTGACCAAGCAAACTTTACGTTTTCTTTATTTTGCGGAAAATCACATTCGTTAGTGTTCAAAAACTCTATAGTTTATCCCATTATAATGTGGAAATGCACTTTCATCGATTCACTCATTCTCTCTTTTTGAAAACTCTCACGAGTTGCAAAAGAGTTAACCATGACCAATTCACATTCGTCCTAGGGTTGTTATTTTCTATAACTCGTTTATAGTTCCATTTAACCTCGAAAATACTAAAATGAAGTGTTTTGTAGGATTGCTTGGTGACCAAGCAAACTTTATGTTTTCTTCATTTTGCGGAAAATCACATACGTTAGTTATCAAAAACTCTATAGTTTATCCAATTATAATGTGGAAAGTGCACTTTCATCGATTCACTCATTCTCTCTTTTTGAAAAGTCTCACGAGTTGCAAAAGAGTTAACCATGACCAATTCACATTCGTTCTAGGGTTGTTGTTTTCTATAACTCATTTATAGTGCCATTTAACCTCGAAAATACCAAAATGAAGTGCTTTGTAGGATTGCTTGGTGACCAAGGAAACTTTACGTTTTCTTTATTTAGCGGAAAATCACATTCGTTAGTGTTCAAAAACTCTATAGTTTATCCCACTATAATGTGGAAAGTACACTTTCATCGATTCACTCATTTTCTCTTTTTGAAAAGTCTCACGAGTTGCAAAAGAGTTAACCATGACCAATTCACATTCTTTCTAAGGTTGTTGTTTTTTATAACTCGTTTATAGTGCCATTTAACCTCGAAAATACGAAAATGAAGTGTTTTGTAGTATTGCTTGGTGACCAAGCAAACTTTATGTTTTCTTCATTTTGCGGAAAATCACATACGTTAGTTCTCAAAAACTCTTTAGTTTATCCAACTATAATGTGGAAAGTGCACTTTCATCGATTCACTCATTCTCTCTTTTTGAAAACTCTCACGAGTTGCAAAAGAGTTAACCATGACCAACTCACATTCGTCCTAGGGTTGTTGTTTTCTATAACTCGTTTATAGTTCCATTTAACCTCGAAAATACCAAAATGAAGTGTTTTGTAGGATTGCTTGGTGACCAAGCAAACTTTATGTTTTCTTCAGTTTGCGGAAAATCACATACGTTAGTTATCAAAAACTCTATAGTTTATCCAATTATAATGTGGAAAGTGCACTTTCATCGATTCACTCATTCTCTCTTTTTGAAAAGTCTCACGAGTTGCAAAAGAGTTAACCATGACAAATTCACATTCGTTCTAGGGTTGTTGTTTTCTATAACTCGTTTATAGTGTCATTTAACCTCGAAAATACCAAAATGAAGTGCTTTGTAGGATTGCTTGGTGACCAAGCAAACTTTACGTTTTCTTTATTTTGCGGAAAATCACATTCGTTAGTGTTCAAAAACTCTATAGTTTATCCCACTATAATGTGGAAAGTACACTTTCATCGATTCACTCATTTTCTCTTTTTGAAAAGTCTCACGAGTTGCAAAAGAGTTAACCATGACCAATTCACATTCTTCCTAGTGTTGTTGTTTTCTATAACTCGTTTATAGTGCCATTTAACCTAGAAAATACCAAAATGAAGTGTTTTGTAGGATTGCTTGGTGACCAAGCAAACTTTACGTTTTCTTTATTTTGCGGAAAATCACATTCGTTAGATCTCAAAAACTCTATAGTTTATCCCTCTATAATGTGGAAAGTGCACTTTCATCGATTCACTCATTCTCTCTTTTTGAAAAGTCTCACGAGTTGCAAGAGAGTTAACCATGACCAATTCACATTCGTTCTAGGGTTGTTTTTTTCTATAACTCGTTTATAGTGCCATTTTACCTCGAAAATACCAAAATGAAGTGTTTTGTAGGATTGCTTGGTGACCAAGCAAACTTTACGTTTTCTTTATTTTGCGGAAAATCACATTCGTTAGTGTTCAAAAACTCTATAGTTTATCCCATTATAATGTGGAAATGCACTTTCATCGATTCACTCATTCTCTCTTTTTGAAAAGTCCCACGAGTTGCAAAAGAGTTAACCATGACCAATTCACATTCGTTCTAGGGTTGTTGTTTTCTATAACTCGTTTATAGTGCCATTTAACCTCGAAAATACCAAAATGAAGTGTTTTGTCGGATTGTTTGGTGATTAAGCAAACTTTACGTTTTTTTTTATTTTGCGGAAAATCAAATTCGTTAGTGTTCAAAAACTCTATAGTTTATCCCACTATAATGTGGAAAGTACACTTTCATCGATTCACTCATTTTCTCTTTTTCAAAAGTCTCACAAGTTGCAAAAGAGTTAACCATGACCAATTCACATTCGTTCAAGAGTTAACCATGATCAATTCACATTCGTTCTAGGGTTGTTGTTTTCTATAACTCATTTATAGTGCCATTTAACCTCGAAAATACCAAAATGAAGTGCTTTGTAGGATTGCTTGGTGACCAAGCAAACTTTACGTTTTCTTTATTTTGCGGAAAATCACATTCGTTAGTGTTCAAAAACTCTATAGTTTATCCCACTATAATGTGGAAAGTACACTTTCATCGATTCACTCATTTTCTCTTTTTGAAAAGTCTCACGAGTTGCAAAAGAGTTAACCATGACCAATTCACATTCTTTCTAGGGTTGTTGTTTTTTATAACTCGTTTATAGTGACATTTAACCTCGAAAATACCAAAATGAAGTGTTTTGTAGGATTGCTTGGTGACCAAGCAAACTTTATGTTTTCTTCATTTTGCGGAAAATCACATACGTTAGTTCTCAAAAACTCTATAGTTTATCCAACTATAATGTGGAAAGTGCACTTTCATCGATTCACTCATTCTCTCTTTTTGAAAACTCTCACGAGTTGCAAAAGAGTTAACCATGACCAATTCACATTCGTCCTAGGGTTGTTATTTTCTATAACTCGTTTATAGTTCCATTTAACCTCGAAAATACTAAAATGAAGTGTTTTGTAGGATTGCTTGGTGACCAAGCAAACTTTATGTTTTCTTCATTTTGCGGAAAATCACATACGTTAGTTATCAAAAACTCTATAGTTTATCCAATTATAATGTGGAAAGTGCACTTTCATCGATTCACTCATTCTCTCTTTTTGAAAAGTCTCACGAGTTGCAAAAGAGTTAACCATGACCAATTCACATTCGTTCTAGGGTTGTTGTTTTCTATAACTCATTTATAGTGCCATTTAACCTCGAAAATACCAAAATGAAGTGCTTTGTAGGATTGCTTGGTGACCAAGCAAACTTTACGTTTTCTTTATTTTGCGGAAAATCACATTCGTTAGTGTTCAAAAACTCTATAGTTTATCCCACTATAATGTGGAAAGTACACTTTCATCGATTCACTCATTTTCTCTTTTTGAAAAGTCTCACGAGTTGCAAAAGAGTTAACCATGACCAATTCACATTCTTTCTAAGGTTGTTGTTTTTTATAACTCGTTTATAGTGCCATTTAACCTCGAAAATACGAAAATGAAGTGTTTTGTAGTATTGCTTGGTGACCAAGCAAACTTTATGTTTTCTTCATTTTGCGGAAAATCACATACGTTAGTTCTCAAAAACTCTTTAGTTTATCCAACTATAATGTGGAAAGTGCACTTTCATCGATTCACTCATTCTCTCTTTTTGAAAACTCTCACGAGTTGCAAAAGAGTTAACCATGACCAACTCACATTCGTCCTAGGGTTGTTGTTTTCTATAACTCGTTTATAGTTCCATTTAACCTCGAAAATACCAAAATGAAGTGTTTTGTAGGATTGCTTGGTGACCAAGCAAACTTTATGTTTTCTTCAGTTTGCGGAAAATCACATACGTTAGTTATCAAAAACTCTATAGTTTATCCAATTATAATGTGGAAAGTGCACTTTCATCGATTCACTCATTCTCTCTTTTTGAAAAGTCTCACGAATTGCAAAAGAGTTAACCATGACAAATTCACATTCGTTCTAGGGTTGTTGTTTTCTATAACTCGTTTATAGTGTCATTTAACCTCGAAAATACCAAAATGAAGTGCTTTGTAGGATTGCTTGGTGACCAAGCAAACTTTACGTTTTCTTTATTTTGCGGAAAATCACATTCGTTAGTGTTCAAAAACTCTATAGTTTATCCCACTATAATGTGGAAAGTACACTTTCATCGATTCACTCATTTTCTCTTTTTGAAAAGTCTCACGAGTTGCAAAAGAGTTAACCATGACCAATTCACATTCGTTCTAGGGTTGTTGTTTTCTATAACTCGTTTATAGTGCCATTTAACCTAGAAAATACCAAAATGAAGTGTTTTGTAGGATTGCTTGGTGACCAAGCAAACTTTACGTTTTCTTTATTTTGCGGAAAATCACATTCGTTAGATCTCAAAAACTCTATAGTTTATCCCTCTATAATGTGGAAAGTGCACTTTCATCGATTCACTCATTCTCTCTTTTTGAAAAGTCTCACGAGTTGCAAGAGAGTTAACCATGACCAATTCACATTCGTTCTAGGGTTGTTTTTTTCTATAACTCGTTTATAGTGCCATTTTACCTCGAAAATACCAAAATGAAGTGTTTTGTAGGATTGCTTGGTGACCAAGCAAACTTTACGTTTTCTTTATTTTGCGGAAAATCACATTCGTTAGTGTTCAAAAACTCTATAGTTTATCCCATTATAATGTGGAAATGCACTTTCATCGATTCACTCATTCTCTCTTTTTGAAAAGTCCCACGAGTTGCAAAAGAGTTAACCATGACCAATTCACATTCGTTCTAGGGTTGTTGTTTTCTATAACTCGTTTATAGTGCCATTTAACCTCGAAAATACCAAAATGAAGTGTTTTGTCGGATTGTTTGGTGATTAAGCAAACTTTACGTTTTTTTTTATTTTGCGGAAAATCAAATTCGTTAGTGTTCAAAAACTCTATAGTTTATCCCACTATAATGTGGAAAGTACACTTTCATCGATTCACTCATTTTCTCTTTTTCAAAAGTCTCACAAGTTGCAAAAGAGTTAACCATGACCAATTCACATTCGTTCAAGAGTTAACCATGATCAATTCACATTCGTTCTAGGGTTGTTGTTTTCTATAACTCATTTATAGTGCCATTTAACCTCGAAAATACCAAAATGAAGTGCTTTGTAGGATTGCTTGGTGACCAAGCAAACTTTACGTTTTCTTTATTTTGCGGAAAATCACATTCGTTAGTGTTCAAAAACTCTATAGTTTATCCCACTATAATGTGGAAAGTACACTTTCATCGATTCACTCATTTTCTCTTTTTGAAAAGTCTCACGAGTTGCAAAAGAGTTAACCATGACCAATTCACATTCTTTCTAGGGTTGTTGTTTTTTATAACTCGTTTATAGTGACATTTAACCTCGAAAATACCAAAATGAAGTGTTTTGTAGGATTGCTTGGTGACCAAGCAAACTTTATGTTTTCTTCATTTTGCGGAAAATCACATACGTTAGTTCTCAAAAACTCTATAGTTTATCCAACTATAATGTGGAAAGTGCACTTTCATCGATTCACTCATTCTCTCTTTTTGAAAACTCTCACGAGTTGCAAAAGAGTTAACCATGACCAATTCACATTCGTCCTAGGGTTGTTATTTTCTATAACTCGTTTATAGTTCCATTTAACCTCGAAAATACTAAAATGAAGTGTTTTGTAGGATTGCTTGGTGACCAAGCAAACTTTATGTTTTCTTCATTTTGCGGAAAATCACATACGTTAGTTATCAAAAACTCTATAGTTTATCCAATTATAATGTGGAAAGTGCACTTTCATCGATTCACTCATTCTCTCTTTTTGAAAAGTCTCACGAGTTGCAAAAGAGTTAACCATGACCAATTCACATTCGTTCTAGGGTTGTTGTTTTCTATAACTCATTTATAGTGCCATTTAACCTCGAAAATACCAAAATGAAGTGCTTTGTAGGATTGCTTGGTGACCAAGCAAACTTTACGTTTTCTTTATTTTGCGGAAAATCACATTCGTTAGTGTTCAAAAACTCTATAGTTTATCCCACTATAATGTGGAAAGTACACTTTCATCGATTCACTCATTTTCTCTTTTTGAAAAGTCTCACGAGTTGCAAAAGAGTTAACCATGACCAATTCACATTCTTTCTAAGGTTGTTGTTTTTTATAACTCGTTTATAGTGCCATTTAACCTCGAAAATACGAAAATGAAGTGTTTTGTAGTATTGCTTGGTGACCAAGCAAACTTTATGTTTTCTTCATTTTGCGGAAAATCACATACGTTAGTTCTCAAAAACTCTTTAGTTTATCCAACTATAATGTGGAAAGTGCACTTTCATCGATTCACTCATTCTCTCTTTTTGAAAACTCTCACGAGTTGCAAAAGAGTTAACCATGACCAATTCACATTCGTTCTAGGGGTTGTTGTTTTCTATAACTCGTTTATAGTGCCATTTAACCTCGAAAATACCAAAATGAAGTGTTTTGTAGGATTGCTTGGTGACCAAGCAAACTTTATGTTTTCTTCATTTTGCGGAAAATCACATTCGTTAGTGTTCAAAAACTCTATAGTTTATCCCACTATAATGTGGAAAGTACACTTTCATCGATTCACTCATTTTCTCTTTTTGAAAAGTCTCACGAGTTGCAAAAGAGTTAACCATGACCAATTCACATTCTTCCTAGTGTTGTTGTTTTCTATAACTCGTTTATAGTGCCATTTAACCTAGAAAATACCAAAATGAAGTGTTTTGTAGGATTGCTTGGTGACCAAGCAAACTTTACGTTTTCTTTATTTTGCGGAAAATCACATTCGTTAGATCTCAAAAACTCTATAGTTTATCCCTCTATAATGTGGAAAGTGCACTTTCATCGATTCACTCATTCTCTCTTTTTGAAAAGTCTCACGAGTTGCAAGAGAGTTAACCATGACCAATTCACATTCGTTCTAGGGTTGTTTTTTTCTATAACTCGTTTATAGTGCCATTTTACCTCGAAAATACCAAAATGAAGTGTTTTGTAGGATTGCTTGGTGACCAAGCAAACTTTACGTTTTCTTTATTTTGCGGAAAATCACATTCGTTAGTGTTCAAAAACTCTATAGTTTATCCCATTATAATGTGGAAATGCACTTTCATCGATTCACTCATTCTCTCTTTTTGAAAAGTCCCACGAGTTGCAAAAGAGTTAACCATGACCAATTCACATTCGTTCTAGGGTTGTTGTTTTCTATAACTCGTTTATAGTGCCATTTAACCTCGAAAATACCAAAATGAAGTGTTTTGTCGGATTGTTTGGTGATTAAGCAAACTTTACGTTTTTTTTTATTTTGCGGAAAATCAAATTCGTTAGTGTTCAAAAACTCTATAGTTTATCCCACTATAATGTGGAAAGTACACTTTCATCGATTCACTCATTTTCTCTTTTTCAAAAGTCTCACAAGTTGCAAAAGAGTTAACCATGACCAATTCACATTCGTTCAAGAGTTAACCATGATCAATTCACATTCGTTCTAGGGTTGTTGTTTTCTATAACTCATTTATAGTGCCATTTAACCTCGAAAATACCAAAATGAAGTGCTTTGTAGGATTACTTGGTGACCAAGCAAACTTTATGTTTTCTTCATTTTGCGGAAAATCACATACGTTAGTTCTCAAAAACTCTTTAGTTTATCCAACTATAATGTGGAAAGTGCACTTTCATCGATTCACTCATTCTCTCTTTTTGAAAACTCTCACGAGTTGCAAAAGAGTTAACCATGACCAACTCACATTCGTCCTAGGGTTGTTGTTTTCTATAACTCGTTTATAGTTCCATTTAACCTCGAAAATACCAAAATGAAGTGTTTTGTAGGATTGCTTGGTGACCAAGCAAACTTTATGTTTTCTTCAGTTTGCGGAAAATCACATACGTTAGTTATCAAAAACTCTATAGTTTATCCAATTATAATGTGGAAAGTGCACTTTCATCGATTCACTCATTCTCTCTTTTTGAAAAGTCTCACGAGTTGCAAAAGAGTTAACCATGACAAATTCACATTCGTTCTAGGGTTGTTGTTTTCTATAACTCGTTTATAGTGTCATTTAACCTCGAAAATACCAAAATGAAGTGCTTTGTAGGATTGCTTGGTGACCAAGCAAACTTTACGTTTTCTTTATTTTGCGGAAAATCACATTCGTTAGTGTTCAAAAACTCTATAGTTTATCCCACTATAATGTGGAAAGTACACTTTCATCGATTCACTCATTTTCTCTTTTTGAAAAGTCTCACGAGTTGCAAAAGAGTTAACCATGACCAATTCACATTCTTCCTAGTGTTGTTGTTTTCTATAACTCGTTTATAGTGCCATTTAACCTAGAAAATACCAAAATGAAGTGTTTTGTAGGATTGCTTGGTGACCAAGCAAACTTTACGTTTTCTTTATTTTGCGGAAAATCACATTCGTTAGATCTCAAAAACTCTATAGTTTATCCCTCTATAATGTGGAAAGTGCACTTTCATCGATTCACTCATTCTCTCTTTTTGAAAAGTCTCACGAGTTGCAAGAGAGTTAACCATGACCAATTCACATTCGTTCTAGGGTTGTTGTTTTCTATAACTCGTTTATAGTGCCATTTAACCTCGAAAATACCAAAATGAAGTGTTTTGTAGGATTGCTTGGTGACCAAGCAAACTTTATGTTTTCTTCATTTTGCGGAAAATCACATACGTTAGTTCTCAAAAACTCTATAGTTTATCCCACTATAATGTGGAAAGTGCAATTTCATCGATTCACTCATTCTCTCTTTTTGAAAAGTTCCACGACTTGCAAAAGAGTTAACCATGACCAATTCACATTCGTTCTAGGGGTTGTTGTTTTCTATAACTCGTTTATAGTGCCATTTAACCTCGAAAATACCAAAATGAAGTGTTTTGTAGGATTGCTTGGTGACCAAGCAAACTTTATGTTTTCTTCATTTTGCGGAAAATCACATTCGTTAGTGTTCAAAAACTCTATAGTTTATCCCACTATAATGTGGAAAGTACACTTTCATCGATTCACTCATTTTCTCTTTTTGAAAAGTCTCACGAGTTGCAAAAGAGTTAACCATGACCAATTCACATTCTTCCTAGTGTTGTTGTTTTCTATAACTCGTTTATAGTGCCATTTAACCTAGAAAATACCAAAATGAAGTGTTTTGTAGGATTGCTTGGTGACCAAGCAAACTTTACGTTTTCTTTATTTTGCGGAAAATCACATTCGTTAGATCTCAAAAACTCTATAGTTTATCCCTCTATAATGTGGAAAGTGCACTTTCATCGATTCACTCATTCTCTCTTTTTGAAAAGTCCCACGAGTTGCAGAAGAGTTAACCATGACCAATTCACATTCGTTCTAGGGTTGTTGTTTTCTATAACTCGTTTATAGTGCCATTTAACCTCGAAAATACCAAAATGAAGTGTTTTGTCGGATTGTTTGGTGATTAAGCAAACTTTACGTTTTTTTTTATTTTGCGGAAAATCAAATTCGTTAGTGTTCAAAAACTCTATAGTTTATCCCACTATAATGTGGAAAGTACACTTTCATCGATTCACTCATTTTCTCTTTTTCAAAAGTCTCACAAGTTGCAAAAGAGTTAACCATGACCAATTCACATTCGTTCAAGAGTTAACCATGATCAATTCACATTCGTTCTAGGGTTGTTGTTTTCTATAACTCATTTATAGTGCCATTTAACCTCGAAAATACCAAAATGAAGTGCTTTGTAGGATTGCTTGGTGACCAAGCAAACTTTATGTTTTCTTCATTTTGCGGAAAATCACATACGTTAGTTCTCAAAAACTCTTTAGTTTATCCAACTATAATGTGGAAAGTGCACTTTCATCGATTCACTCATTCTCTCTTTTTGAAAACTCTCACGAGTTGCAAAAGAGTTAACCATGACCAACTCACATTCGTCCTAGGGTTGTTGTTTTCTATAACTCGTTTATAGTTCCATTTAACCTCAAAAATACCAAAATGAAGTGTTTTGTAGGATTGCTTGGTGACCAAGCAAACTTTATGTTTTCTTCAGTTTGCGGAAAATCACATACGTTAGTTATCAAAAACTCTATAGTTTATCCAATTATAATGTGGAAAGTGCACTTTCATCGATTCACTCATTCTCTCTTTTTGAAAAGTCTCACGAGTTGCAAAAGAGTTAACCATGACAAATTCACATTCGTTCTAGGGTTGTTGTTTTCTATAACTCGTTTATAGTGTCATTTAACCTCGAAAATACCAAAATGAAGTGCTTTGTAGGATTGCTTGGTGACCAAGCAAACTTTACGTTTTCTTTATTTTGCGGAAAATCACATTCGTTAGTGTTCAAAAACTCTATAGTTTATCCCACTATAATGTGGAAAGTACACTTTCATCGATTCACTCATTTTCTCTTTTTGAAAAGTCTCACGAGTTGCAAAAGAGTTAACCATGACCAATTCACATTCTTCCTAGTGTTGTTGTTTTCTATAACTCGTTTATAGTGCCATTTAACCTAGAAAATACCAAAATGAAGTGTTTTGTAGGATTGCTTGGTGACCAAGCAAACTTTACGTTTTCTTTATTTTGCGGAAAATCACATTCGTTAGATCTCAAAAACTCTATAGTTTATCCCTCTATAATGTGGAAAGTGCACTTTCATCGATTCACTCATTCTCTCTTTTTGAAAAGTCTCACGAGTTGCAAGAGAGTTAACCATGACCAATTCACATTCGTTCTAGGGTTGTTGTTTTCTATAACTCGTTTATAGTGCCATTTAACCTCGAAAATACCAAAATGAAGTGTTTTGTAGGATTGCTTGGTGACCAAGCAAACTTTATGTTTTCTTCATTTTGCGGAAAATCACATACGTTAGTTCTCAAAAACTCTATAGTTTATCCCACTATAATGTGGAAAGTGCAATTTCATCGATTCACTCATTCTCTCTTTTTGAAAAGTTCCACGACTTGCAAAAGAGTTAACCATGACCAATTCACATTCGTTCTAGGGGTTGTTGTTTTCTATAACTCGTTTATAGTGCCATTTAACCTCGAAAATACCAAAATGAAGTGTTTTGTAGGATTGCTTGGTGACCAAGCAAACTTTATGTTTTCTTCATTTTGCGGAAAATCACATTCGTTAGTGTTCAAAAACTCTATAGTTTATCCCACTATAATGTGGAAAGTACACTTTCATCGATTCACTCATTTTCTCTTTTTGAAAAGTCTCACGAGTTGCAAAAGAGTTAACCATGACCAATTCACATTCTTCCTAGTGTTGTTGTTTTCTATAACTCGTTTATAGTGCCATTTAACCTAGAAAATACCAAAATGAAGTGTTTTGTAGGATTGCTTGGTGACCAAGCAAACTTTACGTTTTCTTTATTTTGCGGAAAATCACATTCGTTAGATCTCAAAAACTCTATAGTTTATCCCTCTATAATGTGGAAAGTGCACTTTCATCGATTCACTCATTCTCTCTTTTTGAAAAGTCCCACGAGTTGCAGAAGAGTTAACCATGACCAATTCACATTCGTTCTAGGGTTGTTGTTTTCTATAACTCGTTTATAGTGCCATTTAACCTCGAAAATACCAAAATGAAGTGCTTTGTAGGATTGCTTGGTGACCAAGCAAACTTTACGTTTTCTTTATTTTGCGGAAAATCACATTCGTTAGTGTTCAAAAACTCTATAGTTTATCCCACTATAATGTGGAAAGTACACTTTCATCGATTCACTCATTTTCTCTTTTTGAAAAGTCTCACGAGTTGCAAAAGAGTTAACCATGACCAATTCACATTCTTCCTAGTGTTGTTGTTTTCTATAACTCGTTTATAGTGCCATTTAACCTAGAAAATACCAAAATGAAGTGTTTTGTAGGATTGCTTGGTGACCAAGCAAACTTTACGTTTTCTTTATTTTGCGGAAAATCACATTCGTTAGATCTCAAAAACTCTATAGTTTATCCCTCTATAATGTGGAAAGTGCACTTTCATCGATTCACTCATTCTCTCTTTTTGAAAAGTCTCACGAGTTGCAAGAGAGTTAACCATGACCAATTCACATTCGTTCTAGGGTTGTTTTTTTCTATAACTCGTTTATAGTGCCATTTTACCTCGAAAATACCAAAATGAAGTGTTTTGTAGGATTGCTTGGTGACCAAGCAAACTTTACGTTTTCTTTATTTTGCGGAAAATCACATTCGTTAGTGTTCAAAAACTCTATAGTTTATCCCATTATAATGTGGAAATGCACTTTCATCGATTCACTCATTCTCTCTTTTTGAAAAGTCCCACGAGTTGCAAAAGAGTTAACCATGACCAATTCACATTCGTTCTAGGGTTGTTGTTTTCTATAACTCGTTTATAGTGCCATTTAACCTCGAAAATACCAAAATGAAGTGTTTTGTCGGATTGTTTGGTGATTAAGCAAACTTTACGTTTTTTTTTATTTTGCGGAAAATCAAATTCGTTAGTGTTCAAAAACTCTATAGTTTATCCCACTATAATGTGGAAAGTACACTTTCATCGATTCACTCATTTTCTCTTTTTCAAAAGTCTCACAAGTTGCAAAAGAGTTAACCATGACCAATTCACATTCGTTCAAGAGTTAACCATGATCAATTCACATTCGTTCTAGGGTTGTTGTTTTCTATAACTCATTTATAGTGCCATTTAACCTCGAAAATACCAAAATGAAGTGCTTTGTAGGATTGCTTGGTGACCAAGCAAACTTTATGTTTTCTTCATTTTGCGGAAAATCACATACGTTAGTTCTCAAAAACTCTTTAGTTTATCCAACTATAATGTGGAAAGTGCACTTTCATCGATTCACTCATTCTCTCTTTTTGAAAACTCTCACGAGTTGCAAAAGAGTTAACCATGACCAACTCACATTCGTCCTAGGGTTGTTTTTTTCTATAACTCGTTTATAGTTCCATTTAACCTCGAAAATACCAAAATGAAGTGTTTTGTAGGATTGCTTGGTGACCAAGCAAACTTTATGTTTTCTTTATTTTGCGGAAAATCACATTCGTTAGTGTTCAAAAACTCTATAGTTTATCCCACTATAATGTGGAAAGTACACTTTCATCGATTCACTCATTTTCTCTTTTTGAAAAGTCTCACGAGTTGCAAAAGAGTTAACCATGACCAATTCACATTCTTCCTAGTGTTGTTGTTTTCTATAACTCGTTTATAGTGCCATTTAACCTAGAAAATACCAAAATGAAGTGTTTTGTAGGATTGCTTGGTGACCAAGCAAACTTTATGTTTTCTTTATTTTGCGGAAAATCACATTCGTTAGATCTCAAAAACTCTATAGTTTATCCCTCTATAATGTGGAAAGTGCACTTTCATCGATTCACTCATTCTCTCTTTTTGAAAAGTCTCACGAGTTGCAAGAGAGTTAACCATGACCAATTCACATTCGTTCTAGGGTTGTTGTTTTCTATAACTCGTTTATAGTGCCATTTAACCTCGAAAATACCAAAATGAAGTGTTTTGTAGGATTGCTTGGTGACCAAGCAAACTTTATGTTTTCTTCATTTTGCGGAAAATCACATACGTTAGTTCTCAAAAACTCTATAGTTTATCCCACTATAATGTGGAAAGTGCAATTTCATCGATTCACTCATTCTCTCTTTTTGAAAAGTTCCACGACTTGCAAAAGAGTTAACCATGACCAATTCACATTCGTTCTAGGGGTTGTTGTTTTCTATAACTCGTTTATAGTGCCATTTAACCTCGAAAATACCAAAATGAAGTGTTTTGTAGGATTGCTTGGTGACCAAGCAAACTTTATGTTTTCTTCATTTTGCGGAAAATCACATTCGTTAGTGTTCAAAAACTCTATAGTTTATCCCACTATAATGTGGAAAGTACACTTTCATCGATTCACTCATTTTCTCTTTTTGAAAAGTCTCACGAGTTGCAAAAGAGTTAACCATGACCAATTCACATTCTTCCTAGTGTTGTTGTTTTCTATAACTCGTTTATAGTGCCATTTAACCTAGAAAATACCAAAATGAAGTGTTTTGTAGGATTGCTTGGTGACCAAGCAAACTTTACGTTTTCTTTATTTTGCGGAAAATCACATTCGTTAGATCTCAAAAACTCTATAGTTTATCCCTCTATAATGTGGAAAGTGCACTTTCATCGATTCACTCATTCTCTCTTTTTGAAAAGTCCCACGAGTTGCAAAAGAGTTAACCATGACCAATTCACATTCGTTCTAGGGTTGTTGTTTTCTATAACTCGTTTATAGTGCCATTTAACCTCGAAAATACCAAAATGAAGTGTTTTGTCGGATTGTTTGGTGATTAAGCAAACTTTACGTTTTTTTTTATTTTGCGGAAAATCAAATTCGTTAGTGTTCAAAAACTCTATAGTTTATCCCACTATAATGTGGAAAGTACACTTTCATCGATTCACTCATTTTCTCTTTTTCAAAAGTCTCACAAGTTGCAAAAGAGTTAACCATGACCAATTCACATTCGTTCAAGAGTTAACCATGATCAATTCACATTCGTTCTAGGGTTGTTGTTTTCTATAACTCATTTATAGTGCCATTTAACCTCGAAAATACCAAAATGAAGTGCTTTGTAGGATTGCTTGGTGACCAAGCAAACTTTACGTTTTCTTTATTTTGCGGAAAATCACATTCGTTAGTGTTCAAAAACTCTATAGTTTATCCCACTATAATGTGGAAAGTACACTTTCATCGATTCACTCATTTTCTCTTTTTGAAAAGTCTCACGAGTTGCAAAAGAGTTAACCATGATCAATTCACATTCTTTCTAGGGTTGTTGTTTTTTATAACTCGTTTATAGTGACATTTAACCTCGAAAATACCAAAATGAAGTGTTTTGTAGGATTGCTTGGTGACCAAGCAAACTTTATGTTTTCTTCATTTTGCGGAAAATCACATACGTTAGTTCTCAAAAACTCTATAGTTTATCCAACTATAATGTGGAAAGTGCACTTTCATCGATTCACTCATTCTCTCTTTTTGAAAACTCTCACGAGTTGCAAAAGAGTTAACCATGACCAATTCACATTCGTCCTAGGGTTGTTATTTTCTATAACTCGTTTATAGTTCCATTTAACCTCGAAAATACTAAAATGAAGTGTTTTGTAGGATTGCTTGGTGACCAAGCAAACTTTATGTTTTCTTCATTTTGCGGAAAATCACATACGTTAGTTATCAAAAACTCTATAGTTTATCCAATTATAATGTGGAAAGTGCACTTTCATCGATTCACTCATTCTCTCTTTTTGAAAAGTCTCACGAGTTGCAAAAGAGTTAACCATGACCAATTCACATTCGTTCTAGGGTTGTTGTTTTCTATAACTCATTTATAGTGCCATTTAACCTCGAAAATACCAAAATGAAGTGCTTTGTAGGATTGCTTGGTGACCAAGCAAACTTTACGTTTTCTTTATTTTGCGGAAAATCACATTCGTTAGTGTTCAAAAACTCTATAGTTTATCCCACTATAATGTGGAAAGTACACTTTCATCGATTCACTCATTTTCTCTTTTTGAAAAGTCTCACGAGTTGCAAAAGAGTTAACCATGACCAATTCACATTCTTTCTAAGGTTGTTGTTTTTTATAACTCGTTTATAGTGCCATTTAACCTCGAAAATACGAAAATGAAGTGTTTTGTAGTATTGCTTGGTGACCAAGCAAACTTTATGTTTTCTTCATTTTGCGGAAAATCACATACGTTAGTTCTCAAAAACTCTTTAGTTTATCCAACTATAATGTGGAAAGTGCACTTTCATCGATTCACTCATTCTCTCTTTTTGAAAACTCTCACGAGTTGCAAAAGAGTTAACCATGACCAACTCACATTCGTCCTAGGGTTGTTGTTTTCTATAACTCGTTTATAGTTCCATTTAACCTCGAAAATACCAAAATGAAGTGTTTTGTAGGATTGCTTGGTGACCAAGCAAACTTTATGTTTTCTTCAGTTTGCG
Source organism: Galeopsis tetrahit (assembly GCA_963675135.1). Classification (NCBI taxonomy): domain Eukaryota; kingdom Viridiplantae; phylum Streptophyta; class Magnoliopsida; order Lamiales; family Lamiaceae; genus Galeopsis; species Galeopsis tetrahit. The sequence continues at coordinate 58,822 of CAVLYN010000136.1, forward strand.
GAAAATCACATACGTTAGTTATCAAAAACTCTATAGTTTATCCAATTATAATGTGGAAAGTGCACTTTCATCGATTCACTCATTCTCTCTTTTTGAAAAGTCTCACGAGTTGCAAAAGAGTTAACCATGACAAATTCACATTCGTTCTAGGGTTGTTGTTTTCTATAACTCGTTTATAGTGTCATTTAACCTCGAAAATACCAAAATGAAGTGCTTTGTAGGATTGCTTGGTGACCAAGCAAACTTTACGTTTTCTTTATTTTGCGGAAAATCACATTCGTTAGTGTTCAAAAACTCTATAGTTTATCCCACTATAATGTGGAAAGTACACTTTCATCGATTCACTCATTTTCTCTTTTTGAAAAGTCTCACGAGTTGCAAAAGAGTTAACCATGACCAATTCACATTCTTCCTAGTGTTGTTGTTTTCTATAACTCGTTTATAGTGCCATTTAACCTAGAAAATACCAAAATGAAGTGTTTTGTAGGATTGCTTGGTGACCAAGCAAACTTTACGTTTTCTTTATTTTGCGGAAAATCACATTCGTTAGATCTCAAAAACTCTATAGTTTATCCCTCTATAATGTGGAAAGTGCACTTTCATCGATTCACTCATTCTCTCTTTTTGAAAAGTCTCACGAGTTGCAAGAGAGTTAACCATGACCAATTCACATTCGTTCTAGGGTTGTTTTTTTCTATAACTCGTTTATAGTGCCATTTTACCTCGAAAATACCAAAATGAAGTGTTGGTGACCAAGCAAACTTTACGTTTTCTTTATTTTGCGGAAAATCACATTCGTTAGTGTTCAAAAACTCTATAGTTTATCCCATTATAATGTGGAAATGCACTTTCATCGATTCACTCATTCTCTCTTTTTGAAAAGTCCCACGAGTTGCAAAAGAGTTAACCATGACCAATTCACATTCGTTCTAGGGTTGTTGTTTTCTATAACTCGTTTATAGTGCCATTTAACCTCGAAAATACCAAAATGAAGTGTTTTGTCGGATTGTTTGGTGATTAAGCAAACTTTACGTTTTTTTTTATTTTGCGGAAAATCAAATTCGTTAGTGTTCAAAAACTCTATAGTTTATCCCACTATAATGTGGAAAGTACACTTTCATCGATTCACTCATTTTCTCTTTTTCAAAAGTCTCACAAGTTGCAAAAGAGTTAACCATGACCAATTCACATTCGTTCAAGAGTTAACCATGATCAATTCACATTCGTTCTAGGGTTGTTGTTTTCTATAACTCATTTATAGTGCCATTTAACCTCGAAAATACCAAAATGAAGTGCTTTGTAGGATTGCTTGGTGACCAAGCAAACTTTACGTTTTCTTTATTTTGCGGAAAATCACATTCGTTAGTGTTCAAAAACTCTATAGTTTATCCCACTATAATGTGGAAAGTACACTTTCATCGATTCACTCATTTTCTCTTTTTGAAAAGTCTCACGAGTTGCAAAAGAGTTAACCATGACCAATTCACATTCTTTCTAGGGTTGTTGTTTTTTATAACTCGTTTATAGTGACATTTAACCTCGAAAATACCAAAATGAAGTGTTTTGTAGGATTGCTTGGTGACCAAGCAAACTTTATGTTTTCTTCAGTTTGCGGAAAATCACATACGTTAGTTATCAAAAACTCTATAGTTTATCCAATTATAATGTGGAAAGTGCACTTTCATCGATTCACTCATTCTCTCTTTTTGAAAAGTCTCACGAGTTGCAAAAGAGTTAACCATGACAAATTCACATTCGTTCTAGGGTTGTTGTTTTCTATAACTCGTTTATAGTGTCATTTAACCTCGAAAATACCAAAATGAAGTGCTTTGTAGGATTGCTTGGTGACCAAGCAAACTTTACGTTTTCTTTATTTTGCGGAAAATCACATTCGTTAGTGTTCAAAAACTCTATAGTTTATCCCACTATAATGTGGAAAGTACACTTTCATCGATTCACTCATTTTCTCTTTTTGAAAAGTCTCACGAGTTGCAAAAGAGTTAACCATGACCAATTCACATTCTTCCTAGTGTTGTTGTTTTCTATAACTCGTTTATAGTGCCATTTAACCTAGAAAATACCAAAATGAAGTGTTTTGTAGGATTGCTTGGTGACCAAGCAAACTTTACGTTTTCTTTATTTTGCGGAAAATCACATTCGTTAGATCTCAAAAACTCTATAGTTTATCCAACTATAATGTGGAAAGTGCACTTTCATCGATTCACTCATTCTCTCTTTTTGAAAACTCTCACGAGTTGCAAAAGAGTTAACCATGACCAATTCACATTCGTCCTAGGGTTGTTATTTTCTATAACTCGTTTATAGTTCCATTTAACCTCGAAAATACTAAAATGAAGTGTTTTGTAGGATTGCTTGGTGACCAAGCAAACTTTATGTTTTCTTCATTTTGCGGAAAATCACATACGTTAGTTATCAAAAACTCTATAGTTTATCCAATTATAATGTGGAAAGTGCACTTTCATCGATTCACTCATTCTCTCTTTTTGAAAAGTCTCACGAGTTGCAAAAGAGTTAACCATGACCAATTCACATTCGTTCTAGGGTTGTTGTTTTCTATAACTCATTTATAGTGCCATTTAACCTCGAAAATACCAAAATGAAGTGCTTTGTAGGATTGCTTGGTGACCAAGCAAACTTTACGTTTTCTTTATTTTGCGGAAAATCACATTCGTTAGTGTTCAAAAACTCTATAGTTTATCCCACTATAATGTGGAAAGTACACTTTCATCGATTCACTCATTTTCTCTTTTTGAAAAGTCTCACGAGTTGCAAAAGAGTTAACCATGACCAATTCACATTCTTTCTAAGGTTGTTGTTTTTTATAACTCGTTTATAGTGCCATTTAACCTCGAAAATACGAAAATGAAGTGTTTTGTAGTATTGCTTGGTGACCAAGCAAACTTTATGTTTTCTTCATTTTGCGGAAAATCACATACGTTAGTTCTCAAAAACTCTTTAGTTTATCCAACTATAATGTGGAAAGTGCACTTTCATCGATTCACTCATTCTCTCTTTTTGAAAACTCTCACGAGTTGCAAAAGAGTTAACCATGACCAACTCACATTCGTCCTAGGGTTGTTGTTTTCTATAACTCGTTTATAGTTCCATTTAACCTCGAAAATACCAAAATGAAGTGTTTTGTAGGATTGCTTGGTGACCAAGCAAACTTTATGTTTTCTTCAGTTTGCGGAAAATCACATACGTTAGTTATCAAAAACTCTATAGTTTATCCAATTATAATGTGGAAAGTGCACTTTCATCGATTCACTCATTCTCTCTTTTTGAAAAGTCTCACGAGTTGCAAAAGAGTTAACCATGACAAATTCACATTCGTTCTAGGGTTGTTGTTTTCTATAACTCGTTTATAGTGTCATTTAACCTCGAAAATACCAAAATGAAGTGCTTTGTAGGATTGCTTGGTGACCAAGCAAACTTTACGTTTTCTTTATTTTGCGGAAAATCACATTCGTTAGTGTTCAAAAACTCTATAGTTTATCCCACTATAATGTGGAAAGTACACTTTCATCGATTCACTCATTTTCTCTTTTTGAAAAGTCTCACGAGTTGCAAAAGAGTTAACCATGACCAATTCACATTCTTCCTAGTGTTGTTGTTTTCTATAACTCGTTTATAGTGCCATTTAACCTAGAAAATACCAAAATGAAGTGTTTTGTAGGATTGCTTGGTGACCAAGCAAACTTTACGTTTTCTTTATTTTGCGGAAAATCACATTCGTTAGATCTCAAAAACTCTATAGTTTATCCCTCTATAATGTGGAAAGTGCACTTTCATCGATTCACTCATTCTCTCTTTTTGAAAAGTCTCACGAGTTGCAAGAGAGTTAACCATGACCAATTCACATTCGTTCTAGGGTTGTTTTTTTCTATAACTCGTTTATAGTGCCATTTTACCTCGAAAATACCAAAATGAAGTGTTTTGTAGGATTGCTTGGTGACCAAGCAAACTTTACGTTTTCTTTATTTTGCGGAAAATCACATTCGTTAGTGTTCAAAAACTCTATAGTTTATCCCATTATAATGTGGAAATGCACTTTCATCGATTCACTCATTCTCTCTTTTTGAAAAGTCCCACGAGTTGCAAAAGAGTTAACCATGACCAATTCACATTCGTTCTAGGGTTGTTGTTTTCTATAACTCGTTTATAGTGCCATTTAACCTCGAAAATACCAAAATGAAGTGTTTTGTCGGATTGTTTGGTGATTAAGCAAACTTTACGTTTTTTTTTATTTTGCGGAAAATCAAATTCGTTAGTGTTCAAAAACTCTATAGTTTATCCCACTATAATGTGGAAAGTACACTTTCATCGATTCACTCATTTTCTCTTTTTCAAAAGTCTCACAAGTTGCAAAAGAGTTAACCATGACCAATTCACATTCGTTCAAGAGTTAACCATGATCAATTCACATTCGTTCTAGGGTTGTTGTTTTCTATAACTCATTTATAGTGCCATTTAACCTCGAAAATACCAAAATGAAGTGCTTTGTAGGATTGCTTGGTGACCAAGCAAACTTTACGTTTTCTTTATTTTGCGGAAAATCACATTCGTTAGTGTTCAAAAACTCTATAGTTTATCCCACTATAATGTGGAAAGTACACTTTCATCGATTCACTCATTTTCTCTTTTTGAAAAGTCTCACGAGTTGCAAAAGAGTTAACCATGACCAATTCACATTCTTTCTAGGGTTGTTGTTTTTTATAACTCGTTTATAGTGACATTTAACCTCGAAAATACCAAAATGAAGTGTTTTGTAGGATTGCTTGGTGACCAAGCAAACTTTATGTTTTCTTCAGTTTGCGGAAAATCACATACGTTAGTTATCAAAAACTCTATAGTTTATCCAATTATAATGTGGAAAGTGCACTTTCATCGATTCACTCATTCTCTCTTTTTGAAAAGTCTCACGAGTTGCAAAAGAGTTAACCATGACAAATTCACATTCGTTCTAGGGTTGTTGTTTTCTATAACTCGTTTATAGTGTCATTTAACCTCGAAAATACCAAAATGAAGTGCTTTGTAGGATTGCTTGGTGACCAAGCAAACTTTACGTTTTCTTTATTTTGCGGAAAATCACATTCGTTAGTGTTCAAAAACTCTATAGTTTATCCCACTATAATGTGGAAAGTACACTTTCATCGATTCACTCATTTTCTCTTTTTGAAAAGTCTCACGAGTTGCAAAAGAGTTAACCATGACCAATTCACATTCTTCCTAGTGTTGTTGTTTTCTATAACTCGTTTATAGTGCCATTTAACCTAGAAAATACCAAAATGAAGTGTTTTGTAGGATTGCTTGGTGACCAAGCAAACTTTACGTTTTCTTTATTTTGCGGAAAATCACATTCGTTAGATCTCAAAAACTCTATAGTTTATCCCTCTATAATGTGGAAAGTGCACTTTCATCGATTCACTCATTCTCTCTTTTTGAAAAGTCTCACGAGTTGCAAGAGAGTTAACCATGACCAATTCACATTCGTTCTAGGGTTGTTTTTTTCTATAACTCGTTTATAGTGCCATTTTACCTCGAAAATACCAAAATGAAGTGTTTTGTAGGATTGCTTGGTGACCAAGCAAACTTTACGTTTTCTTTATTTTGCGGAAAATCACATTCGTTAGTGTTCAAAAACTCTATAGTTTATCCCATTATAATGTGGAAATGCACTTTCATCGATTCACTCATTCTCTCTTTTTGAAAAGTCCCACGAGTTGCAAAAGAGTTAACCATGACCAATTCACATTCGTTCTAGGGTTGTTGTTTTCTATAACTCGTTTATAGTGCCATTTAACCTCGAAAATACCAAAATGAAGTGTTTTGTCGGATTGTTTGGTGATTAAGCAAACTTTACGTTTTTTTTTATTTTGCGGAAAATCAAATTCGTTAGTGTTCAAAAACTCTATAGTTTATCCCACTATAATGTGGAAAGTACACTTTCATCGATTCACTCATTTTCTCTTTTTCAAAAGTCTCACAAGTTGCAAAAGAGTTAACCATGACCAATTCACATTCGTTCAAGAGTTAACCATGATCAATTCACATTCGTTCTAGGGTTGTTGTTTTCTATAACTCATTTATAGTGCCATTTAACCTCGAAAATACCAAAATGAAGTGCTTTGTAGGATTGCTTGGTGACCAAGCAAACTTTACGTTTTCTTTATTTTGCGGAAAATCACATTCGTTAGTGTTCAAAAACTCTATAGTTTATCCCACTATAATGTGGAAAGTACACTTTCATCGATTCACTCATTTTCTCTTTTTGAAAAGTCTCACGAGTTGCAAAAGAGTTAACCATGACCAATTCACAATCTTTCTAGGGTTGTTGTTTTTTATAACTCGTTTATAGTGACATTTAACCTCGTAAATACCAAAATGAAGTGTTTTGTAGGATTGCTTGGTGACCAAGCAAACTTTATGTTTTCTTCATTTTGCGGAAAATCACAAACGTTAGTTCTCAAAAACTCTATAGTTTATCCAACTATAATGTGGAAAGTGCACTTTCATCGATTCACTCATTCTCTCTTTTTGAAAACTCTCACGAGTTGCAAAAGAGTTAACCATGACCAATTCACATTCGTCCTAGGGTTGTTATTTTCTATAACTCGTTTATAGTTCCATTTAACCTCGAAAATACTAAAATGAAGTGTTTTGTAGGATTGCTTGGTGACCAAGCAAACTTTATGTTTTCTTCATTTTGCGGAAAATCACATACGTTAGTTATCAAAAACTCTATAGTTTATCCAATTATAATGTGGAAAGTGCACTTTCATCGATTCACTCATTCTCTCTTTTTGAAAAGTCTCACGAGTTGCAAAAGAGTTAACCATGACCAATTCACATTCGTTCTAGGGTTGTTGTTTTCTATAACTCATTTATAGTGCCATTTAACCTCGAAAATACTAAAATGAAGTGTTTTGTAGGATTGCTTGGTGATCAAGCAAACTTTACGTTTTCTTTATTTTGCGGAAAATCACATTCGTTAGTGTTCAAAAACTCTATAGTTTATCCCACTATAATGTGGAAAGTACACTTTCATCGATTCACTCATTTTCTCTTTTTGAAAAGTCTCACGAGTTGCAAAAGAGTTAACCATGACCAATTCACATTCTTTCTAAGGTTGTTGTTTTTTATAACTCGTTTATAGTGCCATTTAACCTCGAAAATACGAAAATGAAGTGTTTTGTAGTATTGCTTGGTGACCAAGCAAACTTTATGTTTTCTTCATTTTGCGGAAAATCACATACGTTAGTTCTCAAAAACTCTTTAGTTTATCCAACTATAATGTGGAAAGTGCACTTTCATCGATTCACTCATTCTCTCTTTTTGAAAACTCTCACGAGTTGCAAAAGAGTTAACCATGACCAATTCACATTCGTTCTAGGGGTTGTTGTTTTCTATAACTCGTTTATAGTGCCATTTAACCTCGAAAATACCAAAATGAAGTGTTTTGTAGGATTGCTTGGTGACCAAGCAAACTTTATGTTTTCTTCATTTTGCGGAAAATCACATTCGTTAGTGTTCAAAAACTCTATAGTTTATCCCACTATAATGTGGAAAGTACACTTTCATCGATTCACTCATTTTCTCTTTTTGAAAAGTCTCACGAGTTGCAAAAGAGTTAACCATGACCAATTCACATTCTTCCTAGTGTTGTTGTTTTCTATAACTCGTTTATAGTGCCATTTAACCTAGAAAATACCAAAATGAAGTGTTTTGTAGGATTGCTTGGTGACCAAGCAAACTTTACGTTTTCTTTATTTTGCGGAAAATCACATTCGTTAGATCTCAAAAACTCTATAGTTTATCCCTCTATAATGTGGAAAGTGCACTTTCATCGATTCACTCATTCTCTCTTTTTGAAAAGTCTCACGAGTTGCAAGAGAGTTAACCATGACCAATTCACATTCGTTCTAGGGTTGTTTTTTTCTATAACTCGTTTATAGTGCCATTTTACCTCGAAAATACCAAAATGAAGTGTTTTGTAGGATTGCTTGGTGACCAAGCAAACTTTACGTTTTCTTTATTTTGCGGAAAATCACATTCGTTAGTGTTCAAAAACTCTATAGTTTATCCCATTATAATGTGGAAATGCACTTTCATCGATTCACTCATTCTCTCTTTTTGAAAAGTCCCACGAGTTGCAAAAGAGTTAACCATGACCAATTCACATTCGTTCTAGGGTTGTTGTTTTCTATAACTCGTTTATAGTGCCATTTAACCTCGAAAATACCAAAATGAAGTGTTTTGTCGGATTGTTTGGTGATTAAGCAAACTTTACGTTTTTTTTTATTTTGCGGAAAATCAAATTCGTTAGTGTTCAAAAACTCTATAGTTTATCCCACTATAATGTGGAAAGTACACTTTCATCGATTCACTCATTTTCTCTTTTTCAAAAGTCTCACAAGTTGCAAAAGAGTTAACCATGACCAATTCACATTCGTTCAAGAGTTAACCATGATCAATTCACATTCGTTCTAGGGTTGTTGTTTTCTATAACTCATTTATAGTGCCATTTAACCTCGAAAATACCAAAATGAAGTGCTTTGTAGGATTGCTTGGTGACCAAGCAAACTTTACGTTTTCTTTATTTTGCGGAAAATCACATTCGTTAGTGTTCAAAAACTCTATAGTTTATCCCACTATAATGTGGAAAGTACACTTTCATCGATTCACTCATTTTCTCTTTTTGAAAAGTCTCACGAGTTGCAAAAGAGTTAACCATGACCAATTCACATTCTTTCTAGGGTTGTTGTTTTTTATAACTCGTTTATAGTGACATTTAACCTCGAAAATACCAAAATGAAGTGTTTTGTAGGATTGCTTGGTGACCAAGCAAACTTTATGTTTTCTTCATTTTGCGGAAAATCACATACGTTAGTTCTCAAAAACTCTATAGTTTATCCAACTATAATGTGGAAAGTGCACTTTCATCGATTCACTCATTCTCTCTTTTTGAAAACTCTCACGAGTTGCAAAAGAGTTAACCATGACCAATTCACATTCGTCCTAGGGTTGTTATTTTCTATAACTCGTTTATAGTTCCATTTAACCTCGAAAATACTAAAATGAAGTGTTTTGTAGGATTGCTTGGTGACCAAGCAAACTTTATGTTTTCTTCATTTTGCGGAAAATCACATACGTTAGTTATCAAAAACTCTATAGTTTATCCAATTATAATGTGGAAAGTGCACTTTCATCGATTCACTCATTCTCTCTTTTTGAAAAGTCTCACGAGTTGCAAAAGAGTTAACCATGACCAATTCACATTCGTTCTAGGGTTGTTGTTTTCTATAACTCATTTATAGTGCCATTTAACCTCGAAAATACCAAAATGAAGTGCTTTGTAGGATTGCTTGGTGACCAAGCAAACTTTACGTTTTCTTTATTTTGCGGAAAATCACATTCGTTAGTGTTCAAAAACTCTATAGTTTATCCCACTATAATGTGGAAAGTACACTTTCATCGATTCACTCATTTTCTCTTTTTGAAAAGTCTCACGAGTTGCAAAAGAGTTAACCATGACCAATTCACATTCTTTCTAAGGTTGTTGTTTTTTATAACTCGTTTATAGTGCCATTTAACCTCGAAAATACGAAAATGAAGTGTTTTGTAGTATTGCTTGGTGACCAAGCAAACTTTATGTTTTCTTCATTTTGCGGAAAATCACATACGTTAGTTCTCAAAAACTCTTTAGTTTATCCAACTATAATGTGGAAAGTGCACTTTCATCGATTCACTCATTCTCTCTTTTTGAAAACTCTCACGAGTTGCAAAAGAGTTAACCATGACCAACTCACATTCGTCCTAGGGTTGTTGTTTTCTATAACTCGTTTATAGTTCCATTTAACCTCGAAAATACCAAAATGAAGTGTTTTGTAGGATTGCTTGGTGACCAAGCAAACTTTATGTTTTCTTCAGTTTGCGGAAAATCACATACGTTAGTTATCAAAAACTCTATAGTTTATCCAATTATAATGTGGAAAGTGCACTTTCATCGATTCACTCATTCTCTCTTTTTGAAAAGTCTCACGAGTTGCAAAAGAGTTAACCATGACAAATTCACATTCGTTCTAGGGTTGTTGTTTTCTATAACTCGTTTATAGTGTCATTTAACCTCGAAAATACCAAAATGAAGTGCTTTGTAGGATTGCTTGGTGACCAAGCAAACTTTACGTTTTCTTTATTTTGCGGAAAATCACATTCGTTAGTGTTCAAAAACTCTATAGTTTATCCCACTATAATGTGGAAAGTACACTTTCATCGATTCACTCATTTTCTCTTTTTGAAAAGTCTCACGAGTTGCAAAAGAGTTAACCATGACCAATTCACATTCTTCCTAGTGTTGTTGTTTTCTATAACTCGTTTATAGTGCCATTTAACCTAGAAAATACCAAAATGAAGTGTTTTGTAGGATTGCTTGGTGACCAAGCAAACTTTACGTTTTCTTTATTTTGCGGAAAATCACATTCGTTAGATCTCAAAAACTCTATAGTTTATCCCTCTATAATGTGGAAAGTGCACTTTCATCGATTCACTCATTCTCTCTTTTTGAAAAGTCTCACGAGTTGCAAGAGAGTTAACCATGACCAATTCACATTCGTTCTAGGGTTGTTTTTTTCTATAACTCGTTTATAGTGCCATTTTACCTCGAAAATACCAAAATGAAGTGTTTTGTAGGATTGCTTGGTGACCAAGCAAACTTTACGTTTTCTTTATTTTGCGGAAAATCACATTCGTTAGTGTTCAAAAACTCTATAGTTTATCCCATTATAATGTGGAAATGCACTTTCATCGATTCACTCATTCTCTCTTTTTGAAAAGTCCCACGAGTTGCAAAAGAGTTAACCATGACCAATTCACATTCGTTCTAGGGTTGTTGTTTTCTATAACTCGTTTATAGTGCCATTTAACCTCGAAAATACCAAAATGAAGTGTTTTGTCGGATTGTTTGGTGATTAAGCAAACTTTACGTTTTTTTTTATTTTGCGGAAAATCAAATTCGTTAGTGTTCAAAAACTCTATAGTTTATCCCACTATAATGTGGAAAGTACACTTTCATCGATTCACTCATTTTCTCTTTTTCAAAAGTCTCACAAGTTGCAAAAGAGTTAACCATGACCAATTCACATTCGTTCAAGAGTTAACCATGATCAATTCACATTCGTTCTAGGGTTGTTGTTTTCTATAACTCATTTATAGTGCCATTTAACCTCGAAAATACCAAAATGAAGTGCTTTGTAGGATTGCTTGGTGACCAAGCAAACTTTACGTTTTCTTTATTTTGCGGAAAATCACATTCGTTAGTGTTCAAAAACTCTATAGTTTATCCCACTATAATGTGGAAAGTACACTTTCATCGATTCACTCATTTTCTCTTTTTGAAAAGTCTCACGAGTTGCAAAAGAGTTAACCATGACCAATTCACATTCTTTCTAGGGTTGTTGTTTTTTATAACTCGTTTATAGTGACATTTAACCTCGAAAATACCAAAATGAAGTGTTTTGTAGGATTGCTTGGTGACCAAGCAAACTTTATGTTTTCTTCAGTTTGCGGAAAATCACATACGTTAGTTATCAAAAACTCTATAGTTTATCCAATTATAATGTGGAAAGTGCACTTTCATCGATTCACTCATTCTCTCTTTTTGAAAAGTCTCACGAGTTGCAAAAGAGTTAACCATGACAAATTCACATTCGTTCTAGGGTTGTTGTTTTCTATAACTCGTTTATAGTGTCATTTAACCTCGAAAATACCAAAATGAAGTGCTTTGTAGGATTGCTTGGTGACCAAGCAAACTTTACGTTTTCTTTATTTTGCGGAAAATCACATTCGTTAGTGTTCAAAAACTCTATAGTTTATCCCACTATAATGTGGAAAGTACACTTTCATCGATTCACTCATTTTCTCTTTTTGAAAAGTCTCACGAGTTGCAAAAGAGTTAACCATGACCAATTCACATTCTTCCTAGTGTTGTTGTTTTCTATAACTCGTTTATAGTGCCATTTAACCTAGAAAATACCAAAATGAAGTGTTTTGTAGGATTGCTTGGTGACCAAGCAAACTTTACGTTTTCTTTATTTTGCGGAAAATCACATTCGTTAGATCTCAAAAACTCTATAGTTTATCCCTCTATAATGTGGAAAGTGCACTTTCATCGATTCACTCATTCTCTCTTTTTGAAAAGTCTCACGAGTTGCAAGAGAGTTAACCATGACCAATTCACATTCGTTCTAGGGTTGTTTTTTTCTATAACTCGTTTATAGTGCCATTTTACCTCGAAAATACCAAAATGAAGTGTTTTGTAGGATTGCTTGGTGACCAAGCAAACTTTACGTTTTCTTTATTTTGCGGAAAATCACATTCGTTAGTGTTCAAAAACTCTATAGTTTATCCCATTATAATGTGGAAATGCACTTTCATCGATTCACTCATTCTCTCTTTTTGAAAAGTCCCACGAGTTGCAAAAGAGTTAACCATGACCAATTCACATTCGTTCTAGGGTTGTTGTTTTCTATAACTCGTTTATAGTGCCATTTAACCTCGAAAATACCAAAATGAAGTGTTTTGTCGGATTGTTTGGTGATTAAGCAAACTTTACGTTTTTTTTTATTTTGCGGAAAATCAAATTCGTTAGTGTTCAAAAACTCTATAGTTTATCCCACTATAATGTGGAAAGTACACTTTCATCGATTCACTCATTTTCTCTTTTTCAAAAGTCTCACAAGTTGCAAAAGAGTTAACCATGACCAATTCACATTCGTTCAAGAGTTAACCATGATCAATTCACATTCGTTCTAGGGTTGTTGTTTTCTATAACTCATTTATAGTGCCATTTAACCTCGAAAATACCAAAATGAAGTGCTTTGTAGGATTGCTTGGTGACCAAGCAAACTTTACGTTTTCTTTATTTTGCGGAAAATCACATTCGTTAGTGTTCAAAAACTCTATAGTTTATCCCACTATAATGTGGAAAGTACACTTTCATCGATTCACTCATTTTCTCTTTTTGAAAAGTCTCACGAGTTGCAAAAGAGTTAACCATGACCAATTCACATTCTTTCTAGGGTTGTTGTTTTTTATAACTCGTTTATAGTGACATTTAACCTCGAAAATACCAAAATGAAGTGTTTTGTAGGATTGCTTGGTGACCAAGCAAACTTTATGTTTTCTTCATTTTGCGGAAAATCACAATCGTTAGTGTTCAAAAACTCTATAGTTTATCCCACTATAATGTGGAAAGTACACTTTCATCGATTCACTCATTTTCTCTTTTTGAAAAGTCTCACGAGTTGCAAAAGAGTTAACCATGACCAATTCACATTCTTTCTAGGGTTGTTGTTTTTTATAACTCGTTTATAGTGACATTTAACCTCGAAAATACCAAAATGAAGTGTTTTGTAGGATTGCTTGGTGACCAAGCAAACTTTATGTTTTCTTCATTTTGCGGAAAATCACATACGTTAGTTATCAAAAACTCTATAGTTTATCCAATTATAATGTGGAAAGTGCACTTTCATCGATTCACTCATTCTCTCTTTTTGAAAAGTCTCACGAGTTGCAAAAGAGTTAACCATGACCAATTCACATTCGTTCTAGGGTTGTTGTTTTCTATAACTCATTTATAGTGCCATTTAACCTCGAAAATACCAAAATGAAGTGCTTTGTAGGATTGCTTGGTGACCAAGCAAACTTTACGTTTTCTTTATTTTGCGGAAAATCACATTCGTTAGTGTTCAAAAACTCTATAGTTTATCCCACTATAATGTGGAAAGTACACTTTCATCGATTCACTCATTTTCTCTTTTTGAAAAGTCTCACGAGTTGCAAAAGAGTTAACCATGACCAATTCACATTCTTTCTAAGGTTGTTGTTTTTTATAACTCGTTTATAGTGCCATTTAACCTCGAAAATACGAAAATGAAGTGTTTTGTAGTATTGCTTGGTGACCAAGCAAACTTTATGTTTTCTTCATTTTGCGGAAAATCACATACGTTAGTTCTCAAAAACTCTTTAGTTTATCCAACTATAATGTGGAAAGTGCACTTTCATCGATTCACTCATTCTCTCTTTTTGAAAACTCTCACGAGTTGCAAAAGAGTTAACCATGACCAATTCACATTCGTTCTAGGGGTTGTTGTTTTCTATAACTCGTTTATAGTGCCATTTAACCTCGAAAATACCAAAATGAAGTGTTTTGTAGGATTGCTTGGTGACCAAGCAAACTTTATGTTTTCTTCATTTTGCGGAAAATCACATTCGTTAGTGTTCAAAAACTCTATAGTTTATCCCACTATAATGTGGAAAGTACACTTTCATCGATTCACTCATTTTCTCTTTTTGAAAAGTCTCACGAGTTGCAAAAGAGTTAACCATGACCAATTCACATTCTTCCTAGTGTTGTTGTTTTCTATAACTCGTTTATAGTGCCATTTAACCTAGAAAATACCAAAATGAAGTGTTTTGTAGGATTGCTTGGTGACCAAGCAAACTTTACGTTTTCTTTATTTTGCGGAAAATCACATTCGTTAGATCTCAAAAACTCTATAGTTTATCCCTCTATAATGTGGAAAGTGCACTTTCATCGATTCACTCATTCTCTCTTTTTGAAAAGTCTCACGAGTTGCAAGAGAGTTAACCATGACCAATTCACATTCGTTCTAGGGTTGTTTTTTTCTATAACTCGTTTATAGTGCCATTTTACCTCGAAAATACCAAAATGAAGTGTTTTGTAGGATTGCTTAGTGACCAAGCAAACTTTACGTTTTCTTTATTTTGCGGAAAATCACATTCGTTAGTGTTCAAAAACTCTATAGTTTATCCCATTATAATGTGGAAATGCACTTTCATCGATTCACTCATTCTCTCTTTTTGAAAAGTCCCACGAGTTGCAAAAGAGTTAACCATGACCAATTCACATTCGTTCTAGGGTTGTTGTTTTCTATAACTCGTTTATAGTGCCATTTAACCTCGAAAATACCAAAATGAAGTGTTTTGTCGGATTGTTTGGTGATTAAGCAAACTTTACGTTTTTTTTTATTTTGCGGAAAATCAAATTCGTTAGTGTTCAAAAACTCTATAGTTTATCCCACTATAATGTGGAAAGTACACTTTCATCGATTCACTCATTTTCTCTTTTTCAAAAGTCTCACAAGTTGCAAAAGAGTTAACCATGACCAATTCACATTCGTTCAAGAGTTAACCATGATCAATTCACATTCGTTCTAGGGTTGTTGTTTTCTATAACTCATTTATAGTGCCATTTAACCTCGAAAATACCAAAATGAAGTGCTTTGTAGGATTGCTTGGTGACCAAGCAAACTTTACGTTTTCTTTATTTTGCGGAAAATCACATTCGTTAGTGTTCAAAAACTCTATAGTTTATCCCACTATAATGTGGAAAGTACACTTTCATTGATTCACTCATTTTCTCTTTTTGAAAAGTCTCACGAGTTGCAAAAGAGTTAACCATGACCAATTCACATTCTTTCTAGGGTTGTTGTTTTTTATAACTCGTTTATAGTGACATTTAACCTCGAAAATACCAAAATGAAGTGTTTTGTAGGATTGCTTGGTGACCAAGCAAACTTTATGTTTTCTTCAGTTTGCGGAAAATCACATACGTTAGTTATCAAAAACTCTATAGTTTATCCAATTATAATGTGGAAAGTGCACTTTCATCGATTCACTCATTCTCTCTTTTTGAAAAGTCTCACGAGTTGCAAAAGAGTTAACCATGACAAATTCACATTCGTTCTAGGGTTGTTGTTTTCTATAACTCGTTTATAGTGTCATTTAACCTCGAAAATACCAAAATGAAGTGCTTTGTAGGATTGCTTGGTGACCAAGCAAACTTTACGTTTTCTTTATTTTGCGGAAAATCACATTCGTTAGTGTTCAAAAACTCTATAGTTTATCCCACTATAATGTGGAAAGTACACTTTCATCGATTCACTCATTTTCTCTTTTTGAAAAGTCTCACGAGTTGCAAAAGAGTTAACCATGACCAATTCACATTCTTCCTAGTGTTGTTGTTTTCTATAACTCGTTTATAGTGCCATTTAACCTAGAAAATACCAAAATGAAGTGTTTTGTAGGATTGCTTGGTGACCAAGCAAACTTTACGTTTTCTTTATTTTGCGGAAAATCACATTCGTTAGATCTCAAAAACTCTATAGTTTATCCCTCTATAATGTGGAAAGTGCACTTTCATCGATTCACTCATTCTCTCTTTTTGAAAAGTCTCACGAGTTGCAAGAGAGTTAACCATGACCAATTCACATTCGTTCTAGGGTTGTTTTTTTCTATAACTCGTTTATAGTGCCATTTTACCTCGAAAATACCAAAATGAAGTGTTTTGTAGGATTGCTTGGTGACCAAGCAAACTTTACGTTTTCTTTATTTTGCGGAAAATCACATTCGTTAGTGTTCAAAAACTCTATAGTTTATCCCATTATAATGTGGAAATGCACTTTCATCGATTCACTCATTCTCTCTTTTTGAAAAGTCCCACGAGTTGCAAAAGAGTTAACCATGACCAATTCACATTCGTTCTAGGGTTGTTGTTTTCTATAACTCGTTTATAGTGCCATTTAACCTCGAAAATACCAAAATGAAGTGTTTTGTCGGATTGTTTGGTGATTAAGCAAACTTTACGTTTTTTTTTATTTTGCGGAAAATCAAATTCGTTAGTGTTCAAAAACTCTATAGTTTATCCCACTATAATGTGGAAAGTACACTTTCATCGATTCACTCATTTTCTCTTTTTCAAAAGTCTCACAAGTTGCAAAAGAGTTAACCATGACCAATTCACATTCGTTCAAGAGTTAACCATGATCAATTCACATTCGTTCTAGGGTTGTTGTTTTCTATAACTCATTTATAGTGCCATTTAACCTCGAAAATACCAAAATGAAGTGCTTTGTAGGATTGCTTGGTGACCAAGCAAACTTTACGTTTTCTTTATTTTGCGGAAAATCACATTCGTTAGTGTTCAAAAACTCTATAGTTTATCCCACTATAATGTGGAAAGTACACTTTCATCGATTCACTCATTTTCTCTTTTTGAAAAGTCTCACGAGTTGCAAAAGAGTTAACCATGACCAATTCACATTCTTTCTAGGGTTGTTGTTTTTTATAACTCGTTTATAGTGACATTTAACCTCGAAAATACCAAAATGAAGTGTTTTGTAGGATTGCTTGGTGACCAAGCAAACTTTATGTTTTCTTCATTTTGCGGAAAATCACAAACGTTAGTTCTCAAAAACTCTATAGTTTATCCAACTATAATGTGGAAAGTGCACTTTCATCGATTCACTCATTCTCTCTTTTTGAAAACTCTCACGAGTTGCAAAAGAGTTAACCATGACCAATTCACATTCGTCCTAGGGTTGTTATTTTCTATAACTCGTTTATAGTTCCATTTAACCTCGAAAATACTAAAATGAAGTGTTTTGTAGGATTGCTTGGTGACCAAGCAAACTTTATGTTTTCTTCATTTTGCGGAAAATCACATACGTTAGTTATCAAAAACTCTATAGTTTATCCAATTATAATGTGGAAAGTGCACTTTCATCGATTCACTCATTCTCTCTTTTTGAAAAGTCTCACGAGTTGCAAAAGAGTTAACCATGACCAATTCACATTCGTTCTAGGGTTGTTGTTTTCTATAACTCATTTATAGTGCCATTTAACCTCGAAAATACTAAAATGAAGTGTTTTGTAGGATTGCTTGGTGATCAAGCAAACTTTACGTTTTCTTTATTTTGCGGAAAATCACATTCGTTAGTGTTCAAAAACTCTATAGTTTATCCCACTATAATGTGGAAAGTACACTTTCATCGATTCACTCATTTTCTCTTTTTGAAAAGTCTCACGAGTTGCAAAAGAGTTAACCATGACCAATTCACATTCTTTCTAAGGTTGTTGTTTTTTATAACTCGTTTATAGTGCCATTTAACCTCGAAAATACGAAAATGAAGTGTTTTGTAGTATTGCTTGGTGACCAAGCAAACTTTATGTTTTCTTCATTTTGCGGAAAATCACATACGTTAGTTCTCAAAAACTCTTTAGTTTATCCAACTATAATGTGGAAAGTGCACTTTCATCGATTCACTCATTCTCTCTTTTTGAAAACTCTCACGAGTTGCAAAAGAGTTAACCATGACCAATTCACATTCGTTCTAGGGGTTGTTGTTTTCTATAACTCGTTTATAGTGCCATTTAACCTCGAAAATACCAAAATGAAGTGTTTTGTAGGATTGCTTGGTGACCAAGCAAACTTTATGTTTTCTTCATTTTGCGGAAAATCACATTCGTTAGTGTTCAAAAACTCTATAGTTTATCCCACTATAATGTGGAAAGTACACTTTCATCGATTCACTCATTTTCTCTTTTTGAAAAGTTTCACGAGTTGCAAAAGAGTTAACCATGACCAATTCACATTCTTCCTAGTGTTGTTGTTTTCTATAACTCGTTTATAGTGCCATTTAACCTAGAAAATACCAAAATGAAGTGTTTTGTAGGATTGCTTGGTGACCAAGCAAACTTTACGTTTTCTTTATTTTGCGGAAAATCACATTCGTTAGATCTCAAAAACTCTATAGTTTATCCCTCTATAATGTGGAAAGTGCACTTTCATCGATTCACTCATTCTCTCTTTTTGAAAAGTCTCACGAGTTGCAAGAGAGTTAACCATGACCAATTCACATTCGTTCTAGGGTTGTTTTTTTCTATAACTCGTTTATAGTGCCATTTTACCTCGAAAATACCAAAATGAAGTGTTTTGTAGGATTGCTTAGTGACCAAGCAAACTTTACGTTTTCTTTATTTTGCGGAAAATCACATTCGTTAGTGTTCAAAAACTCTATAGTTTATCCCATTATAATGTGGAAATGCACTTTCATCGATTCACTCATTCTCTCTTTTTGAAAAGTCCCACGAGTTGCAAAAGAGTTAACCATGACCAATTCACATTCGTTCTAGGGTTGTTGTTTTCTATAACTCGTTTATAGTGCCATTTAACCTCGAAAATACCAAAATGAAGTGTTTTGTCGGATTGTTTGGTGATTAAGCAAACTTTACGTTTTTTTTTATTTTGCGGAAAATCAAATTCGTTAGTGTTCAAAAACTCTATAGTTTATCCCACTATAATGTGGAAAGTACACTTTCATCGATTCACTCATTTTCTCTTTTTCAAAAGTCTCACAAGTTGCAAAAGAGTTAACCATGACCAATTCACATTCGTTCAAGAGTTAACCATGATCAATTCACATTCGTTCTAGGGTTGTTGTTTTCTATAACTCATTTATAGTGCCATTTAACCTCGAAAATACCAAAATGAAGTGCTTTGTAGGATTGCTTGGTGACCAAGCAAACTTTACGTTTTCTTTATTTTGCGGAAAATCACATTCGTTAGTGTTCAAAAACTCTATAGTTTATCCCACTATAATGTGGAAAGTACACTTTCATTGATTCACTCATTTTCTCTTTTTGAAAAGTCTCACGAGTTGCAAAAGAGTTAACCATGACCAATTCACATTCTTTCTAGGGTTGTTGTTTTTTATAACTCGTTTATAGTGACATTTAACCTCGAAAATACCAAAATGAAGTGTTTTGTAGGATTGCTTGGTGACCAAGCAAACTTTATGTTTTCTTCAGTTTGCGGAAAATCACATACGTTAGTTATCAAAAACTCTATAGTTTATCCAATTATAATGTGGAAAGTGCACTTTCATCGATTCACTCATTCTCTCTTTTTGAAAAGTCTCACGAGTTGCAAAAGAGTTAACCATGACAAATTCACATTCGTTCTAGGGTTGTTGTTTTCTATAACTCGTTTATAGTGTCATTTAACCTCGAAAATACCAAAATGAAGTGCTTTGTAGGATTGCTTGGTGACCAAGCAAACTTTACGTTTTCTTTATTTTGCGGAAAATCACATTCGTTAGTGTTCAAAAACTCTATAGTTTATCCCACTATAATGTGGAAAGTACACTTTCATCGATTCACTCATTTTCTCTTTTTGAAAAGTCTCACGAGTTGCAAAAGAGTTAACCATGACCAATTCACATTCTTCCTAGTGTTGTTGTTTTCTATAACTCGTTTATAGTGCCATTTAACCTAGAAAATACCAAAATGAAGTGTTTTGTAGGATTGCTTGGTGACCAAGCAAACTTTACGTTTTCTTTATTTTGCGGAAAATCACATTCGTTAGATCTCAAAAATCTATAGTTTATCCCTCTATAATGTGGAAAGTGCACTTTCATCGATTCACTCATTCTCTCTTTTTGAAAAGTCTCACGAGTTGCAAGAGAGTTAACCATGACCAATTCACATTCGTTCTAGGGTTGTTTTTTTCTATAACTCGTTTATAGTGCCATTTTACCTCGAAAATACCAAAATGAAGTGTTTTGTAGGATTGCTTGGTGACCAAGCAAACTTTACGTTTTCTTTATTTTGCGGAAAATCACATTCGTTAGTGTTCAAAAACTCTATAGTTTATCCCATTATAATGTGGAAATGCACTTTCATCGATTCACTCATTCTCTCTTTTTGAAAAGTCCCACGAGTTGCAAAAGAGTTAACCATGACCAATTCACATTCGTTCTAGGGTTGTTGTTTTCTATAACTCGTTTATAGTGCCATTTAACCTCGAAAATACCAAAATGAAGTGTTTTGTCGGATTGTTTGGTGATTAAGCAAACTTTACGTTTTTTTTTATTTTGCGGAAAATCAAATTCGTTAGTGTTCAAAAACTCTATAGTTTATCCCACTATAATGTGGAAAGTACACTTTCATCGATTCACTCATTTTCTCTTTTTCAAAAGTCTCACAAGTTGCAAAAGAGTTAACCATGACCAATTCACATTCGTTCAAGAGTTAACCATGATCAATTCACATTCGTTCTAGGGTTGTTGTTTTCTATAACTCATTTATAGTGCCATTTAACCTCGAAAATACCAAAATGAAGTGCTTTGTAGGATTGCTTGGTGACCAAGCAAACTTTACGTTTTCTTTATTTTGCGGAAAATCACATTCGTTAGTGTTCAAAAACTCTATAGTTTATCCCACTATAATGTGGAAAGTACACTTTCATCGATTCACTCATTTTCTCTTTTTGAAAAGTCTCACGAGTTGCAAAAGAGTTAACCATGACCAATTCACATTCTTTCTAGGGTTGTTGTTTTTTATAACTCGTTTATAGTGACATTTAACCTCGAAAATACCAAAATGAAGTGTTTTGTAGGATTGCTTGGTGACCAAGCAAACTTTATGTTTTCTTCATTTTGCGGAAAATCACAAACGTTAGTTCTCAAAAACTCTATAGTTTATCCAACTATAATGTGGAAAGTGCACTTTCATCGATTCACTCATTCTCTCTTTTTGAAAACTCTCACGAGTTGCAAAAGAGTTAACCATGACCAATTCACATTCGTCCTAGGGTTGTTATTTTCTATAACTCGTTTATAGTTCCATTTAACCTCGAAAATACTAAAATGAAGTGTTTTGTAGGATTGCTTGGTGACCAAGCAAACTTTATGTTTTCTTCATTTTGCGGAAAATCACATACGTTAGTTATCAAAAACTCTATAGTTTATCCAATTATAATGTGGAAAGTGCACTTTCATCGATTCACTCATTCTCTCTTTTTGAAAAGTCTCACGAGTTGCAAAAGAGTTAACCATGACCAATTCACATTCGTTCTAGGGTTGTTGTTTTCTATAACTCATTTATAGTGCCATTTAACCTCGAAAATACTAAAATGAAGTGTTTTGTAGGATTGCTTGGTGATCAAGCAAACTTTACGTTTTCTTTATTTTGCGGAAAATCACATTCGTTAGTGTTCAAAAACTCTATAGTTTATCCCACTATAATGTGGAAAGTACACTTTCATCGATTCACTCATTTTCTCTTTTTGAAAAGTCTCACGAGTTGCAAAAGAGTTAACCATGACCAATTCACATTCTTTCTAAGGTTGTTGTTTTTTATAACTCGTTTATAGTGCCATTTAACCTCGAAAATACGAAAATGAAGTGTTTTGTAGTATTGCTTGGTGACCAAGCAAACTTTATGTTTTCTTCATTTTGCGGAAAATCACATACGTTAGTTCTCAAAAACTCTTTAGTTTATCCAACTATAATGTGGAAAGTGCACTTTCATCGATTCACTCATTCTCTCTTTTTGAAAACTCTCACGAGTTGCAAAAGAGTTAACCATGACCAATTCACATTCGTTCTAGGGGTTGTTGTTTTCTATAACTCGTTTATAGTGCCATTTAACCTCGAAAATACCAAAATGAAGTGTTTTGTAGGATTGCTTGGTGACCAAGCAAACTTTATGTTTTCTTCATTTTGCGGAAAATCACATTCGTTAGTGTTCAAAAACTCTATAGTTTATCCCACTATAATGTGGAAAGTACACTTTCATCGATTCACTCATTTTCTCTTTTTGAAAAGTCTCACGAGTTGCAAAAGAGTTAACCATGACCAATTCACATTCTTCCTAGTGTTGTTGTTTTCTATAACTCGTTTATAGTGCCATTTAACCTAGAAAATACCAAAATGAAGTGTTTTGTAGGATTGCTTGGTGACCAAGCAAACTTTACGTTTTCTTTATTTTGCGGAAAATCACATTCGTTAGATCTCAAAAACTCTATAGTTTATCCCTCTATAATGTGGAAAGTGCACTTTCATCGATTCACTCATTCTCTCTTTTTGAAAAGTCTCACGAGTTGCAAGAGAGTTAACCATGACCAATTCACATTCGTTCTAGGGTTGTTTTTTTCTATAACTCGTTTATAGTGCCATTTTACCTCGAAAATACCAAAATGAAGTGTTTTGTAGGATTGCTTGGTGACCAAGCAAACTTTACGTTTTCTTTATTTTGCGGAAAATCACATTCGTTAGTGTTCAAAAACTCTATAGTTTATCCCATTATAATGTGGAAATGCACTTTCATCGATTCACTCATTCTCTCTTTTTGAAAAGTCCCACGAGTTGCAAAAGAGTTAACCATGACCAATTCACATTCGTTCTAGGGTTGTTGTTTTCTATAACTCGTTTATAGTGCCATTTAACCTCGAAAATACCAAAATGAAGTGTTTTGTCGGATTGTTTGGTGATTAAGCAAACTTTACGTTTTTTTTTATTTTGCGGAAAATCAAATTCGTTAGTGTTCAAAAACTCTATAGTTTATCCCACTATAATGTGGAAAGTACACTTTCATCGATTCACTCATTTTCTCTTTTTCAAAAGTCTCACAAGTTGCAAAAGAGTTAACCATGACCAATTCACATTCGTTCAAGAGTTAACCATGATCAATTCACATTCGTTCTAGGGTTGTTGTTTTCTATAACTCATTTATAGTGCCATTTAACCTCGAAAATACCAAAATGAAGTGCTTTGTAGGATTGCTTGGTGACCAAGCAAACTTTACGTTTTCTTTATTTTGCGGAAAATCACATTCGTTAGTGTTCAAAAACTCTATAGTTTATCCCACTATAATGTGGAAAGTACACTTTCATCGATTCACTCATTTTCTCTTTTTGAAAAGTCTCACGAGTTGCAAAAGAGTTAACCATGACCAATTCACATTCTTTCTAGGGTTGTTGTTTTTTATAACTCGTTTATAGTGACATTTAACCTCGAAAATACCAAAATGAAGTGTTTTGTAGGATTGCTTGGTGACCAAGCAAACTTTATGTTTTCTTCATTTTGCGGAAAATCACAAACGTTAGTTCTCAAAAACTCTATAGTTTATCCAACTATAATGTGGAAAGTGCACTTTCATCGATTCACTCATTCTCTCTTTTTGAAAACTCTCACGAGTTGCAAAAGAGTTAACCATGACCAATTCACATTCGTCCTAGGGTTGTTATTTTCTATAACTCGTTTATAGTTCCATTTAACCTCGAAAATACTAAAATGAAGTGTTTTGTAGGATTGCTTGGTGACCAAGCAAACTTTATGTTTTCTTCATTTTGCGGAAAATCACATACGTTAGTTATCAAAAACTCTATAGTTTATCCAATTATAATGTGGAAAGTGCACTTTCATCGATTCACTCATTCTCTCTTTTTGAAAAGTCTCACGAGTTGCAAAAGAGTTAACCATGACCAATTCACATTCGTTCTAGGGTTGTTGTTTTCTATAACTCATTTATAGTGCCATTTAACCTCGAAAATACTAAAATGAAGTGTTTTGTAGGATTGCTTGGTGATCAAGCAAACTTTACGTTTTCTTTATTTTGCGGAAAATCACATTCGTTAGTGTTCAAAAACTCTATAGTTTATCCCACTATAATGTGGAAAGTACACTTTCATCGATTCACTCATTTTCTCTTTTTGAAAAGTCTCACGAGTTGCAAAAGAGTTAACCATGACCAATTCACATTCTTTCTAAGGTTGTTGTTTTTTATAACTCGTTTATAGTGCCATTTAACCTCGAAAATACGAAAATGAAGTGTTTTGTAGTATTGCTTGGTGACCAAGCAAACTTTATGTTTTCTTCATTTTGCGGAAAATCACATACGTTAGTTCTCAAAAACTCTTTAGTTTATCCAACTATAATGTGGAAAGTGCACTTTCATCGATTCACTCATTCTCTCTTTTTGAAAACTCTCACGAGTTGCAAAAGAGTTAACCATGACCAATTCACATTCGTTCTAGGGGTTGTTGTTTTCTATAACTCGTTTATAGTGCCATTTAACCTCGAAAATACCAAAATGAAGTGTTTTGTAGGATTGCTTGGTGACCAAGCAAACTTTATGTTTTCTTCATTTTGCGGAAAATCACATTCGTTAGTGTTCAAAAACTCTATAGTTTATCCCACTATAATGTGGAAAGTACACTTTCATCGATTCACTCATTTTCTCTTTTTGAAAAGTCTCACGAGTTGCAAAAGAGTTAACCATGACCAATTCACATTCTTCCTAGTGTTGTTGTTTTCTATAACTCGTTTATAGTGCCATTTAACCTAGAAAATACCAAAATGAAGTGTTTTGTAGGATTGCTTGGTGACCAAGCAAACTTTACGTTTTCTTTATTTTGCGGAAAATCACATTCGTTAGATCTCAAAAACTCTATAGTTTATCCCTCTATAATGTGGAAAGTGCACTTTCATCGATTCACTCATTCTCTCTTTTTGAAAAGTCTCACGAGTTGCAAGAGAGTTAACCATGACCAATTCACATTCGTTCTAGGGTTGTTTTTTTCTATAACTCGTTTATAGTGCCATTTTACCTCGAAAATACCAAAATGAAGTGTTTTGTAGGATTGCTTGGTGACCAAGCAAACTTTACGTTTTCTTTATTTTGCGGAAAATCACATTCGTTAGTGTTCAAAAACTCTATAGTTTATCCCATTATAATGTGGAAATGCACTTTCATCGATTCACTCATTCTCTCTTTTTGAAAAGTCCCACGAGTTGCAAAAGAGTTAACCATGACCAATTCACATTCGTTCTAGGGTTGTTGTTTTCTATAACTCGTTTATAGTGCCATTTAACCTCGAAAATACCAAAATGAAGTGTTTTGTCGGATTGTTTGGTGATTAAGCAAACTTTACGTTTTTTTTTATTTTGCGGAAAATCAAATTCGTTAGTGTTCAAAAACTCTATAGTTTATCCCACTATAATGTGGAAAGTACACTTTCATCGATTCACTCATTTTCTCTTTTTCAAAAGTCTCACAAGTTGCAAAAGAGTTAACCATGACCAATTCACATTCGTTCAAGAGTTAACCATGATCAATTCACATTCGTTCTAGGGTTGTTGTTTTCTATAACTCATTTATAGTGCCATTTAACCTCGAAAATACCAAAATGAAGTGCTTTGTAGGATTGCTTGGTGACCAAGCAAACTTTACGTTTTCTTTATTTTGCGGAAAATCACATTCGTTAGTGTTCAAAAACTCTATAGTTTATCCCACTATAATGTGGAAAGTACACTTTCATCGATTCACTCATTTTCTCTTTTTGAAAAGTCTCACGAGTTGCAAAAGAGTTAACCATGACCAATTCACATTCTTTCTAGGGTTGTTGTTTTTTATAACTCGTTTATAGTGACATTTAACCTCGAAAATACCAAAATGAAGTGTTTTGTAGGATTGCTTGGTGACCAAGCAAACTTTATGTTTTCTTCATTTTGCGGAAAATCACATACGTTAGTTCTCAAAAACTCTATAGTTTATCCAACTATAATGTGGAAAGTGCACTTTCATCGATTCACTCATTCTCTCTTTTTGAAAACTCTCACGAGTTGCAAAAGAGTTAACCATGACCAATTCACATTCGTCCTAGGGTTGTTATTTTCTATAACTCGTTTATAGTTCCATTTAACCTCGAAAATACTAAAATGAAGTGTTTTGTAGGATTGCTTGGTGACCAAGCAAACTTTATGTTTTCTTCATTTTGCGGAAAATCACATACGTTAGTTATCAAAAACTCTATAGTTTATCCAATTATAATGTGGAAAGTGCACTTTCATCGATTCACTCATTCTCTCTTTTTGAAAAGTCTCACGAGTTGCAAAAGAGTTAACCATGACCAATTCACATTCGTTCTAGGGTTGTTGTTTTCTATAACTCATTTATAGTGCCATTTAACCTCGAAAATACCAAAATGAAGTGCTTTGTAGGATTGCTTGGTGACCAAGCAAACTTTACGTTTTCTTTATTTTGCGGAAAATCACATTCGTTAGTGTTCAAAAACTCTATAGTTTATCCCACTATAATGTGGAAAGTACACTTTCATCGATTCACTCATTTTTTCTTTTTGAAAAGTCTCACGAGTTGCAAAAGAGTTAACCATGACCAATTCACATTCTTTCTAAGGTTGTTGTTTTTTATAACTCGTTTATAGTGCCATTTAACCTCGAAAATACGAAAATGAAGTGTTTTGTAGTATTGCTTGGTGACCAAGCAAACTTTATGTTTTCTTCATTTTGCGGAAAATCACATACGTTAGTTCTCAAAAACTCTTTAGTTTATCCAACTATAATGTGGAAAGTGCACTTTCATCGATTCACTCATTCTCTCTTTTTGAAAACTCTCACGAGTTGCAAAAGAGTTAACCATGACCAATTCACATTCGTTCTAGGGGTTGTTGTTTTCTATAACTCGTTTATAGTGCCATTTAACCTCGAAAATACCAA
>CAVLYN010000137.1:20000-22500 GCA_963675135.1 Galeopsis tetrahit
CGGCCCTATTCAGGAGATAAGGTAAGGGCACGTTGCTCTTCCTGCTTGTGCACCGCAATCGACAAGCGGAGGCCGTATATATTGGCGTCCATCCCCATCGAATGCGTGAGCTCAACGTCCGAACGTGTGCCTATTTTCTCGAGAACGGGCCTTTGCACGGCCATCGAGTGGCCAAGCATCGAATTTTTTTTTTTTTTTTTTTTTTTTTAAAATCACGATGTGCCACCCTCGGCCGCGCATCGGCCCTATTCAGGAGATAAGGTAAGGGCACGTTGCTCTTCCTGCTTGTGCACCGCAATCGACAAGCGGAGGCCGTATATATTGGCGTCCATCCCCATCGAATGCGTGAGCTCAACGTCCGAACGTGTGCCTATTTTCTCGAGAACGGGCCTTTGCACGGCCATGGAGTGGCCAAGCATCGAAATTTAAAAAAAAAAAAAAAAAAAAAAAATTTCGCCGGAGTGGGACCGCCCCCGCCGCGCCGGAGCGGGGGGTGGCCGACGGGTGGCCGACTACGACCGCACGGCCCCGTGGCCTACCGTGCGGAAGAGGGAAAGGAGTGCCTAGGCAGTGTGCGCGCATGTGCGCGCGCTGGGGGGGCCGGTGGCCCCTCGCGCGCGCACCCCCGCCCAGCCTGCCTAGTGAACACCCCCTCCCCTATATATGTTAAAAAAAAAAAATCCCAAGTGACAGCAGTAGACATTAAAAAGCCGAGGAGGTAATCCTTCAAAATTCCCACAAAAACACCTCCAACCCTCTCGAGCATAACAGTACCCCCCCCTAAAATCAGCCCAGGAATTCATTTCCAGCCTTGGATTTTCGATTCGGGGTCCCGGGACGTGAGTTTTGACGGGGGCAGCGTTCGTGGGGCCCATTTTTCAAAGTTGTCGAAATGCTTAACCGGCTTGCATACCCCCCTAAATCGACAAAAAAATAACTTGTGTCGAGGCGGAATTTTAATTTGAGGCCTCGGGTGCGGAGTTTTTGACGTCGTCCCCCATACGTGGGCACCGTCCAAGCCCATGCTTGGGCACCGTTTTTTCAAAGTTGTCGGAATTCATGGCCGCCTTGCATACCCCCATAAATCGACAAAAAAATCACTTGTGTCGAGGCGGAATTTCGATTTGAGGCCTCGGGTGCGGAGTTGTTGCAGCGGTGCACCACACGTGTGCCACCGTCCTAGGCTGCCTTGGGCATGCTTGGGCACCATTTTTTCAAAGTTGTCGGAATTCATGGCCGCCTTGCATACCCCCATAAATCGACAAAAAAATCACTTGTGTCGAGGCGGAATTTCGATTTGAGGCCTCGGGTGCGGAGTTGTTGCAGCGGTGCACCCTACGTGTGCCACCGTCCTAGGCTGTCTTGGGCACCGTCCAAGCACCATTTTTTCAAAGTTGTCGGAACTCATGGCCGCCTTGCATACCCCCATAAATCGACGAAAAAATCACTTGTGTCGAGGCGGAATTTCGATTTGAGGCCTCGGGTGCGGAGTTGTTGCAGCGGTGCACCACACGTGTGCCACCGTCCTAGGCTGTCTTGGGCACCGTCCAAGCACCATTTTTTCAAAGTTGTCGGAACTCATGGCCGCCTTGCATACCCCCATAAATCGACGAAAAAATCACTTGTGTCGAGGCGGAATTTCGATTTGAGGCCTCGGGTGCGGAGTTTTTGACGTCGTCCCCCATACGTGGGCACCGTCCAAGCCCACGCTTGGGCACCGTTTTTTCAAAGTTGTCGAAATGCTTAACCGGCTTGCATACCCCCCTAAATCGACGAAAAAATAACTTGTGTCGAGGCGGAATTTCGATTTGAGGCCTCGGGTGCGGAGTTTTTGACGTCGTCCCCCATACGTGGGCACCGTCCAAGCCCACGCTTGGGCACCGTTTTTTCAAAGTTGTCGAAATGCTTAACCGGCTTGCATACCCCCCTAAATCGACGAAAAAATCACTTGTGTCGAGGCGGAATTTCGATTTGAGGCCTCGGGTGCGGAGTTGTTGCAGCGGTGCACCACACGTGTGCCACCGTCCTAGGCTGTCTTGGGCACCGTCCAAGCACCATTTTTTCAAAGTTGTCGGAACTCATGGCCGCCTTGCATACCCCCATAAATCGACGAAAAAATCACTTGTGTCGAGGCGGAATTTCGATTTGAGGCCTCGGGTGCGGAGTTTTTTTTTTGAGCAAGTCGTGCCCCATTTGTGGGCTAATGCACACGATTTTGGGCATGTTTTGCACCGTTTTTTCAAAGTTGTCGGAACTTCACACCAGCTTGCATACACCCCTAAATCGACAAAAAAATCACTTGTGTCGAGGCGGATTTTCGATTTGAGGTCTCGGGTGCGGTGTTTTTTCAATGTTGTCGGATGGTCACAAGAGTTTGCATCCCCCGCTAGAACCGGCCATAGAATCCATTTAAAATGCCGGATTTTCAATCGATGATAGTGATTTTTGGCTAAATTCTTCCATGGCCAACGTGGGCACCGTCGTGCCCAATACTTGCACA
>CAVLYN010000138.1:0-87558 GCA_963675135.1 Galeopsis tetrahit
AGGCAATACACTTCTCTTGCACTTTCAATCGAAAGTTAGATAGCTTGTTATTTCTTGTCACTAGTTCTCATCACTTTAGTTAATTTAGTTTAATATTTTTTGTGCTTATTCCCGAAAATCCAAACAACATCATTTAGTTACTACAATAGCATGATAACTTGCAACTTTAGGGACTCATTCTCACTTAATTAAGTCCTTGGAACGAAATTTTACTTGGTATACTTATCTTACTACTAACGAACCCATACGCTTGTGGGGATCGTATAGTTGTAAAAGTGCAAAAATTCGATCCAAGTCAATATTTTGATATGAAAAAGGAAACTTTCGTGGTTAATTTTGTGGATTTAATTTTGGCGAAGAAATTAAAATATTTCATCGCTACACTAACAAAAAAATACTTTATTTTGTTGATAATAATCAGAACAACCATAAAAATTATATTTCATTTCTAAAATATTAGCGATGAAATACAAATTTTTGTGGCTAATTTTGTGGATTTAATTTTTACGACAAAATTAAAATATTTCATCGCTAAACTAGCAGCAAATTATTTTATTTTGTTGTTACTAATCAGAACAACAATGCAAATTATATTTCGTCGCTAATATTTTTCTATGAAAAAAAAAATTGTGGCTAGTTTCTTAGATTTAATATTTGCGATGAAATTAAAATATTTTACCGTTATACTAGCAACAAATTATTTTATTGTCTTGTTAATAACTAGAACTACAATGAAAATTATATTTCGTTGCTAATACTTTGCGATGAATTATAAATTTTTGTTGATAATTTCTTGGGATTAATATTTGCGACGAAACTAAAATATTTCATGGCTACATTAACAACAATTTTTTTTATTTTGTTGTTAATAATCAGGACAAAAATGAAAATTATATTTAGTCGCTATTATTTTGCGATGAAATAGATTTTTGTAGTTAATTTCTTGGAATTAATATTTGTGACAATATTAAAATATTTCATCGCTACAATTGCAACAAATTATTTTATTTTTTTGTTAATAATAAGAATAAAAATGAAAATTATATTTCGTCGCTAATATTTTAGTGACAAAATTGAAATTTTCATGACTAATTTTGTGGATTTAATATTTGCGGGAAAATTAAAATATTTCATTAATTATTTATTTATAAAAATATTTATAAATATATAAATGTTTATAAATTAATGTTTTTAGTATAGCAATTGTTTAAATTATGTTATAGCATCCAACAAATCTTTTTTAAATGATAATATTATATATATATATATATATATTAAAATAAATATAGGTATTATAATTAATAATATTAATTAATATTTTATAGGTCAATATCTTTTTATATGATAAATCTTGAGTTGATCGAAATTGAAAATGATGAAGGGAAGGATAACGAGGGAGAAGATGATGCAAATGAAGATGGACATAAAAATGAGAAGATGAAGATTAGATGTAATAGTTATTAATTTTTTTAAATTGTTAAAGTAACATTGATTTTTTACAATTGGAATTGTTTTAAAAATTAAAATATATATATTAATTAAATGAGTAAAAAAATAAATTAGTAACAATTGAATACATATATAATTAATATTAAAAACTAAACCAAAGAGTTGTCTCCTACCCACCTGGGATCAATTCCCACAAAGACCAAATAAATAGTTATTTAAATAAAAGGGGGAGGGGGTATGCGGACTGGGTTGGGTGCGGTTCGGGTATGTTGTGCTAGGTTGGGTGCGGTTCGGGTCGGTTGGGCTGGGTTGTGTGCGGGTTGGGTCGGTTGCGGAAGTGGTTTTAGAGAACGCTTCGTAAATCGGATATCCATAGCCAAATGTTAGCGATGAAACACAAATATTAATGACGAAATTAAAATATTAATCGCATAATTATTAGCCACGATTTAAGGTGCTACTATTTTAGACACGAAAAAATTTGTCGCTAATTCTAATATTTTCGTTGCTAATGTGAGTTAGCGATGAAATAATTTAATCGCGTGATTTTTTGCTATACACTTGTCACTAACGTGTTTACGACAAATGTTTGATTTTCCTGGCAAACATTTTGCAATAAAAACTCATATTTTCGTCGCTAATATTTTTCAATGAACCTTATATTTTCGTCGCTTATATTTTGCGATGAAACTTATATTTTCATTGCAAACATTTGCAACAAATTAAAATATTTGTCGCAAACACGTTAGCGACGGGTGTATAGCAACAAATCCCGCGACAAAATTATTTCATCGCTAATTCACGTTATTAGAATTGGCGACAAAATTTTTCGCAGCTAAATTGCGATTTTCTTGTAGTTTCGAGCTATTCGAGTAGCTACATAGTTCGAGTCTGAATTCATATATACTTAGCTAGAAAAGCTCGCGAGCCTAATCGAGTTTGTACAATATATATTGTTTTGTCATTAATATTTATATACATGTAATCGAGTTGAGTCAAAATCGAATTTATATTCCATTAATAATATTAGGAAAATAATATGTTACTGTTAATTTTGTAAACTTAAAAAACTTACGACATGATTGGTATGTGGGAATGAGGTGGGAAAGGAATGGTCATTCCTGATTCTATTCCAAATGTCATGATTGATATGTTTTTATGATATAATGATATGAATGGTTATTCCAAATGGAATGATCATTCCCCAAACCCCTCATGATTTTATCTATTCCCATACTTATATGAAGGGTGGTGCTAAACATACAAAATCTGTATATACAGATAAGTGTATTTTAGTCAATTCCTTGTTTAATTTGTGCTAAAATGTTTAATATACCCTTAATTCAAATATATTGTTGAACTATTATTTTTGAATTAAATATTAGAATTTGACACATTCTTCTCTCTCTTCTTATTTGTTCAAGGTAAGTAATAATTACATAAGACAAGTTTCGATCAATGTATGTATTTAATTAAAAGTCTTCCCTTCCTTTTGTTACCGTATTTAAATTAATTTACTAAAGAGTCAAACTAAAGATATGGAAAATATATATTAACCTAATTAATTAATACATATTTATGGGAATCAAACTAAAGATATGGAAAATATATTACCACATGCATATCTCAACCTCTACCCACAGAATTAAGAAATAAAACATACTCCTTCCGTTTCGGGATTATTTGCACGGTTGACTAGCGCAATTTTTAAGAAAAGAAGATTTTGTGGTTGGTGATGTAAGACAAAGGAGGAGTATTTTAAGTGATTTTAATTATGAGGTGTAAAATGAATTTGATGGGGTGTATAGTAAAATGTATGTAAAAAAAGAGTGACAATCTTGAAAATAAAACGATGTTGTTATATGCATTACAAAAAAATGAAACTAGCATTTTAACACTTAAGCTTTATTAGTAAATAATTTTCAAATGTGTATTATGAATTTATGTTCAATATGGTACACTTATCTCCGATTACTTGTTTCTCAGCATATATTGTTTAGGTGACACGTATTTTTCAATACTCGCCTCTCAAGTATAAGAGGATCCTCGTAGTAAAAGTAAGTGCCCGGTTAAATTATCGAACCACGAGACTAGTTTGCTAGCGTAGCCTTAGTGTTGTGTGTGTCACGTAATTATAGTGATGAAACATGGGGGTGAGCTAAAGACTAAATATTAAATGCAAAAACTAACAAGATAAATGCTAACTAAGAAAAACAAGTAAGATGGTGATCAAATATCAAATAAAGAGGAATAGTGTTCGGGTGTTCGTCCTTGTGTGGAATCGATGTTAAAATTCGAAGTCTATGTGTAATTCATTGGATGGAATTTGGTAGAAGCAATCGCTAAGACATATATCGAGCAAAGCACCTAGGATCGAGAGGATGAATAGAAGTGTTCTTACCCGGGTAATCACACGGCTAGGGGGTTCGACTCTACCTAATTAAACTAAACTAATCCCTAGTTATGCTTTTCCACTTGAATACTAACAACCAAGCTCCTATGGCCTTCTCACTAACCACTTAAAGGTTAATTCAAGCAATTAATGTAGATAAATGGGGTTCTAATGAAATTTACCCAACTCTCGTTGCGATAAACCAATATTAACTTACTCACTCGATTCCCAATCCTCGATTATACTATCTACCCCGATTAACCAACTCTCGTTGCACTAATCATGCTTCTAATACAACCTAATAATTGAGTTCTTGTAAAATGATCTCTCCAAACCCATAAACCTAACCAATAAACCCCACCAATGAATTCCACAATTAAAATCAATCTAAAACATTAATTCCCCCACAATTCTATAACACCCAAACACCAACAAACCTAGCTAATAACTAAATTAATAATTGAAATCAAACTCATAAAACATAAACAACAAAACATGGAATTAAGGAAAAATATCACCTCAAGTCTTGGATTGCTTGCAAAAAAATGAAAAACTACATTTAAAACTAGCTAACAAACTAAATTAAGTGTATTGAGTGAGGTGGAAGGGGGAGGTTCCCCAATCGGAGCTGCTCTCTGCTTCGTGCGTGTGTGGCCAGCTCTGTTGAGTGGAATTGGCTGCTCCCCCCTTTTTTTTTTTTGGTTCTCCTTTTATTTAATTGAAGCTCCTCAATGGTATTAAAAAAACAAATTGGGCCCTTCCATTTATGTAAATGGGCCTTGGCCAAACTTTCACCTGCATGCTTGTGCTTTAATCCCTTTAAATTCATGTTGCACTGTTGGAAGCTCGGCCGTGCAATGCAGCTCGGCCGTGCACTCTCAATTTTGATTGTTTGTTGTATCGGGCACGTCCAGCTCGAGCCTCGGGCTCGGCCGTGCCCCTCCTCACTTGTTTTGTTCATATCTTTTGATCCGGGTGTCCGATCGACTCGATTTTTGTCTTGTTTCGACCCTCATTTCACCTTCTTTCATGTCGTCAACTCATGAACTCGATCCAACGGCTGAATTTTTTGTGATTTTATTCAAAACACCTCATTTTACCTACAAAAAAATAGCAAACCACACCACTTCTCCAAATCGAGTGCAATTAGTCAATTTAGTGTAAATAATGCACGAAATCCTATAAAATTATGCAAATTAAATACATGAATTTCGAGCAATTTTCACACTAATCATTAGGGTTCAAGGTTTAGAGTTTAAGTTAAAGTGTCTGATTACTCCTTTCAACGTGCACACTCATGATTCATTAATAAATAAATTTCAAATGTGTATTACAAATTTATGTTCAATATGGTACAGTTATCTACGATTACTCGTTTTTCAGCATATAGTGTTTAAGGTTCAGGGTTTAGCTAGGGTTTAGAGTTTGATTAGTCATTTCAATTAACGTGCACACTTAGGATTCATTAATAAATAAATTTCAAATGTGTATTATGAATTTATGTTCAATATAGTACACTTATCTTCGATTACTCGTTTCTCAGCATATAGTGTTCAGGGTTCACGGTAAAGCGTACACTTATACATACGTAATTAGGTCTCACTCACTAATTAATTTAATTTTTCAAAGTGTACACTAGCTTATACATACTAAGGTCTCACTCACTAATTTAATTTTTCAAAGTGTACACTTATAAATACTTAGGTCTCACTCACTAATTTAATTTTCAAAGTTTTGATTAAAATTAAATTTTCAATAGGGTTAATTTAATCAATTATTTGTCAATAGTGTACAAATTTAATTAATTAACAAGAATTAGTTAATTAACAAATTTAATTAATTAACAAGAATTAGTTAATTACAAAATTTAGTCAATTGGAAACACTACAAGAAAACTGCAATTTAGCCGTGAAAAAATTTGTCGCTAATTCTACTATTTTTGTTGCTAACGTGAGTTAGCGATGAAATAATTTTGTCGCAGGATTTGTTGCTATACACCTGTCGCTAACGTGTTTGCGACAAAAAAAAATAATTTTGTCGCAAATGTTTGCGATGAAAATTTGAGTTTCATCGCAAAATATTAGCGACGAAAATATAAGTTTCATCGCAAAATATTAGCGACGAAAATATGAGTTTCATCACAGAATGTTTGCAAGGAAAATCAAACATTTGTCGCAAACACGTTAGCGATGGGTGTATAACAACAAATCCCGCGACAAAATTATTTCATCGCTAACTCACATTAGCGACGAAAAAATATTAGAATTAGCGACAAATTTTTTCGTGTCTAAAATTGTAGCTCCTTACTTCGTGGCTAATTTTTTTGCGATAAATATTTTAATTTCGTTGCAAATGTTAGTGAGCTAATTTTTTTGCGATAAATATTTTAATTTCGTTGCAAATGTTACTGATGAAATCCATATTTTTGTCGCTAATATTTGGTTATGGATATCCGATTTACGAATCATTCTCTAAACCCACTTCCGCACTCGACCAACCTAACCCGCACCCACACCCGACCTGCCCCAACCGACCTCAACCCGTACCCAACCCATACCTGACCCGCCCCAACCGACCCCAACCCAACTCGATCGTTCTCTAAACACACTTCCGCACCCGACCCGCCCCAACCCAACCCAACCCACACCCGCCCCAACCGACCCCAACTCAACCCGCACCCACATACCCCATCCCCCATTTTATTTAAATAAATATTTATTTGGTCTTCGTGGGAATTGATCCCGGGTGGATGGGCGCCCATAGCTGGGCGCCTACCACTCGGGCAGACAACTCTTTAGTTCAGTTTTTAATATTAATTATATATGTATTCAATTGTTACTAATTTAGTTATTTTTATTCATTTAATAATTTATTTCATATTAATTGATTAATTTTTAACTTATAACAATATATTATATATATATATATATATATATATGTATTTATTTGGGTATATATACTGTAATTTTTAAAACAATTCCAATTGTAAAAAATCAATGTTACTTTAAATTTTAAAAAAAAATAATAAATATTACATTCAATCTTCATTCTCTCATCTTTATGTCCATCTTCATTTGCATCATCATATTTATAAATATTTTTATAAACATTCATACTGATTTATAAGACACAAAATTTGGAGAATTATTAAACATTTAATTATATAAATCGATTTTCTTGATTTAATATGCATAGTTGAATTAGTACTCTTCCCCATTCTTAGTGAAAATAACAATAAACAATTAATGAAATCAAGAAAACAGAAAAAAAAAACAAATTATACAGAATGAAATCAAGAAATTATACCCCAAAATAAATCAAATAAAAAACTTAATATGTCAAATTAATGAGTAAACGTAAATGAAATTATATTGATCCTATTATTTCAAACATCATACTCTTGGAATCGTCTCTATTATTTCACAATGTGCATGCGCTCAAACTTTTTTCCTTTATTATGTTTAAACAACAACCATTTTTAATTCATGAGAATTAAACATGAAAAAATCTATTTCATCACTAAAATATTAGAGACGAAATATAATTTTCATTATTGTTCTGATTATAAACAATAAAATATTGTGTTGCTAATATAGTGATGAAATATTTTAATTTTCTCTCGAATATTAAATCCACAAAATTAGTCATGCAAATTTCAATTTTGTCGCTAAAATATTAGCGACGGAATATAATTTTCATTGTTGTTCTTATTATTAACAACAAAATAAAATAATTTGTTGAAAGTGTAGCGATAAAATATTAAAATTTTGTTGCAAATATTAATTCCAACAAATTAGCCACAAAAAATATATTTCATCGCAAAATAATAGCGACTAAATATAATTTTCATTGTTGTCCTAATTATTAACAACAAAATAAAAGAATTTGTTGCTAGTTTAGCGATGAAATATTTTTATTTCATCGCAAAAAGTAATTTCAATAAATTAGCCACAAAAAATTCTATTTCATCGTAAAATATTAGCGACAAAATATAATTTTCATTGTTGTTCTGATTATTAACAACAAAATGAAGTAATTTTTTGCTAATATAGCGATGAAATATATAAATTTTGTTACAAAAATTAATTCCAAGAAATTAGCCACAAAAATTTCAATTTCATCGCAAAATATTAACAAGAAATATAATTTTCATTGTTGCTCTGATTATTAACAACAAAATGAATCAATTTTTTGCTAATATAGTGATGAAATATATAAATTTTGTTGCAAAAATTAATTTCAAGAAATTAGCCACGAAAATTTCTATTTCATCGCAAAATATTAGCAACGAAATATAATTTGCATTGTTGTTCTGATTATTAACAACAAAAAGAAGCAATTTGTTGCTAATATAGCGATGAAATATATAATTTTTGTTGTAAAAAATAATTTCAAGAAATTAGCCACGAAAATTTCTATTTCATCGCAAAATATTAGCGACGAAATATAATTTTCATTGCTGTTTTCATTATATATTAACAACAAAATGAAGCAATTTGTTGTTAATATAGCGATAAAATATATAAATTTTGTTGCAAATATTAAATTTAACAATTTAGCGACGAAAATTTATATTTCGTTGCTAAAAATTGATTTTAGCGATGAAATTTAGATTTGTCGCAAAATTTTCGTCGCTATTCCCCCTGTTTCTTGTAGT
Organism: Galeopsis tetrahit; assembly: GCA_963675135.1. NCBI lineage: Eukaryota > Viridiplantae > Streptophyta > Magnoliopsida > Lamiales > Lamiaceae > Galeopsis > Galeopsis tetrahit. Next base: position 8,499 of record CAVLYN010000138.1, read on the forward strand.
GAAATTTGGAACGAAGATGAATTAAATTGAAGGGTTCATTAAATTAATTTTCAATGTGTTTGATTAAACTAGTTTTTGTCCTTAAATGTGATAGCTAGGGTTCATTAAATAAATTAACATTTTTTTTTTTTTGACGAATCAAGGTCGATAATATACACTTTTGTCGACAAAAGTGTATATTATCGATCCTGGTTTATCGGGAAAAAAAACACTAATTAAATTTTTTTGGCAAAAAAAGATGTAAATAAAAAATTCTAGGTAAATTGAAAAAGAAAAAATTTAAGGGTTATAATTAACATCCCTAATTAACAACGGTTGCGGGCGGTTGGGCAGTTTGTTTTTAAATCATTTATATACATATTAATTTCCATAGCCGATTACTTTCATTCAAAAAAAACAAAAAGTTTATACAAAATGCAGGTTTCTGTCAACTTCTCTGGTGCAGTATTCTCAACATGTTCAATTCGGTGCCGTGGACTTCCACCGAAGAAGACTCCACCGAAACTCGTTTACGTGGTTACGTCAGATGAAGAGACAAACAAGAAGATTACAAAATGGTCAAGAAAGAAGCGATATCAAACAGAAAGGCCAGAGTGTATGGTTCAATACTGGAAAAAGTTAAAAATGGGGAGAGGGACCAAAAATTTTCCACTGAAGCAATGATGGAATACGAAACTTCTTTGAAGGAGACCCAAAAATTGAGCGAAGAAGTGACAACGTTTGCAAAACAGTCAAAGGTGGAAGTCATATGTGCTCTCCACAAAGACGATGAACTCAATTCGTCGTTCGAGGTTAACGATTTTTGAAATGTGAATTCATATGAACATGCAGCTGTAATACTTTTCTGTTTTCATTGTTTCCAATGAAAAGACTTTCTCTCTCGATCTCTTCCCAATTATATTTCTTCCCAATTATACTTTTAGGTCATGTTTGATAGTTTAGATTAAAACTAGATTAACTATATATCATTTTTATTGGTTGTTTGATAACTTAGATTAAAGGTAGATTATGCTTTAAAATTTATAAAGTTTAGTTATCATCCTAATCTTAGATAATTCATCATCTTAGATAATTCATCTTTGCTATCAAACATACTTTTAGGGTTTAGGGTTTTTGACGGAAAATTGTTCTTTCTTAGCCCCTTTATGTTTGTGGGGTGTTTGTTTTGGGATTAATTATTTAGGATGGGGGAAATCTTGATGAATTGTGATTGTGTATGTTTGTTTTGGGTTGTTAAGTAGGATAGGATGTAACTTTATGTCAAATCAATTGTGTAATGTTATTATATTATATGATGTAACTTTATGTCAAATCAATTAGTAAGAACGAGTGATGTTGTATTATTATAATATATAGTAAAATATATATGTATTCTTAGGGGTGGATGTAATTGGATGTTGAAACTCGGATGTGAAATCTCGAACTAGAACAAGACGGGGGACGTTACGTCCCACGTCCGGACGTGTGAATCCCAAAACAAACATGCCCTTAGGGTTTTTAACTGAAAATTGCAAGACAATCGGGTTTCTGATTTATCCATTTCTTCAATAAAATTGCACATTAATTTTACAAGTGAATTTATGATTTATTATGTTCATTTACTAAAAAGTAATTGGTAAATGTTCTAGTGTCTTCTCATTTGTGGGATACTCATTTTCGAATAAATGTTCAATTTTCATCTTTCTTAAATTGCGTTAGAGATCCAATTATTTCCTCCTCCTCCCCATTTATTATTTCGATTGAATTTAAACAAATAAATTGTAAATATTTTGCTTCTGAATTCTCTATTTTTTCTATAAAAATAATAAAACATTTAATCAATTTAGTGAAAATAGTGCATGTAATTCTATCAAATTAAGCAAAATAGTTACAAAAATTCTAAGCCATATTCACATTAATTAATACGCAAATACGAGCAACACTTGTATGAATTATTTCACATATGAAATATGTCTAATTGAGATAGTTTTTAAAAACTTAATATTTTTCATGAGATTTTTTTTTTTACTTATTTTACCTTAACTACTTATAATTATATTTTATGTATGAAATATTTTATATAAGTTTTTGTGACAATCTAATTTAGATACAAAATTATAAGCCATATTGTATACAATGTAACATTGTTTTTTTAAATACTATAATATCATTAATATTCTATTATAATATTTTAAATAAAAAATCTCATAAAAATATAAAATTCTAAAAAAAAAAATCTATAAATTAAAAATTTTAAAATAATAAATTCTACCATTCTAAAAATTCTAAATATCTCATTCAAAATGAATTTGGGATATGTAGGATTGCAAAATAGAATCCATGAAAGAAAGCTTTGAAAGCTTTGAATTTACAGAGATGGAGATAAAGGAATTGTGTGTTGTTTTTAACTGAAATAAGCAAGAAGAGTATATATACTAATCGCCTCTAATCTAACCAACTAACTGCTCTTAACAAACTAACTAACTAATACTAATTAAAGGGTGTATTTCCAGAAGTGGGAGGTGTATCTACTAAGCCTTTATACCCCCCCTCAAAATGGGAGTGTATATCCAACATGCCCATTTTGGATTTGTGCACCATGAACGGAGTTGGTGGAAGAGGCTTTGTTAGGATATCTGCAAGGTTATCTTCAGTTGGGATATGGACGAGAGTAAGAAGACCTTCTTGAATCTTTTCTCTAGTGAAATGATTGTCCAAAGCTATGTGTTTGGTTCGTTGGTGGAGACATGGATTGTGAGCAATGGAGAACGCACTTTTACTATCCGTGTACATGTTGGAAGGGGTAGAATGCTGCACCTTTAAATCTGCAAGGATGTAGTGTATCCATTGAAGCTCACAAGTAGTGGAGGCTAAGGCTCTATACTCAGCCTCAGCAGAGGATCTGCTAACAGTGGTCTGTTTCTTTGATTTCCAAGAGATCAGGGAGTGCCCAAGATATATGATATACCCTGTGATGCTTCTTCTTGTGTGTACACATCTGGCCCAATCAGAATCTGAAAAGGCATGAAGTTTAAATGTGTTAGTAACAGGGTAAAAAAGGCCAGTTCCAGGGTTGCTTTTTAGGTATCTTAGAACCCTATGAACTGCCATTAAGTGGGAATCAGTGGGACTTTGCATGAATTGACTCAAGGTCTGAACAGCATAGGAGATATCAGGCCTTGTAACAGTTAAGTATAAAAGCTTGCCCACTAATTTCCTGTATTGGTCAGGCTGTGCAAGAAGAGGAGAGTTAGAATCAAAGGTAATTTTGGAATCCATTGGGGTGGAGCAAGGTTTGCTTCCCAAGTATCCAGAATCATTAAGTAAATCAAGAGTATACTTTCTTTGACAAAGAGTTAGGCCTTTACTATTTCTGCCAATCTCAATGCCCAAGATATACTTTAAAGGACCAAGATCCTTAATAGTGAACCTGCTGTGTAAGTGTGCCTTGATGGACTGAATCATAAGAAGATTAGTCCCAGATATAATGAGGTCATCAACATAACAAAGTATAGAAGTGAAATCAGTGCCATTGAGTCTTGTAAACAAAGAGGTGTCAGCTTTGGACTGTATAAAACCAAGAGATAGCAAAGAAGTGGTTAACTTAGAAAACCACTGTTTTGAAGCTTGTTTCAAACCATAGAGACTCTTGTGTAATCTACATACTTTGTTATTAGGAGAAGGAGTGAGACCAGGGGGGGGGGGAACCATATAAATCTCTTCATCAAGATCACCATGTAAGAATGCATTATTAACATCTAGTTGATGAATATGCCAATTTTTAGAAATAGCTACAGCCAATAGAATTCTTACAGAAGTGATTTTAGCAACAGGGGAGAAGGTGTCAAAGTAATCTATGCCTTCTTGTTGTGTATATCCTTTGGCAACTAACCTAGCCTTGTACCTCTCTATACTGCCATCAGATTTATACTTAATCTTGTAAATCCATCTACAACCTATACAATGTTTGTCTTTAGGGAGATTAACAAGAGACCATGTGTTATTCTTATTTAAAGCATCTAATTCCTGATTCATAGCAGAAACCCAATTTATATCCAAAGCAACTTGCTTATAATTTTTGGGTTCTTGAATTTGGGATATAGAGGCAATAAACTTTTTATAAGGAGGTGTAAGCCTAGTAGTAGACAAAAAATTGTGTATAGGATATTGTTTTCCAGCAGATGAAGAAAGATGTTTAGTATGATCAAGAGATGCAGGTAAAGAAGTCTCATAAACTTGTAAATAGGCAGGTTGAGATTTAGTCCTTGAAGGTCTTGAGGATTGTTGAACCTCAGGGACAACAGGGGCAGAAGTATTAGGATTTTGAATATCAGGCACAGTAGTATTTTCAGGCACAGTAGTATTTTCAGGCACAGTAGTATGATCAGGCAAAGTAGTAGTATCAGGCACAGTATTATCAGGCACAGTAGTATTATCAGGCACAGTAGTATTATCAGGCAGAGTAGTATTATCAGGCACAGTAGCAATATCATGTAAATGGACAAAGTGATCATCAATATCATCAAAAGTGTTGGCCCAAGAAGGAAATTTAGAGTTGTGAAGGATAGTAGGGACAGGTTCAGAGAAGGGAAAAGTGTCCTCATAAAACCTCACATTTCTAGAAATAAAAATCTTACCAGTGGTGATGTCCAAAAGTCTATACCCTTTGGTACCAAGGGGATAGCCAAGAAAAACACATTTTGTGGCTCTAGGTTCAAACTTGTGTCTGTTAGAGGTTAGAGTGTTGGCAAAACATAAACATCCAAAAGTTTTAAGGAAAGAGTACTCAGGTTTCTTGTTGTATAACATCTCAAAGGGAGATTTTTGTTGAAGATTGTGAGAAGGAATCCTATTGATAACATATGCTGCAGTTTTTATGGATTCACTCCAGTATTTCAAAGGCATAGAAGATTGAAACATAAAAGCTCTAGCAACTTGAAGTAAGTGTTGATGTTTCCTCTCAACAATCCCATTTTGTTGGGGTGTTTCAACACAAGAAGTTTGATGGAGAATACCATACTTATGATAAAATCAAAGAGGAGAAATTAAGTGCCATTGTCACTTCTAACAGTTTTGATCTTAGTGTCAAATTGAGTTTGAACCATATTATGAAAATTTTCTAAGGAGTATTGAACATCACTTTTAGCCCTTAAGAGGTAGATCCATGTGCATCTGCTAAAATCATCAACAATAGTGAGGAAAAACCTATGACCAGTAGCAGAAACCATAGAGAAAGGACCCCAAACATCACAATGAATTAAATGAAAAGGGAGAACAGAGGTGGATGTACTTAATGGGAAAGGTTTCCTCTTTTGTTTTGCTAGAGGACAAATCAAACACTTATATTGAGATTCAGAAGCATTAATATTCAGTTCAGGTATGTGCAACATACATCTTCTAGGTATATGACCTAGTCTTTTATGCCAAAGTTCAAAATTACAAGAATTTGAAACTATGCTATTAGCATCAACAGAATGTGCAATAGTAGAGTTAATAGAGGGATGGGCAGTTTGTAAAATATAAAGGCCTCTAACTTGATCAGCAGTACCAATCACCATCTTGGATGTATTGTCCTGTAAAACACAGTGTGAGGACAAGAAACTAACAGTACAATTAGAGTATCTAGTTAGATGACTAATAGATAGAAGGTTAAATGTGAAATCAGGCACATATAAAACATTGTATAAAGTTAGGCTTTCATTTATCACAATGTTTCCCATGAGAGTGGCTGTAGAAGTGGCATTATTGGGTAAAGAAATCATGACATTAGCTACAGAAGGTGGGGTGGAAAACAAGGATGCATCAAAAACCATATGATCAGTGGCCCCAGTATCTAATATCCAAGTGGCAAGTTTGACAGTATTGTGACTTAGGTTAGAAGACATACCTGAATCTTTGGATGTAGAGGGATCCTCAATCTGCACAGTGGAAGCTTCTGCCACAGAGTGAGCAATGCTCTTCCCCTCACCAGATATCTGTGACTTAGAAAAGCTAATAAACTTGTTAAAAAGTTCTTGGTCAATCAAAGGATTAGACTCCCTGGAAGTTTCAGTTTGGATGGGTTGTTTGGAGGATGTAGAGGCAGTTTTATTGGGAAATTTGGTGGTGCGACCTCTAGGACCTTTCCAACCGGGGGGAAAGCCTATGATATGAAAACACCTATCTATGGTGTGACCCAAGCCATCACAGTGACCACATTTAAGAGGTTTCCTTGTATCATTATAGAATTTAGAATTCTTTGCAATCATAGCAATAGAATCTGGCTGAATAGGATCAGAGGTGGTGTTTAAGGCTCTTTGGGATTCCTCTTGAAGCAACAAACCATAAATCTTGGATAGAGGAGGGAAGGGAGATTGCAACAAAAATTGACTTCTAATGGAACTATAGGAATCATTAAGGCCTACCAAGAATTTCATAACAGAGTCTTGTTCTTGTGTTTTAGACATCAATTTAGGCAAATCACAAGTGCACCCATCCATTGCTCCACAAGAACATGTAAGAACAGGCCTAAAACTCAAGTATTCATCCCAAAGAAATTTAAACTGATTATAATAGCTAACTAGGGATTGAGAACCTTGAGCAATAGAACTTAGGGATTTCTCTAAATGATATACTCTAGTTCCATCAGATAAAGCATAGCGAATTTGCAGTTCATCCCAAACATCTTTTGCAACAGAGAAATACTCTAGGGTTCGTTTAATATCTGGGATGATAGAGTTTAAAATCCACATTAATACGAGATCGTTTGCTCTTACCCAGGCAACATAAGTGTCTGAATCATCTACCTCCGATGGGATTTTGAGTGTACCGTCGATCAGGCGAGCCTTGTTCTTGACGCTAAGACCCCTTTTGATCGCGTGGCTCCAAGAAACATAGTTGGTGCCGTCGAGGGGTTCAAGGACGATCGCCACCGCTGGATTGTCGTTTTGGTGTAACGCCAGAGGGGAGAAAGGATTCTTCGCCGGATCGAGGGAGTTTGGGTCGGTGACAACCGGCGCCATGAATTTGCAGAAAAAAAAATCAGTCGGGAAGATAGAAAGTTCTGTAGGTAATAAGCCTAAGAACGGAGGGGATTTTGAGCGGATTAGGATCGAATCTGCTTTGAAACTGATACCATGTAGGATTGCAAAATAGAATCCATGAAAGAAAGCTTTGAAAGCTTTGAATTTACAGAGATGGAGATAAAGGAATTGTGTGTTGTTTTTAACTGAAATAAGAAAGAAGAGTATATATACTAATCGCCTCTAATCTAACCAACTAACTGCTCTTAACAAACTAACTAACTAATACTAATTAAAGGGTGTATTTCCAGAAGTGGGAGGTGTATCTACTAAGCCTTTATAGGATATTTCCACAGTCGATCAAGGTGCGAAACTATCACTAAACCTCGGCAGTGAGTTGGAAAACCTCGTGGGACCCAAAAATTTTAGAAGCTCGAGCAAAATTTAGTGGCAGACGAGTTCAAATCAAGTAGGATTTTTTATGAAATATTAACACTTTTTATTATTCTTTTAAGATCTTTAGAATTTTTTATTTTTAATCTACACATTTTTTTTTTAAAATGATGAGATTTTTAAAAAAATTATTGAGAATTTTAGAGTTTTTTTTTAAAAAAAAATTAATGAGATTTTAGAATTTCTTAATTTTTAAATTATAGAATCTTTAAGTTTTAGTATTTTTAAATTTTATAATTTTTTATTTTTATTTTACACATTTTATAATTTTTAATTATAATGAGATTTTCGGATTTTTAATGATATTTTTGTAATTTCTAATTGGAATTTATAGAAAATTTTGACTAATTTGCCGGAATCTCAATTTATTCCTCACATTCATGTGAGTTTGAAAATTTTTCGTTAAAAATGTCATAAATTGGATTAAAAATGATATGAATTGATAAAGTGGAAATTTAAAGTCTATTCATTTACTTTTTAATTCAATATGAATATATATTGTGAATTTAACCCCATTCAAATAGAAACTATATACTCTATTTTCTGATCTGTATGTAACCGATTTCTTGGGTAATTCTTTTACCCCAAATTAATATAGGCACTGTTTACCGACCAAAAAAAATGGAGCATAGGGGTATTGGTGCGAAATAAATATATTATTTTTTTGGTAATAGAAAATATAATTTTGGATAAACGAATAATAGGATTGAAGAACAAGTCTTTGATTAATCTTATTATATCTTTGTAAATATTATTTGTGATAGTGATAAGGTTGTTAGACATTCCATGTATATCTCTTGTAATCTCATTATATTAATACAAGAGGCTAACATCACCAATTCAACGGTGATCAGATATTATTGTTCACAACGAATTTAGCATTAGGGGTCCTTCTGTGTCTATTACCCTTTCCATTCTGTTTACATTAATTCTAATTTATTTGCTTGGTTCTTCCCCTTTCCATTCTGTTTCTGTCTATGGTCCTTCTGTGTCTATTACCCACAATCAATATTAATAATTCAATAGTAAAATTCATGATGTACACAGTGAAGATACTAAACTAGTATTCCATATTGGTAACCTTTCACTGGGACAACAAAATTCATGGTGTATGATTGTGTGGTTTATATGGAAGGCAAGAAATGGGAAGGTGTTTGCACATGAAGAGCCAAAGCCGGAAAAGATCTTCGATGATATGAGAGCTATGACCTGGGCCATTATTTCTCAACATAAGGACTGCCCACAGTCCTACACCTTCCATGACTGGTGCGCTAGTCCTAGAATAGCATGTGTGTAATGGTGTAATTCATTTGATTGGGTGCTCTTTTCTTATTTCCCGTGGACTGATACTGAAACTGTAACAGATTAATACCCATGCATTTCGAGTACCGCTGGTACTCTAGTAATAATATTATTTTCCCTTAAAAAAAAAAAAACAAAATATGACATCAACTAGTAGACATGAAAATTCCTTGTTATCATCAATAATGGCCTTTATTTCATAAAAATTGATATTTAATGGCGCCAATCGTCACACTGAGAAAGTGGCCTAATGAAAAAAACTAATCAGATCTTGCCTGCTCCATTATTTAATTATGTGGCTTTGCTTAGTCATACAATTTAGCCTGCTCCATGTACTATGTTTAAGAAAGGTACATTAACTGAAATATTGCTTCATAATTATTTTCATCATCATGGTCTCTTCTAAAAGTCATAACGCAGTTAGTGGACTAGTGGATTAATAAGGGTGGTGTTTTCTCAATTTAATCCCTCCACCCTGTTTGATTCAGTGGGTGTTGGATTCACTGGAATTATAGCTGTAGTGGATTTGAGATTCTTTGGTGGATGCACTATCCTATCTTGTATCTTGGAATAAATGTCTGTATGATTTTTCCTACAGATTTCGGGTACTGCAATGGTGCTGGCATGGATGAGATCATTAATCATGTGCAAACGCTCCAACGTCAAGTGGAGGTTAGACTCAACCCACCCTGCACCTGCTTCACCTCTGTGTAGATTGAACTGATGAAATTGGAATACCATTTCATTACAATTTCTTTTGCATAAACTGAATAAAAGAATAATCTGTTGCGCCAAATGAGAATACATTAAATCACTTTCTTTTGTCTTGTTCTCTGTCCTCTTTCTACATTCAACTGATTAGATATGTTTCTTTCGTTTCAGTTTTTATCTATGAGACTTGCTGCTGTTAACCCGAGAATTGATTTCAACCTCGACGCCCTCTTAGCTGCAGAAGTAAGTAATTCCGAGCATAAAATCTGTCACTCTGCTGGTTAAATGATCAAACTATACATATGTTTTCAGAGTGGACCTTTGGCCGAAAATAGCTACCTGGGCATGGTTGGTCCATCCATGTGGCCCGAGGGACAAATCAACGGCAACAACAGACAACACCCATTTCAGCAGCCATGGGTTTTTGATGGACTTCACCACCACCAGCCTTCTTGGGCCAGAGAAGACGAAACCTCTAACTTCATTACCCCAGAAAACTCACTTTTAAGTTACGTGTCTCCAGCGAATTCAGGTAAATACAAAACTCGTATCCTTATGTTATTACAAAGCAAAAATTGTAGTATGATGTAGAAATAAATAAGCATAGCATGCTATTTTGTGCTGTCACAGCTTCTCTGCACTCTGGTCAGCTGAAAATGGAGCTGTGAGGGGAAGGAGCGCTGGAGTAGTAGTTAGGTTTGTATATACCGGATATATTACTAGCTATTTAGACTAAACGAGACGACGAAGATTATGCCAGCGAGGCTATGTTTGGATATCCGTAGCAAGAATAGAAGTCGAAAGGAAAAATCTTTAATTATGGAGACTTAGTTTGCAATGTATACATCATTATTATTATATGTTAACACTATATTGAATCTAAATACAATCATGGATGACTTCACTTGTTTGATTCCTAAACTATATTGAAATACGGAGTATATTTCTACTCTCTCTCTCTCTCTCTCTTACCATAAACGTCCTATCATGTCGTGTTTTGTGTCGACATAATTATTATGTCAAATACGAACACGGCAGGATAATATATTTCTTTCTCTTCCTCTCTTTTATACTCCCTCCGTACCGTGATTACTTGCAACTTTTTTTATTGAGACAGTTTCAAAATTATTTGCACTCTTAATATGAAAATACTCTACAAAATTAATAACCTCACGAGTCATTTTATTTTTAAAATTGTCACTTATTTTTCTCATACATTTCACTTTATAACTCATCAAATCACCTAAAATATCCCTCGATTTATCTTATATCATCAAATCACTATCACTAATGAAATAGTTTTTTTTTTTTTTTTTTATAAATAAAATAAAACTACTTACGCCCGCAAATATTACAGAATTCGAAGTGGAGTTCCAAATGTGGTAAGGAGTAACAAGATATGCTGAGAAGAAGCGCTCAATTTTTGCATCATTCCAAGCTTCAAACATTCGTAACAAACAGGCAATTGGGAACCCAGCAGCTAATAAAACCTCTTTCATTTCCTCCCGGTTCCTATAATTCAAACGCTCACTTAATTCATGCATTGCAAGAAATGTCCGTACATGGTCTTGACATGAAATTCAAAGACTATGATGCTCTGTTAAACGAATGCATAAATCGCAAGTATTTGATTGGAGGCCAGAGGGTGCAAGCCCACATGATTAAGACTCATTATCTTCCTCCTCTGTATCTCAGGACGAGACTAATTGTGTTTTATTTGAAGTGTGAGGCTTTGAATGATGCAAGAAAGGTGTTTGATGAAATGCCTGTAAGGAGTGTAGTGTCATGGACGGCCATGATTTCTGGATATTCCAAAAGTGGCTTTTACTCTCAAGCTCTCACTCTCTTTGTTCAGATGCTAAGATCAGGTATTCTCTTGGAAACATGTCCTAAAACACGTTATCACCTGACACTCTTGTCTGAAAGTTACTTCCTTGGATTTTCCAAATTCTAGCCTCAATCACATAGTTTTATTTACTTCTACTTACCATACAGTAAATAATTGCACTTCACGTTCTAGGCCAGACGATCTTTTGTAGTTTTGTGGTAATTTTCTTATTTGTAGATGCAATGTTACATGTCTGCTTTGTTTCAAGAGCTTGTATTTTCTGCGCCTGCTTTAGTAACATGTAACGGTTACAGGTACTGATGCGAACGAGTTCACTTTTGCTACGGTACTTAACTCTTGTACGCGTGCTTCTGTTTTTGAATATGGAAGGCAAATTCATGCACTTGTAGCTAAGAGTCCATTTGAATTCCACGTATACGTTGGTAGTTCGCTTCTTGACCTGTATGCCAAAGCTGGAAAAATCCATGAAGCACGAATCATATTTGATGGTTTGCCAGAGAGAGATGTTGTTTCTTGCGCTGCTATTATTTCAGGCTATGCTCAGTTGGGACTTGATAAACAGGCACTTGATTTGTTCTGTATGTTGCGGAGAGAAGGAATGGCCTCAAACTACGTTACTTATGCCAGTATTTTAACCGCACTATCTGGGCTAGCTGCGTTTGAATACGGAAAACAAGTACATGGTCATGTTCTTAGATCTGAATATTCTTTAAACACGGTTCTTGAAAATTCTTTGATTGATATGTACTCAAAATGTGGAAACCTCACTTATGCTAGGAGGATCTTTGATAAGATACCTGAAAGAAGTGTCGTCTCTTGGAATGCAATGTTGGGAGGGTACTGTAAACATGGAATTGGAGAAGCCATGGTTGAACTATACAATAGGATGACGGAAGAAAATAAAATCAAACCTGATGGCACAACTTTTTTAATTGTATTATCCGGGTGCAGTCATGGAGGACTGGGAGACGTGGGCCTCAAAATTTTCGTTGAGATGGCTGTGAAATATGGGCTTGATCTAGGTATAGAGCACTATGGCTGTGTGGTTGACTTACTTGGGCGTGCTGGTCAGTTACAGAGGGCATTGCAGTTCATAAAAGAGATGCCTTTGGAACCAAATGCTGCTATCTGGAGCTCACTTTTAGGTGCTTGTAGGGCCCACCGCAACGTTGACATTGGGAAAATTGCTGGAGATGAGCTTCTCAAAATGGAGCCTGAGAATGCAGGGAATTACGTCATTCTTTGTAATTTATACGCATCTGATGGACGGTGGGATGAAGTTAGGAAAACGAGGGCATTGATGACGGAAAAGGCCGTGCTGAAGGAGCCGGGAAAGAGCTGGATCGAGTTTGATCAAACTGTGGATTGCCAAGGCATTGATGAAGAATCTGCGGATTTGTGTGGATTGCCATGAGTTTGAAAAGTTTGTATCCCAGGTTTAAGGCAGGTAACTGTTCATTAGAGATAAGAGTAGATTTTAGATGATATTTGTGCAGGTTTTAGGTGCTTGCAATTATTTTAATCAAAACATACACATTCTTATTCATAAACAAACTACAGAGTAGTCATAATTCATATTCATATGAATTAAGGACTCATTCTCTTAACAACCAATGAAAATATTTCACACTAAATAAGAAATTTATTGAATAACAATATGATAAGATAATCTCTAGAAAGACAAAATATAAAAAAGACTAAGATATTTCAATTTCGGTAGGAGTAAACCAGAAAGGTGCTGGGCAAAGGTGCTTGCTTGTGCTCTCGTAGTCACATGGATAATAACAAGGAGAGATAGTCTTGTTCCGGTAATTGAAGATTCCGATATCGTGGCCGTTGGAGCGCACGTCGGTGAAGTAAACAGCGTCGGGTTTCAACTCGGGATAGTCAGCGGCACGGAGTGCAAATCCATGATTTTTGCCAATGAAGATGGCCATACCATCCAAACTAGCATCCATGTATTTCCAATCCCTGTCTTCCTTATCATATTTGTAAACATCAAAATCTGTAGTCTTGTAAGGAAAGTTTTCCTTAACTTTCAGCTCACCAAAGTTCATACGCCTAACATGGGAACCATCAGGAGCCATCCTAGTGACAGTAAATCGTCGAACTTGATAAAGGTCGTCGGAGGCCTCCGCGATGGCGAGAAATGTCGATGAACTGAAGCAACATTGAGCCTCTCTCTGCTGCTTAGATGAGCAGGCCACAGGCCAGCCATACACATCATTCACATCGTTCATAGGAATCATCCACGGAGAGTTGGGATTTTTTAAATCCCAACTCTCAGTGGATCCATAGTGTTCGTTGAAGCAGAAGAATCACTTTTGAAAAGTGGAATACACAACAGAGGAGTATCCAAATCCAAACTTGGTTTCAATTGTAGTCCAATCGGAGCTCTCTCGAGTGGGACAGCAGAAGGCCAGTCCGCCCGAGTGTATCATTACAGCACGGCAATCTTCATCCCAGCGGGGATCGGGAGACGAGAGGACCACATTTTCTACATACGAGTCCGTCGAAGGGAGCTCTTTGTGATCGTCGAGGAGGGGATTAAAGAGAAACATTTTTTCATTATATACATTGTAAGAAACAATCCAGCCGTGTGAGGATCCCAGAAGCTTAGCATACTCGTTCGGCCCATCCTCGTCGTGGTAAGAGAGGACTTCGTTGTCGGCCAAGCTGTACAAGTCATAAACGATTTCCGTGCCGTCTAAAGAGGGCGGTAGCATCAGCCAAGGTGAAGAAACTTTTGGTTTTGCCTCATCATCAGAATTACAATGAGTAATCAATGAACAAAATCCAACTTTTCGAGTCGTCGGAAAATGAGCTGAAAAGGATCCGGTGGTTGACGATCGACCGGGGCCCCCACTCCAAGAAATGAATTGTGGGCGTGGGAGGAGATTAACCAAGGCCATACCAGAGTAGTACTTAATTTTTGATAGATAGATAGACAGACTCTTATACATGGTTATAACTAATTAAGATTAATTAAAAACAAAGTGCTAGGTATACGAAAGACCCGGTCTATAATCTTGAATTTTTTTTTTTATCTTTTTTGAAGGCATAATCTTGAAAATATTTAGATATAACAATCTCCCTCTAAATAGTGTAATAGACTCGGTCCTTATTTAACTCGAACTTATCTATAATAGAATTGAATTAAACATTCAAAATTTTCTATATGTATATTTATTTATTCATATGAACTATGAAGTAACCCGCGAGCTATCATGGCTTCCTCTTCCTTATTTCCGCCGTCAATAACATCACCAATGTCTTCATCTTTAGTGTGTATTTCTCCACAACTATCTTCTTCTTCAATTATGTTCCGATTTTCCATTCGGAAGCCAATCATGGCCATGGCTTCCAATAAACGATCTGAACCTTGGTTAATGCTGCCACCAACCTTTGAAGGGGAAGATACGGTGCACAACTTCTACAACCTTGCAAAGAAGAAAGTTGTCGAGTTCGTCAGACCCAAAGCAGAGGAGTTGGGTGAAACAGAGGTTGTGGGATCGTCATATGGATATCTTGCTTTGTTTAATAAGCGTACTCACCGCCTGTTTCTGTATAATCCTATCTCTCGTCGCCGCATTGGCCTCCCCTCTGTCCACACTCTGTCGAACGACATGCGTGTAACCAAGGTCGTCGTCTCGGACGACCAACGCCGCGCCATGATGATATTTGGCCCAGCAGACCGACTCGCCTTCTGCTGCCCCAGGCTCAGCAGTACCAAGTGGACTCCACTCGGCGACCTTTTCTACAAAGCATACGACTCGAGCTCGAGCTGCAATGAGTATATCCGGGCCTACCGCGATATCGTGTATTCCAAAAGAAACAAAGTGTTCAACTGTTACACAGATTATTCCATGGAAGAGTGGGACCTTAGTCTCTCTTGGCTCGGGAAGCAATTTAACTTTCCCTACAAGTTATGTTTCAAATCACAACCCTCTTGGTTTCACGATATCCCGAATTCGAAGAAAGTGTGTTATGTTGTATCCGCGGAGGGAAAGCATTCCCATCAACTTTATATCGTGAATCGCTTCATAAAGGATAGGCACCCTCAGACTATTGGCTTCTCTGTTTATAAACTTACTCGAGTGGGGCGCAAAACGCTCCAAGTCGACTACATGGATGGGTCCGTCGATAATTTGGTCATGTTTCTCGGGAGGAACCACTCATTCGCACTACCGGCCCAAGACTATCCTAAATTGAAACCCGATTCCATTTATTTTACGGACAGCCCTCGTCACACTCCACTCGATTGGCAAACCTATGGCGCCCATGACACTGGCATTTACTGTTATAGGGACAAAACATTCTTGCCTCTTGGATATCCTAATGATAGTGTTTCAAACATAAAAGGAATTGTGACACCACCGATTTGGTTCACTCCTTCCAAACATTAGTTTAGTTTGATTTAATTTTCTATATTGTGTTTTATGATATGATAGTTGATCACTTTGTCAACCAAGTTATTGAAATATGGACAACTGTTAGTATGCTAGCTGGTGATAATGTGGTTTGGGGTACTTCTCATATCCTGTCTTCTTAGTATATACTCTAAGTTCAATGTTCTAATGTATAAATTGTTAATTATTGTAGTAAAGGTTTTTTTAGCTTTATAAGTGATACTTAATGTTTTGAATTTAATATGAAAAATAACAACAGTCTTCGAGAAATGATCCAGTAGGGGGGAGTAGTTGATGCGGACAAAATATGTCGTCCTCGGGGATAACGACACGTGGATATAAGATGAATTAAGTCCGTCTTGTTGGGAGTGATAATTTGGTGAAAGGGCCGGATTAATACACCCCTAGGCCCAAAGAGGGAAGTGAGTACGATTGGGCTTCTGGCCCATATTGTTGGCCCATGCCCTTGGCCCAAGCATATGGAGGTTGAGTATATCCAGCCCACGAAGGGGACCCAGAAGACCCAGTCTTAATTACCGAAGCCCAAGAGAAGTAGTCAGGATGAATGGAAGAAGTCCACAAGAAGACCGGGTCTTAAGGGCAGTTGAAATGAGGAAAGGTATATAAGCAGGTTTGTTTCATTTTGGTTGACTACGTTTTTACATTACTAACACACACTTCACACTATCCACGAGAAATATATGAGAAACACACTGAAATAGAGAGGACTCCACGATACTTGCGAGAATTTCCTTTGATTGATAAGGAAATTCCTCTTTGATTCTCCTGAGAAAGATTCTGACTTGAGTGTCGGAGATTCCACGCCGGAATCCCCTCCGGCGTGTTTTTGCAGGTCTCTAAGGAGTTTGAAGGAGGATTATTCGTGGATAAGCTTGTGTAAAAGTGACGATTCAAGCCCGCAATTCCCATAATCCACACGGGAATATTCGGTATTCTTAGACGTTATTTTTTGACGCAACAACTGGCGCCGTCTGTGGGAAACTTTTCGAGCTAAGAAATGAGAAAGTTTCATACGAAATGGGTGGAGAACAGGACCTGGTGAAGCAGACTAAGGAAAAGGGAGATATCACTCCCCCTCCATTCCCTCCGCCTCCTCCGGGTTTTCCCTTAAACAGGAATCTAGGGAAACAACCCTCAACCACTGTACCGGACGATAACCCTCTTGCACCTGAGGGAAATACGACGGGTACTTCGGGAGCCTCTGGAAGTGGGATCAATAGGGATACGCCCCCTTCCTACATCCAACCTGAGCTCCTTACTATTTCCCAAGATCAGCTAAACGCTATGATATCCCAGGCTGTAGAGAAGATAATTGCTTCTCGAGGAGTCCATACCTCTGGCGCTGCTCCGCTAGGGAATGAGAATACGAAACCTAAAAATCCAGAGCACCTGATCGATTCCTCTCTGGCACCTTCCAGGAATGAGGGAGTCCCTCGAGATCAAGAAGATAAAGTACCCTCTCAAGCTGAGAGGAGTGTCCCCAACAGGACCCCCAGGAGAAATATGGAGGTAATCCCTGAAAGAACTTTGGACATGGAGATCGGAGAGAGTACGGATGACACTTATCAAGGAGCAGTCAGCGATCAAATACAAGCCCTTCGAAGGGAGATGAAGGACATGAGGAAACAAATGGTTGACAGTGTAAGTAAATCTCCTTATATTACTTGTTATCAGTTTACCTCAAATATCTTGCAAGATGAATTACCCTCTAATTTCAAATCTTTGAACTTTGAATATGATGGTACGGCGGATCCCTACGAACACCTGGTGAGGTTCGAAAATGCCGCTCTATTGCATCGCTACGAATAAGGTGTCAAATGCAGAGTCTTCTTAACCACTCTATCTAAAGCTACACAACAGTGGTTTACACAATTGAGACCTGACACCATTCACTCTTGGTCGAAGTTTAGCAAACTGTTCTTGCATCATTTTGCTAGTGCTAGGAGACAACCGAAAGCTACCCTTACCCTGTTCAACATGAGACAGGGAGATAATGAAAGCCTTCAAGATTTTCTGAAAAGATTCAATCAAGCGGCCCTGGAGGTACCTACTGCCTCTTCTGAAGTTAAGATCAATGCCCTTACCAACGGGTTGAGGGATGGAGACCTTTTCACCTCCCTGGCCAAGAAACCAGTACATACATTTGATGAACTATTAAGGAGAGCTGAGAAATACCTCACCCTGGAGGAAGTACGAAAGGCCAAACGCTTTGAAACTAAACCAATGGGAAGGAATGGAGAGCGAATAAAAGAAATCATACCTAGGAGGCCCAGTCCTAAGAGATACAGAAGCTCAAGGAGCACTTGAAGCGTGAAGGAAGAAGAAGCAACACGATCGGGTCCCAGGGGAAGGTTCGAGAAATATACCTCTCTGAGAATAGAGCCAGCAGAAGTCCTAGAGGTAGCAGGGGATCACCCTAATATGAAGTTCCCCTATTCCAGAAACAGAGGTCCTCAAAATCCTAAATCTGATAAGTTCTGCCGGTTCCACAATGATTACGGCCACAATACAAATCAGTGCTGACACTTGAAGGATGAGATAGAACGAATGATCCAAGAAGGTCATCTTAAAGAATTCACATTCAGGGATAGGCAGGGCCCTTGGGGGCAAAAGAGGAAGGACCCGGAAGGAAGACCAGATGAGAACAGGAGAGAGTAGAGGAAGGATACAGAAGATCAACCCCCTCCTCCCCAGAAGAGGGGAACCATCCACATGATTATGGGAGGCCCCACCGATGGAGATTCCTTCAGACAGAGGAAGCAGAGTGTTAGATCGCTGAAGATTGAGAGGAATGTGGAGCATCGAGAGATAGGAAAGATGAAAGTGGGCCCTGACATTCACTTTGGACCGGAAGATGCTGGGGAACCCAAGGAAACTCATAATGACACTCTAGTTATTACCACGGACATCACAGGGTATGACGTGGCGAGAATTTTTGTGGATACAGGAAGCTCCGCGGACATCATGTTCTTGCAGTGCTTCAAAAAGATGGAGTTGAACATAAAGCTCAGGCCAGTGGAAACTGCTCTTTATGGATTCTCAGGGGGTGCAATCCAACCCCTCGGTTCGGCACTGTTGCAAGTAGGGCTAGGGACTGCCCCTAACCGACGTGTACAAGTGATATAGTTTTTTATAGTAGATGTCCCATCCTCATATAATGTGGTGATGGGAAGACCAAACTTGAACATCTTTCAGGTAGTAATTTCCACCTTCCACATGAAGATGAAATTTCCCGCCTCGGGGGGTGTGGGAGAGATATCTGGAGATCAGTATCATGCAAGGAAGTGCTATGTAGAATCAGTGAAGATAGTAGACAGGGCTATGTTCCGAGGGTTGGAAAGGTTTAAGGGTGATGACCTTGAGTTGAAAAAAAAAAAGGGTGAAATGGCAGGGGAACAACCCAAAATCAAAGCAGATGAGGAGTTGATGAATATCGAGCTCTACACTGGGAAAGAAGGATTCATAACCAGAATTAGTACCCATATTGACCAAGAACTTAAGGAGAGAATGATAGCCACTCTTCGAGAGAATGCGGACATATTTGCTTTCGCCCTAATGGATATAACGGTTATCCCTCCAGAGATAACAATACATCACCTCAATGTAGACCCCAGGGCGAAACCAGTAAAGCAAAAATTGAGAAACTTTGGTAAGGAAAAGAACCTTATTGTGAAAGAAGATATTGATAAATTGTTGAGTGCAGGACATGTAAAGAGGGTGCAGTTCCCTGAATGGCTCTCAAACGTAGTACTGGTGTTTAAAGGAGCCGGTAAATGGAGAATGTATATTGACTTCAGGAATTTGAACAAGGCATGTCCCAAAGAACATTATCCCCTGCCCAGAATCGATTAATTGGTAGATGCGACATTCGGATTCGAGTTGCTCAGCATGATGGACGCGTATCAGGGATACCATCAAATTCAGTTGAATCCCCCTGATATCTCAAAGGTATGTTTTATTGCAGCATGTGGTACTTTTGGTTACATACGCATGCCCTTCGGACTAATAAATGCAGGAGCCACCTACCAGAGAATGGTAGACTCAGTATTTCGAGAACAGATTGGCAGGAACATGGAAATCTATGTGCATGATATGTTGGCTAAGAGCATTAAGACAGAGGAGCACATCAAAGACCTGAAGGAAATATTCCAGGTAATCGGGGAAAATGACATTAAGTTGAATCCAGCTAAATGCTCCTTCGGAGTAGGGTTAGGAAAATTCCTAGGATACATGGTGACTCAGAGGGGAATAGAAGTCAACCCTGCAAAGGTGAAGGCTGTACTCGACATGCAGCCCCCTCGAAACTTGAAAGAGCTACAGACCCTAAATGGCAGAATAACAGCCCTCAGTAGATTCATAGCAAGGTCAGCGGAGAAAAGTCACCACTTCTTGAGGACATTAAGGAAAGGATCGAAATTTTAATGGGATGAACGTTGTGAGAAAGCTTTTGAAGAACTTAAGCTTCACTTGGAACAACTCCCGAAACTGTCAAAACCTTCTCAAGGAGATGTCTTATTCCTATATCTTTCAGTAGGGGAGCATTCCTTGAGTACAACCTTGATAAAGGAAGAGGGCTCCACACAGCAGCCCATATACTATGTGTGTAAGATAATCCAAGGAGCAGATGTCAGATATTCGAAGGTGGAAAAGGCAGCCCTGGCGGTAGTAGTGACGGCTAGACGATTACACCCTTATTTCTTGTCATATAAAATCATTGTGCAGACTAATTACCCTATGAAACATGTACTAGGAAGAGCAGACTTATCAGGAAGGATGGTCAAGTGGGCCGTTGAATTACAGGAATATGATGTTGATTATGAACCCCGGAGGGCTATCAAAGCCCAAGCCTTAGCGGATTTTATTCAAGAATCCATTAGAACGGAGGAGATGGAAGGCTGGAAAGTGTATGTCGATGGTTCCGCATCAGCACTAGGATGTGGGGCAGGGATAATATTGGTTGATCCTGAAGGTCAGGAGATACAGGTCGCGGTGAAGTTCCGATTTTCAACCTCTAATAACGGAGCGGAATATGAGACCCTGATTAGAGAGGCTAACATGGCAGCGGAGCTGGGAGCGCAAAAGATCACCCTATATTCAGATTCGCAACTGGTGGTGCAGCAAGTAATAGGAGAATACCTCGCTAAAGACGAGAAGATGATTGCGTATTTGGAGCAGGTAAGGAACTTGAGGATCAAGTTTCATGTTTTCGAAGTAATACAGATACCGAGGGAAGAGAACACGAAGGCAGATGGGTTGTCCAAGTTAGCCAGTTCCATTGAGTTCGAGGGGCAAGGGAAGATAACCCTGTTAGTGGCGGATCGGCTGGCGACTGAAGCCTTAGTGGGGGAGATAACAGAAGGGGACGACTGGAGAAAGGAGATATGGGAAGAGTTGAACAAGGATCCCGCAGCTCCAGCATCCAGAGAAACCAAGGCTTTGAGGGTGAAGTACTGTATCATTGGGGATCAGTTATACAAAAGATCCTTTACTCAGCCATACCTGAAATGTCTCTCAAAGCAGGAAGCGGAATTTGTAATCAGGAATATCTATGAAGGTTGTGCAGCTAGTCATGAGGGTTACAAGACTATTGTGTAGAAGGTGTTCAGGGCAGGTTTCTACTGGCCCAGTGTGATAAGAGATGCTCGAGAATTTGTGAGGAAGTGTGAGAGATGTCAGAAGAACGGACCTTTGATACGCGTACCCGCGGAGGAGATGGGTGCCATGTATTCGCCCGACCCATTTGCAAAATGGGGGATAGATTTAGTAGGGCCATTCCCCATAGCACCTGGGGGAAGGAAGTTCTTAATTGTGGCGGTGGACTACTTCCGTAAGTGGGTAGAGGCCACACCTTTGGCCAAGATAGAGAAAGACAATGTGATTAATTTCCTAGAAAGACACATCTGTTGCAGGTTTGGAGTACCAAGGGTTCTAGTCTCAGATAATGGAACGCAATTCAATGGAGAGAGTGAGAAAGTGGTGCTGGAGGTGGAACATTTTACAGAGATTCACTTCAGTAGCCCATCCACAAGCTAACGGTCAGGTGGAGGTCACAAATAGGATTATAGTGGACGGTATCCGAACACGCCTGCAAAAGATAGGAGGAGGATGGGTAAAAGAGCTGGACAATGTCCTCTGGTCTTACAGAACTAGCCCTAAGTCAGCTACGGTGGAGTACCCCTTCCAATTGGTGTACGGGACAACAACAGTAATACCTCCAGAGGCCCGGTTAGGGTCACATCGAATCACCTATTTTGATAAGAATAGAAATGAAGAGCTAATGAGAGAGACCTTGGATCTGGTAGAGGAGGAGAGAGAGATAGCGAAGATGAAAGCGGAGAGATACAAGAGTAGGATCAAGGCAACATACGATCGTAGGGTAATCCCCAGATCCTTTAGAGTCGGAGACTTAGTCCTCCGGAGAGCGGATGCCTTGAGGAATACGGGAAATATGGAGACCAACTAGGAAGGTCCTTATAAAGTGGTACAAGTGCTGAAGGGAGGAGCTTATAAACTCCAGGATATGGAGGGAAAGGAGGTGTTGCGCCCATGGATTCGTGGATAAGCTTGCAAGGAAAGTGACGATCTAATCCCACAACTGTTGTAATCCGCATAGGGAGATTTGGTATCTCTAATCGTTATTTTCTGACACACATTCCATGGGCGCAGCACCTCCTTTCCCTCCATATCCTGGAGTTTATAAGCTCCTCCCTTCAACACTTGTACCTCTTTGTAAGGACCTTCCCAGTTGGCCTCCATCTTTCCCGTATTCCTCAAGGCATCCGTTCTCCGGAGGACTAAGTCTTCGACCCTAAAGGATCTGGGGATTACCCTACGATCGTATGCTGCCTTGATCCTGCTCTTGTATCTCTCCGCTTTCAGCTTCGCTATCTCTCTCTCCTCCTCTACCAGATCCAAGGCCTCTCTCATTAGGTCTTCATTTATCTTCTCATCAAAATAGGTGATTCGATGTGACCCTAACCGGGCCTCCGGAGGTATTACTGCTGTTGTCCCATACACCAATTGGAAGGGGGACTCCCCTGTAGCTGACTTAAGGCTAGTTTTGTAAGACCAGAGGACATTGTCAAGCTCTTTCACCCATCCTCCTCCTATCTTTTGCAGGCGTGTTTGGATTGAGATCCACCGTAAACCTGCAGGCGTGTTTGGATACCGTCCACTATAATCCTGTTTGTGACCTCCACCTGACCGTTGGATTGTGGATGGGCTACTGAAGTGAGTCTCGGTAAAATGTTCCACCTCCAGCACCATTTTCTCACTCTCTCTCCATTGAAATGCGTTCCATTATCTGAGACTAGAACCCTGGGTACTCCAAACCTACAACAGATGTGTCTTGCTAGGAAATTAATCACATTGTCTTCCTCTATCTTGGCCAAAGGTGCGGCCTCTACCCACTTACTGAAGTAGTCCACCGCCACAATTAAGAACTTCCTTCCCCCAGGTGCCATGGGGAAGGGCCCTACTAAATCTGTACCCCATTTTGCAAATGGGCAGGGCGAATACATGGCACCCATCTCCTCCGCGGGTACGCGTATCAAAGGTCCGTTCTTCTGACATCTCTCACACTTCCTCACAAATTCTCGAGCATCTCTTATCACACTAGGCCAGTAGAAACCTGCCCTGAACACCTTCTTCACAATAGTCTTGTAACCCTCATGACTAGCTGCACAGCTTTCATGGATATCCTTGATTACAAATTCCGTTTCCTGCTTTGAGAGACATTTCAGGTATGGCTGAGTAAAAGTTCTTTTGTATAACTGATCCCCAATGATACAGTACTTCACCCTCAAAGCCTTGGTTTCTCTGGGTGCTGGAGCTGCGGGATCCTTGTTCAACTCTTCCCATATCTCCTTTCTCCAGTCGTCCCCTTCTGTTATCTCCCCCACTAAGGCTTCAGTCGCCAGCCGATCCGCCACTAATAGGGTTATCTTCCCTTGCCCCTCGAACTCTGTGGAACTGGCTAACTTGGACAACCCATCTGCCTTCGTGTTCTCTTCCTTCGGTATTTGTATTACTTCGAAAACATGGAACTTATTCCTCAAGTTCCTTACCTGCTCCAAATACGCAATCATCTTCTCGTCTTTAGTGAGGTATTCTTCTGTTACTTGCTGCACCACCAGCTGCGAATCTGAATATAGGGTGATCTTTTGCGTTCCCAGCTCCGCTGTCATGTTAGCCCCTCTAATCAGGGCCTAATATTCCGCTCCGTTATTAGAGGTTGAAAATCGGAACTTAACCGCGACCTGTATCTCTTGACCTTCAGGGTCAACCAATACTATCCCTGCCCCACATCCTAGTGCTGATGCGGAACCATCGACATACACTTTCCAGTCCCCCATCTCCTCCGTTCTAGTGGATTCTTGAATAAAATCCGCTAGGGCTTGGGCCTTAATAGCTCTCCTGGGTTCATAATCAACATCATATTCCTGTAATTCAACGGCCCACTTGATCATCCTTCCTGACAAGTCTGCTCTTCCTAGTACCTGCTTCAAAGGTAATTAGTCCGCACAATGATTTTATATGACAAGAAATAAGTGCGTAATCGCCTAGCCGTCACTACTACCGCCAGGGATGCCTTTTCCACCTCCGAATATCTGACCTCTGCTCCTTGGATTACCTTACTCACATAGTATATGGGCTGTTGTGTGGAGCCCTCTTCCTTCATCAAGGTTGTACTCAAGGAATGTTCCCCTACTGAAAGATACATGAATAAGATATCTCCTTGAGAGGGTTTTGTCAATTTCGGGAGTTGCTCCAGGTGAAGCTTAAGTTCTTCAAAAGCTTTCTGACAACGTTCATCCCATTCAAATTTTGATCATTTCCTTAATGTCCTGAAGAAGTGATGAATTTTCTCCACTGACCGTGCTATGAATCTGCTGAGGGCTGCTATTCTGCCATTTAGGGTCTATAGCTCTTTCAGGTTTCGAGGGGGCTGCATGTCGAGTACGGCCTTTACCTTTGCAGGGTTGACTTCTATTCCCCTCTGAGTCACCATGTATCCTAAGAACTTTCGTGACCCTACTCCAAAGGAGCATTTAGGTGGATTCAACCTAATGCCATTTTCTCTAATTACTTGGAATATCTCCTTCAGGTCTTTGATGTGTTCCTCTGCCTTAATACTCTTAGACAACATGTCATCCACATAGATTTCCATGTTCCTACCAATCTGTTCTCGAAATACTGATTCTACCATTCTCTGGTAGGTGGCTCCTGCATTTATTAGTCCGAAGGGCATGCGTATATAACTAAAAGTACCACATGCTGCAATAAAACATACCTTCGGGATATCAGTGGGATTCAACTGAATCTGATGGTATCCCTGATACGCGTCCATCATGCTGAGCAACTCAAATCCAGATGTCGCGTCTACCAATTGATCGATTCTGGGCAGGGGTTAGTGGTCTTTGGGACATGCTTTGTTCAAATCCTTGAAGTTAATACACATTCTCCATTTACCGGTTCCTTTAGACACCAGTACTGCGTTTGATAGCCATTCAGGGAACTGCACCCTCTTTACATGTCCTGCATTTAACAATTTATCAATCTCTTCTTTCACAATAAGGTTCATTTCCTTACCAAAGTTTCTCAATTTTTGCTTTACTGGTTTCGCCTTGGGATTTACATTGAGGTGATGTACTGCTATCTCTGGAGGGATACCCGTCATATCTGTTGGGGCGAAAGCAAATATGTCTGCATTCTCTCGAAGAGTGGCCATCATTCTCTCCTTAAGTTCTGGGTCCATATGGGTACCGATTCTGGTTATGAATCCTTTTTTCCCGGTGTAGAGCTCGATATTCATCAACTCCTCATCTGCTTTGATTTTGGGTTGTTCCCCTGCCAATTCACTAACTCTTTGTTTTTTCAACTCGGGATCTTCGCCCTTAAACCTTTCCAAACCACGGAACATAGCCCTGTCTGCTATCTTCACTGATTCTACATAACATTTTCTTGCTTGATACTGATCTCCACATATCTCTCCCACTCCCTCCGAGGCAGGAAATTTCATCTTCATGTGGAAGGTGAAAATTACTGCCTAAAAGCTGTTCAAGCTTGGTCTTCCCATCACCACATTGTATGAGGATGGGACATCTACTATAAAAAACTCTATCACTTGTACACGTCGGTTAGGGGCAGTCCCTAGCCCCACTTGCAATAGTGACGAACCAAGGGGTTGGATTGCAACCCCTGAGAATCCATAAAGAGCAGTTTCCACCAGCCTGAGCTTTATGTTCAGCTCCATCCTTTTGAAGCACTCCAGAAACATGATGTCAGCAGAGCTTTCCGTATCTACAAAAATCCTTGCCACGTCATACCCTGCGATGTCCGTGGTAATAACCTGAGCGTCATTATGAGTTTCCCTGGGCTCCCCAGCATCTTCCGGTCCAAAGTGAATGTCAGGGACCACTGTCATCTTTCCTATCTCTCGGTGTTCCACATTCCTCTCAATTTTCAACGATCTAACACTCTGCTTCCTCTGTCTGAAGGAATCTCCATCAGTGGGGCCTCCCATAATCATGTGGATGTTTCCCCTCTTCTGGGGAGGAGGGGGTTGATCTTCTGTATCCTTCCTCTGCTCTCTCCTGTTCTCATCTGGTTTCCCCACCGGGTCCTTCCTCTTTTGCCCTCGAGGGCCCTGCCTATCTCTGAATGTGAATTCTTTAAGATGACCTGCTTGGATCATTCGTTCTATCTCATCCTTCAAGTGCCATCACTGATTTGTATCATGGTCGTAATCATTGTAGAACCGGCAGAACTTATCAGATTTAGGATTTTGAGGACCTCGGTTTCTGGAATAGGGAAACTTCATATTAGGGTGATCCCCTGCTACCTCTAGGACTTCTGCTGGCTCTATTCTCAAAGGGGTATATTTCTCGAACCTTCCCCTGGGACCCGAGCGTGTTGCTTCTTCCTCCTTCACACTTCTAGTGCTCCTTGAGCTTCTGTATCTCTCGGGACTAGGCCTCCTATGTATGATTTCTCTTCTTCACTCTCCATTTCTTCCCATTGGTTTAATTTCATAGCGTTTGGCCTTTCGTACTTCTTCCAGGGTGAGGTATTTCTCGGCTCTCCTTAATAGTTCATCAAATGTGTGTACTGGTTTTTTGGCCAGGGAGGTGAAAAGGTCTCCATCTTTCAACCCGTTGGTAAGGGCATTGATCTTGACTTCAGAAGAGGCAGTAGGTACCTCTAGGGCCGCTTGATTGAATCTTTTCAGAAAATCTCGAAGGCTTTCGTTATCTCCCTGTCTCATGTTGAACAGGGTAAGGGTAGCTCTAGGCTATCTCATAGCACTAGCAAATTGATGCAAGAATAAATAGCTAAACTCCGACCAAGAGTGGATGGTTTCAGGTCCCAATTGCGTAAACAACTGTTGTGCAGCTTTAGATAGAGTGGTTAGGAAGACCCTGCATTTGACCCCCTCTCCATAGCGGTGCAACAAAGCAGCATTTTCAAACCTCACCAGGTGTTCATAGGGATCCGCCGTACCATCGTATTCAAAATTCAAAGATTTGAAATTAGAAGGTAGTTCATCTTGCAAGATATTTGAGGTAAACTGGTAACCAGTAATATAAGGAGATTTACTTACACTGTCAGCCATTTGTTTCCTCATGTCCTTCATCTCCTTTCGAAGGGCTTGTATCTGATCGCTGACTGCTCCTTGATAAGTGTCATCCGTACTTTCTCCAATCTCCGTATCCAAGGTCCTTTCAGGGATTACTCCCGTGCTCCTCCTGAGGGTTCTGTTGGGAATGCTCCTCTCAGCTTGAGAGGGTACTTTCTCTTCCTTATCTCGAGGGACCCCCTCATTCCTGGAAGGGGCCAGGGAGGAGTCAATCATGTGCTCTATATTCTTCTGCTTCGTATTTTCGTTCTCTGACGGAGCAGCGCCAGGAGCATGGACTTCTCGAGAAGCAATCATCTTCTCTACAGCCTGGGCTATCATAGCGTTTAGCTGGTCCTGAGAAATAGTAAGGAGCTCATGTTGGGTGTGGGAAGGGGGTGTATCCCTATTGATCCCACTTCTAGAGGCTCCCGAAGTACCCGTCGTATTTCCCTCAGGTGCAAGAGGGTTATCGTCCGGTACAGTTGTTGAGGGTTGTTTCCGTAGATTCCTGTTTAAAGGAAAAACTGGGGGAGGCGGAGGGAAAGGAGGGGGAGTGATATCTCCCTTTTCCTTAGTCTGCTTCACCAGGTCCTGTTCTCCGCCCATTTCGTATGGAACTTTCCCACTTCTTAGCTCGAAACGTTCCCATAGACGGTGCCAGTTGTTGCGTCAGAAAATAACGATTAGGGATACCAAATCTCCCTATCCGGATTACGACAGTTGTGGGATTAGATCGTCACTTTCCTTGCAAGCTTATCCACGAATAATCCTCCTTCAAGCTCCTTAGAGACCTGCAAAAACACGCCGGAGGGGATTCCGGCGTGGAATCTCCGACGCTCAAGTCAGAATCTTTCTCAGGAGAATCAAAGAGGAATTTTCCTGTAATTCAAGGGAAATTCTCGCAAGTATCGTGGAGTTTACTGTATTTTTAGTGTGTTTCTTAGTGAAATCGTATAAAGTATATTTTTTTAATGTAAAACGTAGTCAACAAAATAAAACAAACCTGCATATATACCTTTCCTCATTTCGTGGGAGAGTCTCCCCCTTATTTCTCAACTGCCCTTAAGACCCGGTCTTCTTGTGGACTCCTTCCATTCATCCTGACTACTTCTCTTGGGCTTCGGTAATTAAGACTGGGTCTTCTGGGTCCCCTTCGTGGGCTGGATATATTCAACCTCCATATGCTTGGGCCAAGGGCATGGGCCAAAAATATGGGCCAAAGGCCCAATTGTACTCATTTCCCTCTTTGGGCCTAGGGGTGTATTAATCCCTTTCACCAAATTATCATTCTAACAAGACGGACTTAATTCATCTTATATCCACGTGTCGTTATCCCCGAGGACGACATATTTTGTCCACATCAAATGTATAAATTGTTAATTATTGTATTAAAAAAATTTCAGCCTTATGAGTGATAAAGTCGTGATAGTTTAAACTTTAAATGCTTATTTCCTAATTTAAGTATGATTAATAAGTAAGGGAGATTTTGTTTTTGTACCTGTATATACGGGGGACAAGTCACAAGAATGAAACGCTAAAGTCAAGCGTTTGAATATTCAAGAATTGCGGAACAGAAACGGAGTCACATGAATGAAACGCTAAAGTCAAGCGTTTGAATATTCAAGAATTGCGGAACAGAAACGGAGGGAACAAGTCACATGAATGAAACGCTGCGTTTGAATGTTCGAGAAATGCGGAATAAAGGGAAGAATGTTCGAGAATTGCGAAACATAAATGGAGGGAATCCGAGAGGGAAATTGAGAAATGGAGGGGATCCGAGAGGGAAATTGAGAAAGAAAAAATAGTTATTTCATAGATTCAAAAAAATGATACACGATATTGTAGTTCAGGGTGAATTACGGGTATATATTCCCGACCTTGCCGAAACACTTACAAGAGTGGCGAATGCAATTTGCTAGCCTAAGCAACTTTTACAAAATCACAATCTTTTGCTAGTCTAAGCAACTTTTACAAAATCACAATCTTAAATGAAGATGTATCAATTAACTATTACAATTCTCTTATTACACTTATAAAACGATACCGTATTACACTTACCCATCATCTTTGTTGGTCCTGAAAGGAGTATATAACAAGTGTATTGGGGGGGGGGGGAATACACTTGTATGCAAATTCTTTTCAAACTTGATCAAACCAGAGTTCAGCAAGGTTGTCCTGGACAACTCTGCTGATGAGATTAACTCTTCTAAGATAATCAAACTACTAAGTGCTATTGAGTACTTTGTTGAATAACTATCTAAGGGAGTTATATGTGCGGAATTGGTGGTTGGCCCTTTAGTTTAAACTCCTTTTATATTCTGAAATCACCTTAACAGTTTATCACAGTCTATTAGGGAACTTGTCCAAATCAGGTTTTGCACAGTTTGTGATATGTGTCTTTGAAAGTTCAGTTTGTGTGCAGTGTTGAATGTATGTAGAGTACTTTGAATGTAAATCAACACAGTGGTTTATAGTGGTTCAGAGACTCAAGCTCCTACATCCACTTTCCCTGATTTAACAGGATAATTCCTTCACTCTTGGAATTAACTTATTTTATAGTGCCAAGGTGCACTTGATCAAGAACACCACTCCTTGGTGCTTTGATCCCTAGGATGTCTAGAGTCCTAGTACCCTTTCTCAACTCAGAACTGAACTGTTCTTCTCTCAACAGTTAGTTCCTTCCACTTCTACTACTACAACCTTCTCACTTTCTCACTTGAAAGGTATAAGGGTTGAAGTAAGGTTCCAACTAATGAGATATCCTTTACAATGAAGGCCAGTGTATAAGGATAGGATATCTCTCTAAGCTTTGTATGAATGTACAATGAAGTTAAGATTAGATGAAGTGTTTGAAGACTAAGAATGTCTTTTGAAAGCACTTGTCAACTTGTAGGATAGTTGGATGTGTTGAGGTCCGGTACATTTTTTTCAAATGGTCTTCACACTTCTATATTTATAGACAAATTTGAGGATTTGCCCGTTGGAGAGGCAGTCCCAAATTGCTATAAATGTCTTCCTTGAGTTCTTCAAACTGGAAGACAGATTCTGATAGTGACATGTCCTTGTTTTAGGAAATAAACGACTGTAATAACTTTGTCTTCATTCTGAACACTTTTCCCAATGTCTGACTTCAAGATTCACTTAGTCAAACATGGACATCTCTTCTTATCAATATTCCTGAGATAAGGACAAGCTTCCTTATCACTTGGACAACTCTGCTTATCAGATTCAGCAGAGTTCACTTTATCAGCAGTGTTGGCTCTTTAGCTCTTCAGATGATTTGACTCTTTTCTCTTTCTATGACTTCTTAGAATAGCTCTTTGTGTATATGTCTTGGACAGATGAACTTGTCCTCTTCAGCATAGTTGTCTTGGAAACAGATCATGGTTCAAGTGTACTGAGACAACTCTTCTGAACCATTCTAGTTGGACAATTCTTCTGAGCTTTGTGATGCAGTAGATTGGTGCTTTGATGATGCATCTTAACTCATGTTGGCATTCACTAAGTTGTCTTCAGACTGATTCCTCTTGATCAGCATACTTGACCTTCAGCAGACTTGAGGTCATTCCATAACTGAGCCTTGAGGGGACTGATATAGGTTTAAGCTATTAAGCAAGTGTTCCCCCCTCAACTAGTGCATCTATTATTCTAAGAGCTACCTAACACATCAACTTCTCTTCTTGTCTTAGACTACATGTTCCAACAGACCTAAAACATGTTCATTCAATCTTGACTTATCTAATTGGCATGTCTCAGGGGGTTTTGGTATTTTAATCAAAACTCATTTTATTCCCAACAATCTTCTTCCTCGTTCTTCTGTTGCAGGTGTAACATTACCCCTCCTCAACAAATTGCTTGCTATCAAGCAAAGAAACAAATTGCTTGCCATTAAGCAAAGAACTGTGGATAGAGCGAACGGAACTTGGTGAAATCCTCCCAAGTAGCTTTAGAACCCGGCAAATGCTACCATCAAAGTTAAACCTTAGTCGCCGG
Organism: Galeopsis tetrahit; assembly: GCA_963675135.1. Classification (NCBI taxonomy): domain Eukaryota; kingdom Viridiplantae; phylum Streptophyta; class Magnoliopsida; order Lamiales; family Lamiaceae; genus Galeopsis; species Galeopsis tetrahit. Next base: position 39,837 of record CAVLYN010000138.1, read on the forward strand.
AGAGTTACCATGACAAACCAATCGACGAACCAACACCTTCAACGGAACAAGAAGTACCTTTCCATCTTCATCAAACTCAGGTAAGTCTTGCGCAACCAAATCCCATTTTCCTACTTTACACTTAAGAAGAGAAACGTAAAAAGTAAGCAGCCACTCCCACCCGGCGGATAACCTGGAAAGGACCTGCATAACTCAGCTTCCACATGTGGCTCTTCCGCAGTAAAAGTTGCCAATAGGGCCTGAGTTTCAAATTGTTACTCCCCAAATTTAAAATTGGTGTCTTCTTAAAAGGGCAAATTGGTGTGGAGTACAAATGGAGGCCCTTAAGAATCAAATGACACAAGTCATTTATTTAGTGGCAGGTGATACAATTTTGTAGGGGCAAAAGACCATTGTGTCCTTAAATTCATCAAACTCAATTTTGGTTTTGAAAGGGACAAAAAATATTTCAAAAGTTAATTGAATGTCCAATCAATATGCAAATCTATGACATCACCCCTCTTACTTCAACCTTTCAACTCCTTCCTTATTTTATTAAAAAAATTGTATTCAGATTTCTTATTTTTTAATTTACGTAATTTTTAATTCAGATTTTTTATTCAATTTTTTTTAAATAATTTTTATTAAGATTTTATTTTTTAAAATTTTAACACAGAATTTTATTATTGTATTTTTTTTAATTCAATTTTCTGTTTTCAAATTTTTATTCAAAATTATTCAAAATAAATTTTATTAGAGTATTTTTTTTATTCAAAATTATTTAAACTATTTTATTCAGTTTATTTATTTATATTTTATTCAAATTAGTTTTACTTAGTTTTTTAGTTTTTATAATTCATATTTTATTTATTTATATTTTATTCAAATTATTCTGATTTCTTAGTTTTTCTAATTCATGCAAAAAAAAAAAAAAATTAATTCAAATTTTACTTGAATTTTTTTTATTCATTTTTTTCAAAAAAATTAAGTCAGATTTTTTATTGAATTTTTTTAATTTATATTTTTTTCAAATATTTTTATTTAAAATTAATTTTTAGATCTTTTTTCTCTCTCTTCATTCAAAAGTACTCCTTCCGTCCCCGAAAAGTTTTCACACTTTCCTTTTTTTTTTGTCCCCCAAAAAGTTTGCATATCCCACAATAGAAATAATTATCACAATCATCACCCTCACAATATACATATATTTACCCTTAATGCCATTCCTTTTGGAACCCACTACCGTAAACTTTTCGGGGACGGAGGGAGTAAGTCTTTTGACTTATCAAATCATACCTTTTTATCCACTTAATTCAAATTTTTTATTCAAAATTTTTTTATTTATATTTTATGAATATATTGAATATTTTATAGAATTTTGTTGAATTTTTGTTGATTTTTTTATAATATTATTTTGTTGAATTTTTTTTCAAAACTTCTAAATTAATTTTTTTAGTTCAATTTTCTTTATTCAAATCTCCATAATTTGTATTTTTTACATAATTAAATATTGAATATCGACATATATATTGAATATTGAACATTTAATATCAATATATATTGAATATAATAAAATATTGAATATCAATATACATATATATGAATTGATATTGAACACTTAATATCAATATATATTGAATATAATTAAATATTAAATATCGATATATATACATTGAACACTATCAATATGTAGTGAACATATTTTACATACGTAATGAACTAATGGAAATACTCAATCCTCCGAATACTCAACTAATTCATTGTTGTTTTTTGGGAAGGAGGTTGGTTTGTAGAATAATATATATATCCCTTAGCAACAATCAAAATTACAAGACAACTTCTAAATCAATTTCCTTTTCTCAAGGTGAAAATAACACATTTTTCTCAAATTCTTCTCATTGTACGTTAACAACTAAGTATTGGACTTGTCGTCTTCGGCAAATTGAAATTCAAGTAACTATAAAGTCAATTCAAAACGAACACTAAAAAGCAATATATGAGCTTTAGCTCATTAATCATCAATGGAAGGGTGCGTGTTGTTTAGCAACCTACGTCCCCGAACAAACGAGCTGAACAATACCATTCCGCCCATGGAAAACCCTGAATGCCATATCAAAATTTGGACCATCCTATAAAATCGGACCTTTACCTTCCGTTACCTAAAAGGAGCAAGATAGAGAAGATTAGGAAACACGATTGGATACAATGTAAAGATGGAAAGTGAAAGTCAAATGAACAACTTACATGCATGGGGAAAGCCATTTGCTATTGAGAAGGAGAAGCTCATTGATGTTACGAAAAAATGGACACTTATTGATGCCTGGGTTGAAATCAGAGGATTTGCTGTCCATCTTCCCAAAGATAAATTCCGTCCTAGAAAAAAATGATTTGTGCAAGAGCAAAAACAGTTCAGAAAATGTGTAAATATAGCTTAAACTAACACAATTCACATAAGGAAGTCTATATGAAAAGTGTTTGCCTATAAGAACAACGAACGACGTCCGAGGAGAATCAATTGAAAGAATTTCAATACAACTACAAATATGCAAAGTTTTCATAATCAACGAGTTATAAATCTTAAAAGAATGAAAGTAGAGATATAGCCATTTGTTAGCTCAAATTTAATCAAAAACCTCAGATACATATGGAAATTAATCTCTGGCTTATCAAAATCTAGGCCCAGATTCGGTTCAAGATAGATGCTAATCAAGCTTAAAATAAATTTGTAATCAAACATGCAAAGACACACAATCGAGTATGTACAAAATGACTGAAAGACACTGCATTTTCAATTCACATTTGAGATATCGCTACAAATATTTCAACTAAAAATATTTTCATCAAATATACATGATCAGACCATAAAAAAACAAAAAAAAAAAAAACTATACATGATCAGCATGATTATCACCCATTGTAATTAAGCCATTTAAACACACATCGGAATAAGCCGCAGGTTTCCTTCAATTATACCGTTTAAAAAACTTTCCTTCATAATTCATACCCAATCAATCTATGATAATGTCACACACACAAGAACAAAGCAGAATATAGGAAATTGCAACACTAGCTAGAGTAATGAAAATTAAACCCAATATTTTTCTTCAGCATAAAAACGGGGAACCAACCGATCGGAACTTGATAAACAACCCAAAAATGAAAAGTAGAAGCAATTTTACAAGGAAAAGGAACAACAAGATGAATACCTTCAAAACTTTAACAAGTCAATGCTGAAGCGGAGGCAAAACTTTAGATTGAGGAGTAGCTACCTTTGTAAAAGGGGCTAGTCTTGGGTGAGACCGTCTCACAGAAAGAGATCCGTGAGACGGGCCTCATATATAAAAAGTGATAATGTTTGAGGGAAAAGTGATAGTGTTTAAGTAAAAAGTGACAGTCACTTTTGTTAAAATTATTATCACTTTTTACTTACATATTATCACTTTTTTTACTAACTAAAATCTAAAGAAAAATATGGATTATCCTACCCAAAATTTTGAAATATGGGTTAAAAGGGATACGTCTCACAGAAAAAGATCCGTGAGACGGTCTCACACAAGTTTTTGCCTTGTAAAAGAGAGTAGAAACTCACTGAGTCAACTCTGTCAACACCCAACAGAAAACCCTAGATCTACGCCGCCATCACGCGAGCGGTGCATATCGGAGAAGACGAGCCCCTTGATGGAGCATTCAGGCTCTACAACGGCGGCGGAAGGCCCCCCCTAACTGAGCATTCAAGCTTTGCAACAACGGTACGCCACCATCACGCGAGCGGCGCAGATCGGAGAAGACGAGCCCCTTGACGGAGCATTCAGGATCTGCACCGACGACGACGCCTTCTTCGCCGTCACAAAATACACAAACGACTGCCATTTTCGACGTGCAGCGAAAACGCCCAACGAAGGAGAGAAACTCCGGATGGCGGTGGAGATCGATGAGCAGCTCCCGTCGCCGTCTAAAAACTCCCAAGCCACATCCTCCTCTTCGTCGGATTTGCGGATGCGTAGACGCAGGAGGATATTTTGAATTCTCAAGCCTCCATTTTCATTTCAGATCTTGTGTGTGTGTTTTCCCCATTCAGAATGTGAGAGAAAAATGAGAGAGAAGACAATATTAAATTGTTTAAGAGGGAGGAGAGAGAGAAGTGTTTAATCTTTTGGAGATGAAGGGCAGTTGAGACATTTTACCTTAAATTTTGTATTGATAAGTGAAACAAAGTGAAACAAAATTACGCACGTACCTTTTAGCCCTAAAGGGGTAAATTTTGTACCATGGAGTTAATAATCTCTTCTTAAAAAGTAGTTAAAACAACTAACTTTAACGCGCCAAAAAATTGAATATTAAATTTACAACGGTAAAATAAAGGTACGTAACAGCTACTCCCTCCGTCCTAGCTTAACTTTCATACCTACTTTTTCGGTCCTTTAGAAACTCTACCCATACAATTGCTGGAACACGCCGACGAAGGCGGTCCGTCACCAGGATCGTTGTCGGATGCCAAACGTATAAACAAATAAATAAAACCTAAACATGCTTCTAAAACATAGTTTAGATCTGTTACCCTTGAAGATCGAGGCGTTGATTCCAATCTGCAGATCTTCTAGTCTGTCTCCCAACTTCGCTCGAACACCGGGTGGACGGCGTGCTATCAAACGTGGAGAAGGTGCCTCAATTTCGTCTCCTTGAAACCCTAGCCGTTTTTCTCTATTTCGTGTGTGCTAGGGTTTCAAAACTATTTTGAGGCTCTTATTTATAATCTCCATAAGTTCATGGGCCAGACTAGGGATCCATTAGAAGGTATAGGGTTTGGGCTTCTTACAGGCCCAACTACTCTTATGTTCAGCCCAGAACATATAATTTGGCCCGAGAACATTAATTCATTCCACTAGAGAATTAATGTTGCACTCCCGTCCTATCCCGAACTGAATCAGGGCTTCTATTAGACATTATAATTCCCCGTGTTTAAGATATCACACGTCCATTAATTATTAAAGCTTCTGACTTCTTTAAATAATTAATTTCTATAATTCCTTGAGTAGTACCACTCAACCTTGTTGTCGTACGGATTAAATCCACCTACAGGGTTTAATACGACAATCCTTTATGAGTTTCCTCAAGGGGACATCATCAGCCTGGATGTACAGGACACGGTGCCCTAATGCCAATAAGTAGACATCATGCGAGCGATGCCACTACCCAAAATACGGAGCGTGAAGAATCTACCAAGATTCTCACCTATGATACATCAAAGTAGTGAACAAGCACCCCACACATCTAAATATCACACTTAGGGTTAAGAATCATAAAAGTCACCAAGACCTCTAGTTCTTCATAACCGTCAGAACAGAAGAACATGTCTTATCTGTGATCCATTCAATACGCCTCAGCGCACTAGTATAAACTAATGGCTAAGACAAACCACTAACAAGTTTATACTACAACTTAAACCAATAGTTTTGTCCATAACTATCTCAGTTGTGAATATTGTTTATATCTTACAAGGGACTGACAATGTGATCTTCTGTGTGACTACAAACCCACCACATCGTCTACAATGCAAGATAAGCAGACATACAAGTAATCACAAAGAATGCAAAAATGTGAAAAACCATTTATTTCAGATAAAAGGAAATCGAATATACGTCACAAAAGCCCACTAAAAGTTTGCTTTACAGTATACACCAACAATCTCCCACTTATACTAAAGCTTAACTTTTAGTATACACATAAAGACATCAACATTTCTCCCACTTATACTCAAAGTCTAGCTTGTAATACATCGTAAACCAAGACCCTCTACATGTTTCTCAAAGATATTTATTGCCAGCGTCTTTGTGAAAGGATCAGCCAAGTTATCCAACGACGCAATCTTAGCTACAGCCACGTCTCCTCGATTTACGATATCTCGTATAATGTGGTACTTTCGCTCTATGTGTTTACTTGCTCTGTGGGCTCTAGGTTCTTTCGAGTTTGCCACTGCACCTGCGTTATCACAATAAACAGTGATACACATCGGCATACTCTGAGATACCCCTAATTCCAGAAAGAAATTACGCAGCCAGAGAGCCTCCTTTGCGGCCTCTGAGGCAGCTACGTACTCGGCTTCCATAGTGGAGTCCGCGATGCATTTCTGCTTCACACTTCTCCAAGATATGGCTGCGCCTCCCAGCATAAACACATAACCCGAGGTTGACTTCCGTTCATCTCAATCAGCTTGGAAATCTGAATCGGTATAACCCAAAGGAATCAAACTATTTGACTGGTATACTAGCATATAATCTCGAGTCTTTTTCAAGTACTTGAGAATATGCTTAACAGCAGTCCAGTGTCCTTGACCAGGGTTAGACTGATATCTTGCTACCATGCCGACTGCATAACAAATATCAGGCCTCGTACACAGCATCGCATACATAAGGCTTCCTACAGCCGAAGCATAATGAACCTTAGCCATCTCCTCTATCTCCTTTTGTGTCTTAGGACACATATCTTTAGATAGAGGGACTCCATGTCTGAAAGGTAGTACACCCTTCTTGGAATTCTGCATGCCAAAACGAGCAATCACAGTATCAATGTAAGACGCTTGAGATAAACACAACATTCTCTTTTTTCGATCACGAGTGACCTTAATACCAAGAATGTACGATGCTTCTCCCATATCCTTCATTTGAAACTGTTCTGAAAGCCACACCTTTACGTCTGATAATACTTTCACATTGTTGCCAATAAGAAGAATATCATCTACGTATAGTACTAAGAATACCACTACGTCCCTGTCACTCTTCTGGTACACACAACTTTCATTTTGACATTGTTCAAATCCAAAAGATTTGATCACCTCATCAAAACGAATGTTCCAAGACCTGGAAGCTTGTTTTAGCCCATAAAGAGACTTTTTCAGCTTCCAGACTAGATGCTCTTGGCCTTTCTTCACATAACCCTCGGGTTGCTGCATATAGATGTCCTTATCCAAATTTCCATTAAGGAAAGCTGTCTTAACATCCATTTGCCAAATCTCATAGTTCATGTGATTAGCTATGGATAAGAGAATCCGGATCGATTTTAGCATGGCTACTGGTGAGAAGGTCTCGTCATAGTCGATTCCTTCTTTCTGGGTAAAACCCTTTGCCACCAACCGTGCTTTAAAAGCAGTAATCTGCCCATCAGACCCTCTCTTACGTCTGTAGACCCACTTACACCCAACAGCTTTCTTATCGTGGGGAAGTTCACTTAGGTCATACACTTCCATAGCATCCATAGATTCAATTTCTGAATCCATGGACTTGTGCCAAGACTCTGCATCTTTGTCTTTGATTGCCTCTTTGTATGTCCAGGGGTCGTTATCATCATGTTCATCGCTTGGAATCAAGTCAATAGACTCTCCCACAAACATGAAACGATCAGGTTGGCGAACAACCCTCCCACTACAACGAGGCAATGTATACAAAGGTTCATCAGAGTCGCCACGTTGTGCAGTCTCTTGTGGTATTTCCTCTTGCACACTCGGTGTGCCATTGTCTCCTCTCAACTCATTTAGAATGATCTCAGTATTGGACTTATGCTCATTCATATAGTCTTCTTCTAAAAATCGGGCATTGGTACTCACCACCACCCTCTGATCATTAGGACTATAAAAATAACCACCTCTCGTTCCCTTAGGGTATCCTACAAACAACCGTACTTCAGTTCTAGGTGCCAACTTATCAGCTTCCTTGTTCAGCACATGTGCTGGACAACCCCAAATCCGAATGTGGTTTAGACTAGGCTTTCGCCCAGACCACAATTCAATCGGGGTTTTTGGAACCACTTTAGAAGGTACATAATTTAGAAGGTACGCTGCTGTTTCCAAGGCATAACCCCAAAAAGAGGTAGGTAATGAAGCATAACTCATCATCGATCTCACCATATCTAATAGAGTCCTATTCCTTCTCTCAGCCACGCCATTCTGTTGCGGAGTACCAGGCGCGGAGAGCTGGGATCTAATCCCGTTCTCTAATAAGTATTGCCTAAATTCATTGCTAAGGTACTCGCCACCACGATCAGAATGCAGTGACTTGATACTCTTACCATGACGGTTCTCCACTTCTGCCTTAAATTCTTTGAACTTGCCAAAGCATTCAGACTTGTGGCGCATCAGGTAGATGTATCCATATCTTGAGTAATCGTCAATGAAAGTGACGAAGTACTCAAAGCCTCCTCTAGCTTGAACAGTCATAGGCCCACACAAATCAGAGTGAATCAATTCCAACACATCATTAGCCCTATTACCCTTGGCCTTAAAAGGCCTCGAGGTCATCTTGCCTTCCAAACAGGATTCGCAGACTGAGAATGGTTCCACTTGGAGAGACTCCAAAAACCCACTACTTACTAGTCTTTGAATCCTTCTTAGGTTGACATGACCCAATCTTAGATGCCGAAGGTATGTTTGATTCAACTTAGAAGGTTCCTTTCTCTTATTTAATGATGATGATGAATGAGCTTCAGTCACAGTATGATATGCACACGTAATAGTATAAAAATTATTTTCTAACGTGCCAGAACAGATTAAAGAGTCATTTCTCATAATAACAACATTGTCATTAAAAACAACTGAGCATCCATCCAAAAATAACTTCGTAACAGAAATTAAATTTCTCCGAAAATTCGGCACGTATAAAACGTTCTTTAATACTAAAACAGAATTAGAAAAACATAAGTGCACGTCTCCCACTGCAACCACTGATACTATCGCAGCATTGCCCAAACTAATAGTAATCTCGCCCTCACTCAGTTCCCTTGTCTGCAGAAACCCCTGCAAGGTGTAACAAACATGGTCAGTGGCTCCTGTATCTACTACCCAAGAAAAGGCAGAACAAGCCGCAAAACATGTTTCAACAACTAAAGCGAGAGACGTACCAGAGTTGTCCTTTTTCAAAAGAGGACAATCAGACTTCCAATGTCCCGTCTTGTTGCACTTGAAACATTTGCCCTTCGGCTTTTTCACGCCACCAGAAGGTGCTAGTTTCTTGCTCCCACTGCTTTCACCACCACCCTTTTTCTGTAAAGGCTTTTTCTTCTTCTTGCCATTAGACGAAGAAGGTCCAGCCTGAACAGTAACATTGGCTTGTGGTCGTTTACCCATGAGACCCTCCACCGCGACCAATTCCGTAAGAAGCTCGGTTAAAGTATAATCCTTCTTACTCATGATCGCGTTTACACGGAAGTTCTCAAATGACTTTGCGAGCGAGTGTAGGATCATATCGATCTTGGTGTCATTATCGATTAACCCTCCGAGGACCTCAATCTCATTCAGATATTCCATCATCTTGAGACCGTGGTCCCTCACGGACGCTCCCTCTGGCATAGAGGTTGACATGATCTTCCTCATAGCCTCAAAGCGGGCAGCCCTATCTTTCTCACCAAAAAGCTCTTTGAGGCTCAACATCATAGCTGCGGCACTAGACATATTTTGATGCTGCTGTTGTAAAACATTTGACATCGAGGCCAAAATGTAACAACGAGCCATCTCATCAGCCTTGTGCCACTTCTTATGAGCCTCCCTTTGCTCTTCAGTAGATTCAGCTCCCAAAGGGGCAGGAGCAGGTGTATCGAGTACAAACTTGTACTCATCAGCAACTAGGACAATGTCCAAATTTCTTTTCCAATCCAAGTAATTTTGACCAACAAGCTTATTTTGATTTAAGATAACCATAAGTGGGTTGAATGTCACCATAATGTATCTGAAATAAATAAAATGAAAGCAATGAATCACATAAGTTTGAAGCATAAAACATTGGAAACCTTCAAAACCAATATTCAACACAACCTCCAACAGCCCAACAAACACATATGCAAGCCACGTTAGGGTGGTCGTTTACACATGTATTCATTGACCAGACATTCAATCTTTAATCTCAATATCACGTCAACTTATCCTTATGACGAATGAAATTAACAGTCGAACTTTAACTGGCCATGTGAACTAGAACAGTGACCCCGTTGGGGGGTTATATTCAAATTCACATCTAAGTGATGACCACAATTTAACAACAGTTATCTTGAATTATTCTTTACTGATGAACTCATGGATGACACATCCGTTAGGGAAGATCACACACTTCATCTAAAGATTAAAACAGTTTTATTAGAAGTCTTAACTAGTAAGCTCGTGAATGTTGCACCCGTTAGGGGAAGACTCCCAAGGTCCCACGAGCAACATACACCTTACTTAAAGACCAATTGTGGAGGCCTATAAATTAATTAAAATTTAATTATCTCACTTAGTCATTTTAACATGAAGATTATTCATTGGCATAGCAAATTAACAAAAATTAATACATGCATGCCATAACAATACAAGATGCGATAAACATAGGCAAAAATAAATAAATGCAGATCTATCGCAACCCCTTGAAAACTTATCAAAAACAGCCTATTATAAGCTATTACAATGATAAAAACAGTGGCGCGGACGGATGCCTCGCATCGGCCTCTCACGCAATGGAAAAACCTCGAATTCTCATCCACCGACAAAAACTGGCAGAAAACTTCATCAAGGCTTTTGAATTAGGCCTCGCTACTCGTCGTCACGGCATAGCCGTGACTCCTGTAGATCTCGTCGAGACGTTTCCGAAAAGGTCTTGTGGGCTGAAAACAGACACCCGAGTCAAAAGTTATGGCCAAAACAGTTTTCACCGTCCAAGGCCATAACCCGAAAAACTCAGATTACTGTTTTCAGATCTTCCATCGACACCGCCCGTTCTCACGATCAAAAAATTACAATATAAACGAGCAAAACCCTACTACAGTGATCTATGAAAAAGTCCTATACTACCCACACTTATTATCTGGTGGGAAAAACGATTACATAACACTAGGGTTGCGATAGAAGAAAAAATAAATTAACCAACAGAAACGCATACATACGTGAAACAAAATAAACTGAATCATACAATCATACGTTTCAGGCAGAGCCAACAATCCACGAATCCAGGCTCTGATACCAATTGCTGGAACACGCCGGCGAAGGCGGTCCGTCACCAGGATCGTTGTCGGATGCCAAACGTATAAACAAATAAATAAAACCTAAACATGCTTCTAAAACATAGTTTAGATCTGTTACCCTTGAAGATCGAGGCGTTGATTCCAATCTGCAGATCTTCTAGTCTGTCTCCCAACTTCGCTCGAACACCGGGTGGACGGCGTGCTATCAAACGTGGAGAAGGTGCCTCAATTTCGTCTCCTTGAAACCCTAGCCGTTTTCTCTATTTCGTGTGTGCTAGGGTTTCAAAACTATTTTGAGGCTCCTATTTATAATCTCCATAAGTTCATGGGCCAGACTAGGGATCCATTAGAAGGTATAGGGTTTGGGCTTCTTACAGGCCCAACTACTCTTATGTTCAGCCCAGAACATATAATTTGGCCCGAGAACATTAATTCATTCCACTAGTGAATTAATGTTGCACTCCCGTCCTATCCCGAACTGAATCAGGGCTTCTATTAGACATTATAATTCCCCGTGTTTAAGATATCGCACGTCCATTAATTATTAAAGCTTCTGACTTCTTTAAATAATTAATTTCTATAATTCCTTGAGTAGTACCACTCAACCTTGTTGTCGTACGGATTAAATCCACCTGCAGGGTTTAATACGACAATCCTTTATGAGTTTCCTCAAGGGGACATCATCAGCCTGGATGTACAGGACACGGTGCCCTAATGCCAATAAGTAGACATCATGCGAGCGATGCCACTACCCAAAATACGGAGCGTGAAGAATCTACCAAGATTCTCACCTATGATACATCAAAGTAGTGAACAAGCACCCCACACATCTAAATATCACACTTAGGGTTAAGAATCATAAAAGTCACCAAGACCTCTAGTTCTTCATAACCGTCAGAACAGAAGAACATGTCTTATCTGTGATCCATTCAATACGCCTCAGCGCACTAGTATAAACTAATGGCTAAGACAAACCACTAACAAGTTTATACTACAACTTAAACCAATAGTTTTGTCCATAACTATCTCAGTTGTGAATATTGTTTATATCTTACAAGGGACTGACAATGTGATCTTCTGTGTGACTACAAACCCACCACATCGTCTACAATGCAAGATAAGCAGACATACAAGTAATCACAAAGAATGCAAAAATGTGAAAAACCATTTATTTCAGATAAAAGGAAATCGAATATACGTCACAAAAGTCCACTAAAAGTTTGCTTTACAGTATACACCAACAACAATATCTAAAATATTATATTTAATGTTATTATTTTTATGGTACATACATACACACAAGTCAACTCACTTATTTATTTTTTTATAAAATTATATTTCAAAATTCTATTTATTATAATATTTTTTAGAAAGGGGTTGAACAGTAAGTGTGAAAGTTAAGGTAGGACATTCACATTTAACAAATTGTCAAAGTCTTATGTGCACTCAAGTACACGGTGTACTTGAGTGGACCTTAACTAGTCAACTATTGACCGGTCAACGGTCAAACTTTGACTTTTTTTGTTTATATATTTTTTTGAAAAAGTGTATGTTAGTATATTGAAAAGTGGATCTTTGTTTTTTTGATTAAAAGTGTATGTTACTATATTCAAAAGCGCAACATTGCTTTTAATGAAAAATGTATTTTATTATAACAGAAAAATATATGTTATATTAATGAAAAATGTATGTTATTATAACTGAAAAATGTATGATATTATAACTGAAAAGTGTATGATATATTAATGAAAAGTTTAAGTTATATATTAATGAAAAGTGTATGTTATTATAATTGAAGTGTATGTTATTATAACTGAAAATTGTATGTTATTATAACTGAAAAGTGTATGTTAATATAGCTGAAAATAACATTGAAAAATGTAATTTTCTTGGGAAAAAATAAAAATTCGACAAAAAAGTAAAAGTTTGACTGTTGACCGGTCAACAGTTGACGAACTCAAGTACATCGTGTACTTGAGTGCACAAGAGACTCACCCTAACAAATTAACTAAAAACTCAAAATAAATGTGAAAATAATTATCTGTTCTTAAATACATGAATACTTGTCTCATTCAACTCTTCAACCTGAAAAGACTGAAATTGTAAATCGTTGGGGTGAGCATGCAAGCACGAGTCATTGGGATTCAATTATTTAATGTTAAAAATAAATAGTCAACTAAGTAATTATAACTTAAATAACATTTACACATACTTTGCCATTGTAACCTAGTCAAGGTGAAAAAACTTTTGATTTTGCCTCAGAATTACAATGTGTAATTAATGAACAAAATCCAAATTTTTGAGTCGTCGAAAAATGAGCTGAAAACGATCCGATCGTCATAGGTAGTGACTATCTGGCGCTCCAACCCCAAGAAACTAATTGTGGGCGTGCATGCAAGGAGGCCATCTATAACTAATTCTACTTTTTTTGATAAATAGATACACTCTTAGGGCATGTTTGTTTTGAGATGGGAAATCCGGAATTGGGATTTCGAAACTCCACCCCCGTTATAGTTTGGGATTTTGATTCAAGATTTCAAAATCCTACCCTATAAACCCTATAAAAGTCAACCCTATAAATACCTACAAATCCTATAACCCTATTTTATAAAGTTAAATCCTACCCTACATAAATTCCAAAACAAACACAAAACATAAAAAGTATTAGAATTTTAAAATCCACTAGATTTTGAAATCCGAATTTCAAAATCCTCAAAATCCCAAAACAAACATGCCCTTAAAGACCAAGTTTTTTTTTAACGCATGACCCGTTTATAAACATAGTATTCTTAATCGAAATGGAGATAAAATTCTTAGAAAATTAGAATATATAAAAAAAAAAAAAAGTGTGAATCCACGTAGAATATTAAGAGGAAGGTTCTAGAATACAAACTTCTTTTCTATATATTCACGTAGAAATATTGTGTTATTTTTTTTTGTTGACCCGATCTTTCCTAATCTGTTACTCCATTTCCTTAATTGACAAGATTTTTCATAATTGACCTGATCTTTCCTAATTTAATTTAAAGAGTAGATTGAAAAGATCATAAAATGGAAATTTAAAGAAAGTATGGCTTCCTCCTCCTCCTCCCTATTTCCGCCGTCAATAATGTTTTCCTCTTCCCTATTTCCTCCGCCGCCGCCGGCAATAAGAATACCAATGCTTTCCTCCTCATTATCTTCTTCAATTGTGTTTCGATCTTCCATTCGAAATTGTAATCTCTTGGACAATCCCACGACGGTTTCCGATGATCGATCAGCACCTTGGCTAATGCTGCCACCAAACCCGGTTGGTGGTGACATGATATACAACTTCTACAACCTTGCAAAGAAGAAAGTTATTGATTTTAAGGCCAACGAAAAAGCAGAGGAGTGGGGTGAAACAGAGGTTGTGGGATCGTCACATGGATATCTTGCTTTGTTCCACAAGCGTACTCACCATTTGTTTCTGTATAATCCTATCTCCGGCCACCGCATTGCCCTCCCCTCCGTCCACACTCTATCCCTCAACGATATCGGGTTGGGCCCGCTCGACATGCGTGTAACCAAGGTCGTCGTCTCGGACGACCAAAGCCGCGCCATGATGATATTTGGCCCAGCAGACCGACTCGCCTTCTGCTGCCCCAGGCACAGTACCGAGTGGACTCCACTCGGCACCCTTTTCTACAAAACACACGACTCGACATACAATGAGTATTTGCAAGCAAGGGCTTATCGTGATATAGTGTATTCCAAGAGAAACAAAGTCTTGAACTGTTACACAGACTATTCCATGCAAGAGATGGAGGAGTGGGACCTTCGTCTCTCTCGCCCCGGGAAAGAAGTTAACTTTCCCTACGATCTATGGTTCAAATCACAACCTTCTTGGTTTCATGATATCCCGAATTCGAAGAAAGTGTGTTACGTTGTATCCGCCGAGGGAAAGCATTCCGATCAGCTTTATATAGTGAATCGCTACATAAAGGATCGAGAAGCTTACATTGAAGAAATGAGCTCCAAAGATGGGAGTAGTTGGGATGATAAGAGGGATTGGGGTGATAGGTACCCTCACAAGACTATTGGCTTCTCGGTTTATAAACTTACTCGAGTGGGGCGTAAAACGCTCCAAGTCGACTACATGGATGGGTCCGTCGATAACTTAATCATGTTTCTCGGGAGGAACCACTCGTTCGCATTACCGGCCCAAGACTATCCTGAATTGAAACCCGATTCCATTTATTTTACGGACAACCCTAGTCACACTCCACTCGATTGGCAAACCTATGGCGCCCATGACACTGGCATTTACTGTTATAATGACAAAACATTCTTGCCTCTCGAATATCCTTATGATAATGTTTCAAGCATAAAAGGAATTGTGTCACCACCGATTTGGTTCACTCCTTCCCAAGAATAGTTTAGTTTGATTTGATTTGATTTTCTATATTATGTTTTATGATATGATAATGCTGCATTATTTTTTTCTTAAAACTAGTTGTTCCCAACTATATTTTCCTAAATTTGTTGTGTTTTAATCTATCACAATAGCTAGTTGATCACTTTGCTAACGGGTTACAACTAGCTATTGAAATCCCAACTATTGCTTTAGTATGCTAGCTACTACTCGTTCTTTATTCTTTAATGCTTTTCCTGATAATGTGTAATGTGGTTTGGGGTACTTCTCATATCCTTTCTTCTTAGTATATACCTTTCACTCATTACTCAATGAATCATAACTTTTAGACACATGTTTTAATGTATGAATTGTTTATTATAGTGTTAAAGATTGTAGAAAACCATTTTACTTGCTTTTAAATGGCATAAAATTTTGTTTTTAACACTGTTGCCGACCTCTCAGGTTTATTTGCGACTTTTGTTGTACTCAATAGCAATCCTCTACCACATTTGCTCTAGCTTCTGATAATTTCCAATCATTGAATCTGTGCTAATATTGATCCAACACTCTGTTAGCAATTCATTCTCTTCATCTGTGTATGTTGTCGACAACTTCTCATCAGATTTCGACACACTATAATGAACATTTGTTTTTTGTTAGAAATAATTAAAATTACAAAAATGAACGTTTGAGTGAGTATTTGAGTGTACGGAAAATGGCTATCTCTATTAGATGACTTGATCAGCTGATTCACTAGTCTAGAACTTGCTAGTCTACTAATATAGTCAGCTGACAAAGAAGCGTGTGTAATTGTAGTGTGCCAATTTGAAAGATTATACGCGTCTATTACTTATGAAAAACCTTTGACTATAATTTTATGCATGATCAGCTGATACAAATGACTTGTTAAAACAGACCGAACTCTTAATTTCGGTACCATATTTTTCTCCATAATATGTTTTCGGACTCAGAACGACGAGCCCGTCAAGAGTCATTGCTTTGCCATGTCTATCGAGTAAATAAGAGCGTATCAGCTGATACAAAAACCTTCTTTAAAACTATGTTATGTAGAATGTAAATATGCATGCTAAAAAAATAAATAACACAGTTATTTATAGTGGTTCGGCCTCCAGACCTACATCCACTCTCACGACTCAATCGTGATATTAATTCCTTCATCGAAGGTCCTTGTTAACTTTAACGTCCCAAGAGAAGACGTCTTGCTAATTTGTAATCCCAAGAGAAGACTTTTGATCAAGATACACATCATATCTTTCAGTGTATACAAATCTACTTATTATCAGGAGAACAAGTACTCTTACAGTGGTGGTTTTTGTTACTACTTTGTGTATCACTCAACCTAACTTCTAAGGGTTTAGAGTAGAAGGTGGGTTTCGTGGATGGACTAAGTTTGAGAATTTTCCTTACAAACTGTTTTAGCCTTATGCTAAGATTGAGAAATTCTCTTCTAAGCTTTGGATATGTATATTGTTGGGATATGAATCCTAGAACAAGTCCTAATTGGTGATTAAAAAGATAATGATGAAGTTTTGATAAGCCAAAAGTAGTTTGAATATTTTCTAAGTGTTGACTGATCTAGTCTAGTTATGAAGTCATCTTGAGCAGATCAGTAGAGTTCACAAGACAAGTACTGAGTTTCACAAGTAATAAGTTCACAAAGACAAGTACTTATAATATGTTGATACTTTGTATAAGTGTTAGGATTTATACTGAGCTATATTAAAAGTTGTATAGAAGCTCATGTTTTACGATTTATATTTGTATATTTGATGTATAGATTCGTAAGTTGACTAAGCTATGTTATAAAACTTAATGTAATGTAATGTAATAGTCTTGTTAGGATTAGATGCTAGGACTAGATTAGTTCTATGTTGAAATCTACAGAAGATGTCTACTGCACAAGACAAGTAGAAGACGAAGTCTACTACTGAAGGACAAGACAAGTGCGCAAGACAACAAGACAGGTCAACAAGAAGACTGAAGTTAGGTACAAAAACGCGTATTGAAGATAAGGATTGAAGAGTTAGTTAGAAATAACTAATTAACAAACAAAGAAACGCGTGGATGGATAAGTATGGAAGTTGCAAGTTAGTTTTCAAGAAAAGTTGGTTACAACTGACAAGTTCTTGAATTCAGAAGTCTATAAATACTTCAAGGTATTCATCAATTCAAAACGACAGAACAACTGCAAAATCCACATACTGAAGCATTTTGAAGAAATCACTCACAGAGTTGAAGTTCAGAAAGCAAGTCTGCAAGACAAGTGAAGATCAATGAAGACTGCTACTGAATAGAGAAGTTTTACTTTTTGTTTTTATCAAGTTGCTAGATACTTGTAAATCTCTAGTTAGATCGAAGAGGCACTTGGTAGTGTTTTCGAGAAGATCTAAGTCTTATTTCTTGGGACTTAAAGCTACAAGAACACATTACTCCATTGGACGAGTTAATAAGA
Organism: Galeopsis tetrahit; assembly: GCA_963675135.1. Classification (NCBI taxonomy): domain Eukaryota; kingdom Viridiplantae; phylum Streptophyta; class Magnoliopsida; order Lamiales; family Lamiaceae; genus Galeopsis; species Galeopsis tetrahit. Next base: position 57,638 of record CAVLYN010000138.1, read on the forward strand.
ATTTCACATCTGGGTTTGTGAGAGTGGATGTAGACAAGTTGTCGAACCACTATAAATCTCGTGTTTGATTTACTTTACTGTTTTGTTTGTTGTTTAATTGATTAAGTATAAGATTAATTGAATTACATATCTGAACAAGACTAGTTGAGTATACATAGAACAAAGTTCTCGAAATAAGTTGAGTATAAACTAGAATTGGGCTCATTGGTATATTCTGATTTCCGCATTGTACTTTGATATATCGAAAGATTTTTGAAAAGTCTATTCACCCCCCTCTAGACATTTTCACTAGCTTACTCGTTATTAAACTCAACTTGGGACCTACAAGTGGTATCAGAGTAGTAGTTTACGAACTGCTGTTTCTTGATAACCGACTTAAGACTTGGGTGAAGTCTTGGTCCGTGACTGTACGTGCTCTTACGTGTCCTTTATCGCTGTACTTGGAAATATCTGTTTCTTGATACTATACTGTGTTATACGTATTTTCTTGAATCATGTCGCTCGAAATTAGTGCTAACAAGTTACCTAAGTTCCAGGTTCAGGACTATGACTATTGGAAGCTGAGGATGGAAGCCATCTTCAGTTCCACTCACGACTTAATGATCTCCGTCATCACTAAAGGTCCAATCGTGACCATGATCCCCAATACTGCTGCCCTCGACAAGGACAAACCCGTGGGCACTCTCGTCAAGAAACCAAGGTCAGAACTAACCTCAGAAGAAATGAGGCAGAATAATTTGGATAGCTTGGCCAAGAATTACATCTTACACACTCTTCCTAACGAGTATCTAGGAAAAGTGTTAAAATGTAAAACTGCTAAAAAAATGTGGGATCGCTTAGCTATCATTTGTGAAGGGACATCCTTAATCAAAGAAAACAAGCTTTCCACAGCAGTCCAAAGATTTGAATCATTTCATATGAAAGCTGGTGAAACAATCGACCAGCTGGATACTCGTTTTACTAAGATCATGAATGACTTGGAAGTCCTTGGTAAATCATATACTCCACGTGAAATCAATCTTAGGATTCTTAAAAGCCTTGATAGTCGATGGAAAATGGTAAAAATGCTTGTTAAGAATACCCAAGATATAGACGTGTGGACTGCAGAGACCATGTTTCAAACTCTAAAGGCCCATGAGTTTGATTTAGACGAAGATGAACCAATAGCAAGTAGTGACAGAGAACATGCTGTATCTAAGAACGTTGCTTTTAAGTCTAGTTCGTCTAAGGTAGATAGGTCAAAGTCTAAGACTAGGTCTGCTTCTGTGAAAGACGAGTTAGATACTGATCTTAGTCTGAAGGATCAGGTAAGCCTCATGGTTAGAAAGTTTGATAGGCTGAATAAACGTTTCGGAAGATATAAGAAGTTCTATAGAGATCATAGAGGGTCTGCTTCTAAGAACTCGTTTGAGACCAGACGAGATCGAAACTCGTCCGAAAGGAGAGACGAAGTCTCGAAAGGTAATAGACAAGATAGAGAGTCCGATGGTAGGAAGATTACTCGTTCTGATAGACGTGATAAACGAAGGAATAACTCTCCTACTAAAAAGGCTACTAATGATCTCCTGTGCTATAACTGTGAGAAACCAGGTCACTACATATACGAATGTCCAGACCTGAGCACTGATGATCGAGAAGAACGCAAAGCACGAAGGGAAAGAAGATACAACCGTGGCAAGAAGGCAATGATGGCCAATGATGACTCTGATTCTGATTTAGACGAGTTGCCATCGTCCTCATCTAGCTACCCGTTTGATCCAGATCACGATGAAGCTTTCATAGTAGATGATGGTCTACGCTGCATGGCTAAAATCGACCAAGAGGTATCAACTGCTACTTCCTTTCAATCTTGTGATGAATCGGACTCTGATGAAAGTGATACTGCCAGTAGCAAAGTAGGGAGTAGCCTTCAGCACTCTACTAGTGCAGTTGAAGACGACCTCCTACTCGCTAACCAGGCATTCATTGAAGTCAGCGACGAGAACATTGCATTAAAACAGGAAATCATTGATCTTAAGGAAGCTCAGTCTAAAGTAGATCCTAATGTAACAGTCCTAAATGAACGCTTGACTGAAGAGTTAAGTCAACTCAAAGAAAAGTGTGCATTGACAGACAAGTTATATCAAGACCTACTTAAGACACATGCAACTGAAAAAAATGAATTCAATGTTTTAAAAAATAAGTGCAAAAAGCTTGAAGAACGTAATAAGTTCTTAGAAACCGAGGTTGTCACTCTAGACCTTAAACTTACTGACCTGGTTAACTCCTCTAAGGCTAACCTTGAATTGTCAGATAGGTATAGGGCTCCTGCTGACAAGACAGGCATATGTGCTAAGTCACCTAGCTCGTCTACTCGAGTCCCTAAGAACCCTACTATTTTCATCTCAAGCTCTTTGACTAATGATAAAGGAAAAGGACCAATGATATACGATATTGGAACTCCATCTGAAGGCACTGTACCCAAACAGACTCAAGTTAACATTCCAATTACCAATGGAGGTAAAAAGAATGTTAACAACAAGGCTGTTCCGTTTAAGACTAGTCAACAAAGGACTAGAAATCGTGGACGACCTAATCAGGTCAGATACAAGGACTGGTATCCTGAGGAGATAAGTACTAGACAAGTACAAACTAGATGGAAAGAGCCTAGACCTCCTTTCATAAGGCAGTCTCAGCTCTACTCGTCTAGGCCTAGGAATGTGGCTCCAAAATATCATATTCAACCCGTCTTATATCCTCCGCCTGAATCGTATGATATCGAAGGAGAAGAAAGACCTAAACATGTCTATAAACCGTATGGCCCCAATGCATACAAGCCCTACTCTGACTATCACAGACCGGTGCCTACTCAAGTAGAGGTTAAGTCAAAAGGCTACCTCAGACGAGTAGACCCAAGAACTGCTGATAGGCTAGACAAGGACAACAGGGTCTTATTTTGCAACAAATATGGTCGAAAGTTTAGAAGATCAAACTTGTTCAGGACTCCAATGTACATTTGGATTCCATTGAACTCGACTAACCCCCAGGACCCCAATAAACAAGGAGGGTACCTAAATTATGGAATATCATCTAATGCAGGATCGACTCGATCTATACAAGAAAGGTGGCTCAATAGGAGAAACTTGGTACATAGACATTGGTTGTTCGCACCACATGACTGGTACCAAGGTACTTCTATCAAGCTACTATGAGCAAGAAGGACCAAAGGTTATATTAGGTGATAGCTCTACAGCCATCACAAAAGGCTTTGGTTATATCCGAAATGGCGACGTAGAGATACAAGACGTATCTTACGTAGAAGGTTTGAAATATAATCTACTATCTGTTTCACAATTTTGTGATCGAGGTTACAAAGTGCAGTTCAAAAGTCAAAAGTGCGAAATCATAGACAAGAGGACTTATACCATACTACTCGTCGGCATAAGACAAGGTAGTGTGTACATTGTGAATTGGAAAAGTTGTCCGCGGGACACTTGCCTTCTTACTAAGACACCCAAAGAGATCAGTTGGCTTTGGCATAGACGCCTTTGCCACATGAACTTTAAGGTGATTAATAAGATTGCAAGAGATTACCTTGTTGAAGGTATACCCAACGAAATCTATTTCAAATCACATGTATGCGATGCCTGTCAAAAAGGTAAACAGGTAAAGGGTTCCTTTAAATCTATTCCAACCCTCTCAACAAGTAGAGTTCTTGAACTTCTACATATGGACTTACATGGCCCAATTACTCCTCCAACTTTGAACGGTAGAAGGTACACACTTGTTGTGGTAGACGACTATTCTAAGTTCACTTGGGTAGTCTTCTTACACAAGAAGAGTGATACACAAACACTCCTACCTGATCTGTTGAAGAAGATACAAGTTGAGAAGAATCAGTCCATTGTCAAGATCCGTAGTGACAAGGGTACTGAATTCATTAACTGCTATATTAAAGAATTTTGTTCTAAGCGTGGCATCCAGCACCTTATTAGTGCAGCAAGGACACCACAACAAAATGGAGTAGCAGAACGAAGGAACAGAACTCTTAAGGAGGCCTGCAGGACCATGCTGACAGAGTATAATACTCCTCAGAAGTTTTGGGCAGAAGCGATCAATACTGCATGCCATTCCCAAAACAGAAGTGCTATCAATAAAGCACTAGGTAAGACGCCCTATGAGGTATGGAAAGGTCGAAAACCCAGAATTTCATATTTCCATATATTTGGTTGTAAGTGTTTTATCCATAACAATGGGAAAAGCAAGTTGAATGCATTCGATGCTAAAGCAGACGAGGGGATATTCTTAGGGTACTCCTCGACTAGCAAAGCATTCAGAGTGTTCAACTACTCTACCCTATGTGTGGAAGAAACACCACATGTAGTTTTCGATGAATCCCTACAGGACTCGTCTGCCGACCAGATCAGTAAGAAGGTAACTGATCTATCGATCCAAACTGACCAAGAATCAGAAGTTTATGAATCTGTTCAAGCCTATAACCCGTTCATGAAAGCTCTCGAGTCTGATGATCAGGAGAAGGTAAGTGCTCAAGGTAAATCTACTAGACCAGTTGACATGCCCGAACTAGTCGACTCGTCTACTCCTACTAAATTTTCTGATGTAAATGATATTGAAATGCATGATGCTATAGTTGATCTAGATGATGATACTATGCATACTAAGACTAGAAAAACATGGAAATCTGCTCATGATACTGAAAATATCATTGATGACTCTACTGTTGGTGTAAAGACTAGACGACAACTCTTTGAGTCACAAGAACAACCTAGTCCATCTTTGTTTTGCTGGTGTTGTTTCCTCTCATCTATCGAGCCTAAAACCATCAAAGAGGCATTGGCTGATAGTAATTGGATCATCACTATGCAAGACGAGTTGAACCAATTTGTTCGAAATGACGTCTGGGAACTTGTCGATAGGCCTAAACATCATAATGTAGTTGGCACTCGATGGATTTTCAAAAACAAGAAAGATGAGAATGATGTAGTCGTTAGGAATAAGGCTAGACTAGTAGCCCAAGGCTATTCACAAGCTGAAGGCATAGATTATGATGAAACATATGCTCCTGTTGCTAGACTAGAAGCCATTCGATTGTTCCTTGCATATGCTGCTTATATGAAATTTACCGTATATCAAATGGATGTCAAAAGTGCATTTCTTAACGGTATTCTTGCGGAAGAAGTGTATGTTGAACAACCTCCAGGTTTCGAAGTCAAAGGCAACCAGGTGTACAGATTAAAGAAGGCCTTATATGGACTAAAACAAGCTCCAAGAGCATGGTATGATACACTCTCTCTCTTTCTGTTAGAAAATGGTTTTACTAAGGGCAAGGTCGATAGAACCTTGCTCAGAAGACAAGAAGGGAAAGACATTTTACTCGTCCAAATTTACGTAGATGACATCATCTTTGGATCATGTTGGTCCTGAAAGGAGTATATAACAAGTGTATTGGGAGGGGGGGGGGGAATACACTTGTATGCAAATTCTTTTCAAACTTGATCAAACCAGAGATCAGCAAGGTTGTCTTGGACAACTCTGCTGAAGAAGATTAACTCTGTAAAGATAATCAAACTACTAAGTACTCTTGAGTACTTAGTTGAATAACTATATAATGGAGTTGTATGTGCGGAATAGTGGTTGGCCCTTTAAGTTTAGACTCCTTTAGTTTATGAAATCACTTAGTCAATTCAATGCAATCCAGTTTAGTTTCAGGGAACTTGTCCAATACAGTTTTTGCACAGTCTTAGTATATAGGTTCTTTGAAAGACCAGTTTTGTGTGCAGTGTTGAATGTATGAAAGCATTTGAAAAGTAAATCAACACAAGAGTTTATAGTGGTTCAGAGGCTCAAGCTCCTACATCCACTTTCCCTGATTGAACAGGATAATTCCTTCACTCTTGGAATTAACTTTTTTTATAGTGCCAAGGTGCACTTGATCAAGAACACCACTCCTTGGTGAATTGATCCCTAGGATGTCTAGAGTCCTAGTACCCTCTTCTCAACTCAGAACTGAACTGTTCTTCTCTCAACAGTCAGCTCCTACCACTTCTACTACTACAACCTTCTCACTTTCTCACTTGAAATGGGTAAGGGTTGAAGTAAGGTTCCAACTAATGAGATATCCTTTACAATGAAGATCAGTGTATAAGGATTAGGATATCTCTCTAAGCTTTGTATGGATATACAGTAAGTTCAGCTTAGAAGAAGTGTTTGAAGACTAAGATAGTCTCTCTGAAAGCTTTGAAAGCACTTGATTTCTTGTAGGATAGTTGGCTTGGTAGTTGGTGCTTCAAATGGTCTTCACACTTCGGTATTTATAGACAAATTTGAGGATTTTCCCGTTGGAGAGGCAGCCCCAAATTGCTATAAATGTTTTCCTTGAGTTCTTCAAACTGGAAGACAGATTCTTGATAGTGACATGTCCTTATTTGGGTAATAAACGGCTGTTAAGACTTTGTCTTCATTCTGCAGCACTTTTCCCAATGTTTGACTTCTTGTTAAAACTTGGACATGGCTTCTGAAGATTGATCCAATGATAGGACAACATCCTTATCAAATGGACAACTCTCCTTATCACTATCAGTAGTTTTGCTTATCAGCATAGTTGGCTTGCTCTTCTTCAGATGACTTGGCTCTTTCCCTTTGCTTCATTTAGAATTGATCTCAGCATGATATAGTGAAGTCTTTTAGGGTGTAGTTGTCTTCTTCTCTTCAGCATAGTTGACCTTCAAGCATTAGAGCATTTGTTCTGGTTCAATTTTGCTGAGACAACTCTTCTGGACAACTCTCCTGATCAGCATACTTGGCCTTTGAGCTTCAGAGCTTTTGTTTTTGCACAGAGTCAACCTCTTTGGACAACTCTCCTGATCAGTGCATTTGAGTAAACTTGTCCTTTTGAGCTTTACAACCTTGTTCTTGCATAGAGACAACTTCTCTGGACAATTCTCCTGATCAAGGCATTTGGTTTTCAATAGAGTATGCTTGGCCTTAGTGTTTGTTCCAGAATTTGAGCCTTGAGGGGACTTGATCTTGATCATCTTCAAAGCATAGGTTCCCCCTCACAATGTGCATCTAATCATCTAAGAGCTGCCTAACATATCAGCTTCTCATCTAGCCTTATGCTATGTGTTCTAACAATCTTAGAACACAGTCATCTTGACTTAGGCATGTCTCAGGGGGTTTTGGTATTTAATCAAAACATATGTCATTTTATTCCCAACAAATCACCTAACAAAAAGCTGAGTGAAAGTTTCTCAACACTCATGCAAAGTAATTTTGAGATGTCTATGATGGGTGAAATGAATTACTTTCTTGGTCTTCAAGTAAAACAGACCCCAGAAGGGATTTTCATAAATCAAGCAAAGTACACTAGAAATCTTCTAGACAAGTATGGGATTAAAACATGCAAGTCCACTAGCGTACCTATGCTACCTACATACAGGATGGATCTAGACGAACAAGGTAAATGTGCTGATCAAACATATTATCGTGGTCTTATTGGTTCATTACTATACCTGACTGCTAGTAGACCTGATATTGCATTCTCTGTTGGCGTATGTGCTCGTTTTCAAGCTAATCCAAAAGAGAGTCATATGGAAACCACTAAAAGGATATTGAAATATTTGAAAGGAACCATCAATCGTGGTATATGGTATCCTTCAAATGATGATTTATCTCTAAGTGGCTACTCAGATTCTGATTTTGGTGGCTGTAGAATAGATAGGAAATCTACATCTGGTTCTTGTCAATTCTTAGGCACAAAACTCATTTCATGGTTTTCGAAAAAGCAAACTAGTGTGGCTACCTCTACTACCGAAGCCGAGTACATGGCTGCTGGTAGCTGCTGTAGTCAACTACTTTGGCTCATGCAACAACTTAGAGATTACAACATATATGAATCGAATGTTCCTATTTTTTGTGATAGTAATAGTGCAATTGCCATTACACAAAATCCTGTTTTGCACACACGTTGTAAGCATGTTGATGTGAAACATCATTTTATACGTGATCATGTAGAAAAGAAGGATATTCGCATGGAAAAGATTCACACTGATTTTCAAAGAGCTGATATTTTCACAAAACCATTACCTGAGGCTCGATTTCGTGAATTATGCATTAGTCTAGGACTAATTGATCTTGACCCTACTAGTATGTAGCAATGTACTAACCAGACAGGTACATTCCTAAGAAGAAAGGACAAACAAACAAGACCACTAAAACAGAGCACTCGTCTACTCACCCAATAGACAGGTATACAAGGTCAGACAAGATGACCAAACAACCCGATGAGGAAGCTGGTAAAGCTGAGGGTAATACTAAGAGAATAAACATTTAAGGGGGAATCTATGATTTCTTGAAGAGCCTTATGTTGACTCTTAAGTTTGTTAAAAGTCATCTTGTTCGAAACCTTGATCATTGCTTTAGATTGATATTAATCTTAATTATTCTACTCTACTACCTGTATCTCATCTAATGTGTCGCACAAGATAAGATAGGTACAAATAGTCGTTCGACGATCAGAATAGATAAGTACAATCGAAGGGGGAACTCGTCTTGTGCACATTAGTCTACTCGTCTGTTCTGGATAGACTCGAACAGACTAGATAAGTGTTCTTATACTTTAAATACTCTAAGTGTTTAAACAACACGAGTTAAGGATACAAATGTAATTTGTTAATGAAATTTTTGAAAAACCCTAGAATTGGATTTATACACTCCATTTAATGAGGTGTATACACCCAGTTCGCGCCCAAACTCTATTATGCTAGGTCAGATGAGTACACTCCTCTATCCTACCAATAGAAGAGGCGGATTTAAAAAAATTACAATAGCAAATCACGTAATCCTCTCGATTCCGTAACTGAATTCCAAAAGACTCTTATACTAGACCGTTGGATTAAACCTTTCAATCTCAACCTTTGATTCAAAACTCAAGGTTTATCAAAACCCCAACTGGTTCATTTTTTTTTGTCTCTCACGTTTCCATAACTCCTACTTTCAAGCAATCAAAACTTCTTGTTCTCTCTAACCGTCTGAACTTTTCTTTCACACTATGTCAATCGTTTCAATGTTTGATGCTCGCACTAACATGCAAGCAAGGTTTGATCTAGAAAAATATGCTACCGAAGGCAAGGTGCATGTGGAAGGATCAGTGTTCTTCAAAGGAAAACACACTGATGACAACAAAGAAATTCTCTTAAAGTGTTGGAGATGTGGCTTAAGACCGTACTTGGAGGCATTTCCAGAAGTTGTGCTCGAAGAGGAGGTGTTAGAATTTTATGCCACAGCCACTCGACAAGGCGACTCGATTGAAGCCTTTGTTGGTGGAAGGCGAGTAGAGATTTCTCGTGAGTTCTTAACAGAATCTTTAAAGCTACCATCCGGATCCATAGATATCGAAAGATATGCTGAAGGTCAAGAGTTGAGGTACCTAAGCATCTTTTGTGGAAAGCAGCTGAGGTTGAATCGCGATGGCAAGATTCCTGCTGTTAAGAAGAAGGAGCTTCTTGACAAATTCAAGACTCTTCTTGACATTGCGTCGAAGATGTTGCTAGGAGTCACCGGGAGTTATGACTCTGTGACACTCCAAAAAGCAAGGGTGATGGCTGTGATTCATGATGGAATCACTGAAGGAAACTGGTCGAAATTCTTCTTGGACAGAGTGATGTATTTTAAGAAGAATGTTCAAGTCGACACCAGTACAGTTAACTGGGTTGTGTCTGCGGCTGTAAGCTTCAGAAACAAGTTAAGTATCTTATTACCCATCTTGTTACCGAACAAGTCGAGTTGGAGTAAGGGCAAGCCATTCCATCCTCTCAAACATTATCTGAAGAAGGAGGCTCTGGCAAAGCAAGCTGCTGCAAGAACTGCTGCTCCTAGACAAGTTCAAATCAATCCAGATGACGCCATGTTTGAAGCTGCCTCGTCTAGTTCTGAGGAAGACGAGTCGGGCAGTGGAAGTTCTGAGAAAGCTGAGGCTGGAACTAGTGGTAGACTAGTTCAGTATGTGCAAGAGGAGGCCATGTTTGAGGCTGCAGGAGATTCGGAAGAAACTCACTCAGACAAGGAGCTTGAGAAAGATGAGGAGGCAAGTGCTGAAATTCCTCAAGTATATCGACTGGTGAGAGTCGAGTCGAGTCCATCGCCAGACAAGTCGAGTGCGGAAAAGGTTGGTACCTCTTCTAGAACTTTGTCAATTCCTCTCTCTCTCCCCGTCAAAACCAAGGCCAGATCACTTCGATCTCGTGCCAGACCTGTACCCAAAACCTCATCAGTGTTGGCAGTGCAACCACTGAGAGCCAACATAACCCAAGACACTACTATATTTGATACAGTTGATACTCCTACAATTTTCGAACCAAACCTAGCCACATTAAAGCCCTTAGAAACCACCACCCAAATTCCTTCTACCTCAACAGAAAATTTTGAACCTAACAACCCATCTATTTCAGACAACACTCCTGTTGCCACTGCAACAACTAAGACAGGGACCCTACCTGCTCAGACCCCGTCTGAAACTAGATTTGAATCCCTTGTTTATTATCCGATGTGCTTAAGGGAGAAGAGAATTCGTGCTAAGGTGAGCAACAATTTGATAAAGAGGCTCTCGTCTATTGAGATAGACACTTCAACAGAGCAGTTTGAGAAACTTCTTAGGATTTGCACATGGGTTGCATTGAAGAAGTCTTCAACAAATGATCTTTTTGAAGTCATCTTAGGGATGGGAGGAATCTCCAATTTCGTGGATTGGGAGATGGAACAAAAAGAGAACAGTGGAGTTCAAGACCATTCAGAGTTAACTCCTGCTCATGCCCTAACCACTCTTGTGAAGAGAATGCTCAATATTCCTGATGCGGTGTTATGTTCAGAATTCCAGAGTGATGTTGGTATCCAGACTGATCTACTAGAAGAAGAGTTGACAGCAGAGTTAGTTGATGTTGCTGTTCAGACTGATCATCTGGAAGAGACTATTGAAAGTGCTGAAGAAGAAGACAATTTGATCGAACTTGGTGAAGAAGATGATGAGTTTGTTGAAGCCATCATGTTTGATGAAGATGAGCTTGTTGAAAAAGTTCAAACAGAAGATATTGCTGAAGCTCAATCGTCTACTCAAGCATTTCCTGAAAGCTATCTAGAAGAGTTGAAGATAGACTTGAAGGATGTTGTCAAGACTGCTATAGATGAGTTCTTACACTCAAAACTGAAGGATGTGCTGGTTGAACAGAATCAGTCACTTGTTGACACCTCAAGAGAATTAATTGTTGGAGAGGTCAACAAGATGGACTCGTCTTTTAGAGAAGAAATGTATGCTGAAATTGAGAATTTCCTGAAGAAGCAAGTTGATTTCTCAGAAAAGAGATCTATTTCTTTTGCAAGATCTTTGGCTGAAGAGTCAAGCAAAATGGAGAGACTCTACAGAGTAAAGATTGAGATTGCAGATGAACAGCGTCGTGAAGCACAAGATCAGTTGATGCGTGCTAGAACTATTCTTAATGAGTTAACAGATCAGAACAGGCTGCTCAGACAAACAGCTACTCATTTCAAGGACGAATTAGTCATTAATTCAAAGAAGTTTGAGTCTACTGCTGATCGACTAGACAAGATGAGTCGTGATCAGACACATCAAAGGCAGATAGAGCTAGCTGCTGAAGCTATGAAGGACGCAGTAAAGGAAGAAATGACTCGATTTACTAGTCTTTTCACTCTTAAGGCAAGTGATGAAGCCAAAAAGGGGGAAGAGACAAGTAGAGTTGAAGGAAAGTCAAGTGCTGAACCTGAAATGAAGGAAGCTGCTACTGCTATGCAAGATCTCAAAAGGCCTAAGAGAGGCAAGTTAGTGAAGAAGGCAGATCTTGAGCAGGCTAGAGCAGATGAGTTGAAAAGATTAGAGAAAGGTAAAAATGTTGCAGTTGCGTCTACAGAAGCTGAAGTTCAAACCAGACAAGTCAAGAGGAAGCTTGTGATTGAAGATCAACAAGATGATATAACTGCTGAGATTGTGAAGAAGCAGAAGATTGATGATGATGATGAATCTAATTATGCTTGCAAGAAGAAGCTGGGTAAGCATATTCGAAGACTGCAGAAGCTGAAAGCTAATCCAGATCAAGTTGAAGATGCATTCATTGACAACCTCATTGATAATGAACATCGTGAAGATTGGTTCAAAGTCAAGTTGCAATGGGAGTTAGATCACTGGATTGTTCGTAAATTTGGTGAAGCTAATAGTTCTGAAGAACTTAATGCTATGTTTGATAAATTCATGGAAGTTCAAGATCGGAAGCTGTTGAATCTGATCATGAAGATAACTGCTGCTGTGAATTATAACATTCTAGTTCCTATTTTTCCAAAGTGGATTACTCCGATGTTAGGTTCTGGAAAAAGGATCGACTTCAACCATATTAAGAAATTTGAAGAAGACCTGCTGGATAAAGAGAAGATCGAGACTGAGGATCATATGTCAGTGATTCATAAGAGAATACTCGATGCGTTCTGTGTTCCGAATCCAGAAGGAGGTACTTTATCAGATTAGTTTTTTTTTCTCTGGTACTTAGTTTTTATTTTGATTTTGATTAAGTATGTGTAATATCTACTGATCTATTTTGGAATGAATGAAAAGATAAGTACTATTTGATGTTTAAGACAAGATAACTACTTAACTAGTCTACTATTGTGAAAAGATTCAAGTAGTTTTGGCTTCATAAAAAAGGGGGAAATTGTTGGGATATGAATCCTAGAACAAGTCCTAATTGGTGATTAAAAAGATAATGATGAAGCTTTGATAAGCCAAAAGTAGTTTGAATATTTTCTAAGTGTTGACTGATCTAGTCTAGTTATGAAGTCATCTTGAGCAGATCAGTAGAGTTCACAAGACAAGTACTGAGTTTCACAAGTAATAAGTTCACAAAGACAAGTACTTATAATATGTTGATACTTTGTATAAGTGTTAGAATTTATACTGAGCTATATTAAAAGTTTTATAGAAGCTCATGTTTTACGATTTATATTTGTATATTTGATGTATAGATTCGTAAGTTGACTAAGCTATGTTATAAAGCTTAATGTAATGTAATAGTCTTGTTAGGATTAGATGCTAGGACTAGATTAGTTCTATGTTGAAATCTACAGAAGATGTCTACTGCACAAGACAAGTAGAAGATGAAGTCTACTACTGAAGGACAAGACAAGTGCGCAAGACAACAAGACAGGTCAACAAGAAGACTGAAGTTAGGTACAAAAATGCGTATTGAAGATAAGGATTGAAGAGTTAGTTAGAAATAACTAATTAACAAACAAAGAAACGCGTGGATGGATAAGTATGGAAGTTGCAAGTTAGTTTTCAAGAAAAGTTGGTTACAACTGACAAGTTCTTGAATTCAGAAGTCTATAAATACTTCAAGGTATTCATCAATTCAAAACGACATAACAACTGCAAAATCCACATACTGAAGCATTTTGAAGAAATCACTCACAGAGTTGAAGTTCAGAAAGCAAGTCTGCAAGACATGTGAAGATCAATGAAGACTGCTACTGAATAGAGAAGTTTTACTTTTTGTTTTTATCAAGTTGCTAGATACTTGTAAATCTCTAGTTAGATCGAAGAGGCACTTGGTAGTGTTTTCGAGAAGATCTAAGTCTTATTTCTTGGGACTTAAAGCTACAAGAACACATTACTCCATTGGACGAGTTAATAAGAATTTCACAACTGGGTTTGTGAGAGTGGATGTAGACAAGTTGTCGAACCACTATAAATCTCGTGTTTGATTTACTTTACTGTTTTGTTTGTTGTTTAATTGATTAAGTATAAGATTAATTGAATTACATATCTGAATAAGACTAGTTGAGTATACATAGAACAGAGTTCTCGAAATAAGTTGAGTATAAACTAGAATTGGGCTCATTGGTATATTCTGATTTCCGCATTGTACTTTGATATATCGAAAGATTTTTGAAAAGTCTATTCACCCCCCTCTAGACATTTTCAATAGCTTACTCGTTATTAAACTCAACTTGGGACCTACATATATAACAATGCTTGTCTTAGATGAGCTCACTCACTGGGGGTAAGGCTATGGATGCTTGCTGGATTTCTTCTATGAAGGTGTTCTTGAGCTCTACTGATTGATGAACACTTAAACTCATTTTGCTCGGCCTTTGCATCACCCTTGCCTATATTGTGAGATATGAATTGAACTCATATATATAGATGGAATTATGAATGTTACTGTTGGAAAGTAACAATCAAATCTCACTATTTCGAGAATCACAATCTCTTGGCAGATACTATTGAATATTACCGTTGCCTAGTAATATTCAATGTAGCATGGACTTTCTTTTCTTGAGCTTTGTGTCTTGTCAGAATCTTGATGTCTTATGTTGTCTTCCAATAGGTCCACGTCAGCTCTGATTTGACTCTTCAATGTGGATACAAATGACATTTGACTCAACTGATAGACTTAACCGATCTTGAACATCTCTTCAAAATTATATTTCGTTGCTAATACTTTGTGATGAATTATAAATTTTTGTTGATAATTTCTTGGGATTAATATTTGCGACGAAACTAAAATATTTCATGGCTATATTAGCAACAATTTTTTTTTTAAATTTTGTTGTTAATAATCAGGACAAAAATGAAAATTATATTTAGTCGCCATTATTTTGTGATGAAATAGATTTTTTGTAGTTAATTTCTTGGAATTAATATTTGCGACAATATTAAAATATTTCATCGCTACAGTTGCAACAAATTATTTTATTTTGTTGTTAATAATAAGAATAAAAATGAAAATTATATTTCGTCGCTAATATTTTAGCGACAATATTGAAATTTTCATGACTAATTTTGTGGATTTAATATTTGCGAGAAAATTAAAATATTTCATTAATTATTTGTTTATAAAAATATTTATAAATATATAAATGTTTATAAATCAGTTTAAATGTCTATAAATTAATATTTTTAGTAAAGCAATTGTTTAAATTATGTTATAACATCAATATTTTTTAAATGATAATATTATATATATATTAAAATAAATATATGTATTATAATAATATTAAATATGTTATAGGTCAATATCTTTTTATATGATAAATCTTGAGTTGATCGAAATTGAAAATGATGAAGAGAAGGATAACGAGGGAGAATATGATGCAAATGAAGATGGACATAAAAATGAGAAGATGAAGATTAGATGTAATAGTTATTAATTTTTTTAAATTGTTAAAATAACATTGATTTTTTACAATTGGAATTGTTTTAAAAATTACAATATATATATATATATATATATATTGATTTTTTGCAAATGGGTCGGGTGAATACATGGCACCCATCTCCTCCGCGGGTACGCGTATCAAAGGTCCGTTCTTCTGACATCTCTCACACTTCCTCACAAATTCTCGAGCATCTCTTATCACACTGGGCCAGTAGAAACCTGCCTTGAACACCTTCTACACAATAGTCTTGTAACCCTCATGACTAGCTGCACAACCTTCATGGATATTCCTGATTACAAATTCCGCTTCCTGCTTTGAGAGACATTTCAGGTATGGCTGAGTAAAGGATCTTTTGTATAACTGATCCCCAATGATACAGTACTTCACCCTCAAAGCCTTGGTTTCTCTGGATGCTGGAGCTGCGGGATCCTTGTTCAACTCTTCCCATATCTCCTTTCTCCAGTCGTCCCCTTCTGTTATCTCCCCCACTAAGGCTTCAGTCGCCAGCCGATACGCCACTAACAGGGTTATCTTCCCTTGCCCCTCGAACTCAATGGAACTGGCTAACTTGGACAACCCATCTGCCTTCGTGTTCTCTTCCCTCGGTATCTGTATTACTTCGAAAACATGGAACTTGATCCTCAAGTTCCTTACCTGCTCCAAATACGCAATCATCTTCTCGTCTTTAGCGAGGTATTCTCCTATTACTTGCTGCACCACCAGTTGCGAATCTGAATATAGGGTGATCTTTTGCGCTCTCAGCTCCGCTGCCATGTTAGCCTCTCTAATCAGGGTCTCATATTCCGCTCCGTTATTAGAGGTTGAAAATCGGAACTTCACCGCGAACTGTATCTCCTGACCTTCAGGGTCAACCAATACTATCCCTGCCCCACATCCTAGTGCTGATGCGGAACCATCGACATACACTTTCCAGCCTTCCATCTCCTCCGTTCTAATGGATTCTTGAATAAAATCCGCTAAGGCTTGGGCTTTGATAGCCCTCCGGGGTTCATAATCAACATCATATTCCTGTAATTCAACGGCCCACTTGACCATCCTTCCTGATAAGTCTGCTCTTCCTAGTACATGTTTCATAGGGTAATTAGTCTGCACAATGATTTTATATGACAAGAAATAAGTGCGTAATCGCCTAGCCGTCACTACTACCGCCAGGGATGCCTTTTCCACCTCCGAATATCTGACCTCTGCTCCTTGGATTACCTTACTCACATAGTATATGGGCTGTTGTGTGGAGCCCTCTTCCTTCATCAAGGTTGTACTCAAGGAATGTTCCCCTACTGAAAGATACATGAATAAGATATCTCCTTGAGAGGGTTTTGTCAATTTCGGGAGTTGCTCCAGGTGAAGCTTAAGTTCTTCAAAAGCTTTCTGACAACGTTCATCCCATTCAAATTTTGATCATTTCCTTAATGTCCTGAAGAAGTGATGAATTTTCTCCACTGACCGTGCTATGAATCTGCTAAGGGCTGCTATTCTGCCATTTAGGGTCTATAGCTCTTTCAGGTTTCGAGGGGGCTGCATGTCGAGTACGGCCTTTACCTTTGCAGGGTTGACTTCTATTCCCCTCTGAGTCACCATGTATCCTAAGAACTTTCGTGACCCTACTCCAAAGGAGCATTTAGGTGGATTCAACCTAATGCCATTTTCTCTAATTACTTGGAATATCTCCTTCAGGTCTTTGATGTGTTCCTCTGCCTTAATACTCTTAGACAACATGTCATCCACATAGATTTCCATGTTCCTACCAATCTGTTCTCGAAATACTGATTCTACCATTCTCTGGTAGGTGGCTCCTGCATTTATTAGTCCGAAGGGCATGCGTATATAACTAAAAGTACCACATGCTGCAATAAAACATACCTTCGGGATATCAGTGGGATTCAACTGAATCTGATGGTATCCCTGATACGCGTCCATCATGCTGAGCAACTCAAATCCAGATGTCGCGTCTACCAATTGATCGATTCTGGGCAGGGGTTAGTGGTCTTTGGGACATGCTTTGTTCAAATCCTTGAAGTTAATACACATTCTCCATTTACCGGTTCCTTTAGACACCAGTACTGCGTTTGATAGCCATTCAGGGAACTGCACCCTCTTTACATGTCCTGCATTTAACAATTTATCAATCTCTTCTTTCACAATAAGGTTCATTTCCTTACCAAAGTTTCTCAATTTTTGCTTTACTGGTTTCGCCTTGGGATTTACATTGAGGTGATGTACTGCTATCTCTGGAGGGATACCCGTCATATCTGTTGGGGCGAAAGCAAATATGTCTGCATTCTCTCGAAGAGTGGCCATCATTCTCTCCTTAAGTTCTGGGTCCATATGGGTACCGATTCTGGTTATGAATCCTTTTTTCCCGGTGTAGAGCTCGATATTCATCAACTCCTCATCTGCTTTGATTTTGGGTTGTTCCCCTGCCAATTCACTAACTCTTTGTTTTTTCAACTCGGGATCTTCGCCCTTAAATCTTTCCAAACCACGGAACATAGCCCTGTCTGCTATCTTCACTGATTCTACATAACATTTTCTTGCTTGATACTGATCTCCACATATCTCTCCCACTCCCTCCGAGGCAGGAAATTTCATCTTCATGTGGAAGGTGAAAATTACTGCCTAAAAGCTGTTCAAGCTTGGTCTTCCCATCACCACATTGTATGAGGATGGGACATCTACTATAAAAAACTCTATCACTTGTACACGTCGGTTAGGGGCAGTCCCTAGCCCCACTTGCAATAGTGACGAACCAAGGGGTTGGATTGCAACCCCTGAGAATCCATAAAGAGCAGTTTCCACCAGCCTGAGCTTTATGTTCAGCTCCATCCTTTTGAAGCACTCCAGAAACATGATGTCAGCAGAGCTTTCCGTATCTACAAAAATCCTTGCCACGTCATACCCTGCGATGTCCGTGGTAATAACCTGAGCGTCATTATGAGTTTCCCTGGGCTCCCCAGCATCTTCCGGTCCAAAGTGAATGTCAGGGACCACTGTCATCTTTCCTATCTCTCGGTGTTCCACATTCCTCTCAATTTTCAACGATCTAACACTCTGCTTCCTCTGTCTGAAGGAATCTCCATCAGTGGGGCCTCCCATAATCATGTGGATGTTTCCCCTCTTCTGGGGAGGAGGGGGTTGATCTTCTGTATCCTTCCTCTGCTCTCTCCTGTTCTCATCTGGTTTCCCCTCCGGGTCCTTCCTCTTTTGCCCTCGAGGGCCCTGCCTATCTCTGAATGTGAATTCTTTAAGATGACCTGCTTGGATCATTCGTTCTATCTCATCCTTCAAGTGCCATCACTGATTTGTATCATGGTCGTAATCATTGTAGAACCGGCAGAACTTATCAGATTTAGGATTTTGAGGACCTCGGTTTCTGGAATAGGGAAACTTCATATTAGGGTGATCCCCTGCTACCTCTAGGACTTCTGCTGGCTCTATTCTCAAAGGGGTATATTTCTCGAACCTTCCCCTGGGACCCGAGCGTGTTGCTTCTTCCTCCTTCACACTTCTAGTGCTCCTTGAGCTTCTGTATCTCTCGGGACTAGGCCTCCTATGTATGATTTCTCTTCTTCACTCTCCATTTCTTCCCATTGGTTTAATTTCATAGCGTTTGGCCTTTCGTACTTCTTCCAGGGTGAGGTATTTCTCGGCTCTCCTTAATAGTTCATCAAATGTGTGTACTGGTTTTTTGGCCAGGGAGGTGAAAAGGTCTCCATCTTTCAACCCGTTGGTAAGGGCATTGATCTTGACTTCAGAAGAGGCAGTAGGTACCTCTAGGGCCGCTTGATTGAATCTTTTCAGAAAATCTCGAAGGCTTTCGTTATCTCCCTATCTCATGTTGAACAGGGTAAGGGTAGCTCTAGGCTATCTCATAGCACTAGCAAATTGATGCAAGAATAAATCGCTAAACTCCGACCAAGAGTGGATGGTTTCAGGTCCCAATTGCGTAAACAACTGTTGTGCAGCTTTAGATAGAGTGGTTAGGAAGACCCTGCATTTGACCCCCTCTCCATAGCGGTGCAACAAAGCAGCATTTTCAAACCTCACCAGGTGTTCATAGGGATCCGCCGTACCATCGTATTCAAAATTCAAAGATTTGAAATTAGAAGGTAGTTCATCTTGCAAGATATTTGAGGTAAACTGGTAACCAGTAATATAAGGAGATTTACTTACACTGTCAGCCATTTGTTTCCTCATGTCCTTCATCTCCTTTCGAAGGGCTTGTATCTGATCGCTGACTGCTCCTTGATAAGTGTCATCCGTAATTTCTCCAATCTCCGTATCCAAGGTCCTTTCAGGGATTACTCCCGTGCTCCTCCTGAGGGTTCTGTTGGGAATGCTCCTCTCAGCTTGAGAGGGTACTTTCTCTTCCTTATCTCGAGGGACCCCCTCATTCCTGGAAGGGGCCAGGGAGGAGTCAATCATGTGCTCTATATTCTTCTGCTTCGTATTTTCGTTCCCTGACGGAGCAGCGCCAGGAGCATGGACTTCTCGAGAAGCAATCATCTTCTCTACAGCCTGGGCTATCATAGCGTTTAGCTGGTCCTGAGAAATAGTAAGAAGCTCAGGTTGGGTGTGGGAAGGGGGTGTATCCCTATTGATCCCACTTCTAGAGGCTCCCGAAGTACCCGTCGTATTTCCCTCAGGTGCAAGAGGGTTATCGTCCGATACAGTTGTTGAGGGTTGTTTCCGTAGATTCCTGTTTAAAGGAAAAATTGGGGGAGGCGGAGGGAAAGGAGGGGGAATGATATCTCCCTTTTCCTTAGTCTGCTTCACCAGGTCCTGTTCTCCGCCCATTTCGTATGGAACTTTCCCACTTCTTAGCTCGAAACGTTCCCATAGACGGTGCCAGTTGTTGCGTCAGAAAATAACGATTAGGGATACCAAATCTCCCTATCCGGATTACGACAGTTGTGGGATTAGATCGTCACTTTCCTTGCAAGCTTATCCACGAATAATCCTCCTTCAAGCTCCTTAGAGACCTGCAAAAACACGCCGGAGGGGATTCCGGCGTGGAATCTCCGACGCTCAAGTCAGAATCTTTCTCAGGAGAATCAAAGAGGAATTTTCCTGTAATTCAAGGGAAATTCTCGCAAGTATCGTGGAGTTTACTGTATTTTTAGTGTGTTTCTTAGTGAAATCGTATAAAGTAAATTTTTTTAATGTAAAACGTAGTCAACAAAATAAAACAAACCTGCATATATACCTTTCCTCATTTCGTGGGAGAGTCTCCCCCTTATTTCTCAACTGCCCTTAAGACCCGGTCTTCTTGTGGACTCCTTCCATTCATCCTGACTACTTCTCTTGGGCTTCGGTAATTAAGACTGGGTCTTCTGGGTCCCCTTCGTGGGCTGGATATATTCAACCTCCATATGCTTGGGCCAAGGGCATGGGCCAACAATATGGGCCAAAGGCCCAATTGTACTCATTTCCCTCTTTGGGCCTAGGGGTGTATTAATCCCTTTCACCAAATTATCATTCTAACAAAACAGACTTAATTCATCTTATATCCACGTGTCGTTATCCCCGAGGACGACATATTTTGTCCACATCAAATGTATAAATTGTTAATTATTGTATTAAAAAAATTTCAGCCTTATGAGTGATAAAGTCGTGATAGTTTAAACTTTAAATGCTTATTTCCTAATTTAAGTATGATTAATAAGTAAGGGAGATTTTGTTTTTGTACCTGTATATACGGGGGACAAGTCACAAGAATGAAACGCTAAAGTCAAGCGTTTGAATATTCAAGAATTGCGGAACAGAAACGGAGTCACATGAATGAAACGCTAAAGTCAAGCGTTTGAATATTCAAGAATTGCGGAACAGAAACGGAGGGAACAAGTCACATGAATGAAACGCTGCGTTTGAATGTTCGAGAAATGCGGAATAAAGGGAAGAATGTTCGAGAATTGCGAAACATAAATGGAGGGAATCCGAGAGGGAAATTGAGAAATGGAGGGGATCCGAGAGGGAAATTGAGAAAGAAAAAATAGTTATTTCATAGATTCAAAAAAATGATACACGATATTGTAGTTCAGGGTGAATTACGGGTATATATTCCCGACCTTGCCGAAACACTTACAAGAGTGGCGAATGCAATTTGCTAGCCTAAGCAACTTTTACAAAATCACAATCTTTTGCTAGTCTAAGCAACTTTTACAAAATCACAATCTTAAATGAAGATGTATCAATTAACTATTACAATTCTCTTATTACACTTATAAAACGATACCGTATTACACTTACCCATCATCTTTGTTGGTCCTGAAAGGAGTATATAACAAGTGTATGGGGGGGGGGGGAATACACTTGTATGCAAATTCTTTTCAAACTTGATCAAACCAGAGTTCAGCAAGGTTGTCCTGGACAACTCTGCTGATGAGATTAACTCTTCTAAGATAATCAAACTACTAAGTGCTATTGAGTACTTAGTTGAATAACTATCTAAGGGAGTTATATGTGCGGAATTGGTGGTTGGCCCTTTAGTTTAAACTCCTTTTATATTCTGAAATCACCTTAACAGTTTATCACAGTCTATTAGGGAACTTGTCCAAATCAGGTTTTGCACAGTTTGTGATATGTGTCTTTGAAAGTTCAGTTTGTGTGCAGTGTTGAATGTATGTAGAGTACTTTGAATGTAAATCAACACAGTGGTTTATAGTGGTTCAGAGACTCAAGCTCCTACATCCACTTTCCCTGATTTAACAGGATAATTCCTTCACTCTTGGAATTAACTTATTTTATAGTGCCAAGGTGCACTTGATCAAGAACACCACTCCTTGGTGCTTTGATCCCTAGGATGTCTAGAGTCCTAGTACCCTTTCTCAACTCAGAACTGAACTGTTCTTCTCTCAACAGTTAGTTCCTTCCACTTCTACTACTACAACCTTCTCACTTTCTCACTTGAAAGGTATAAGGGTTGAAGTAAGGTTCCAACTAATGAGATATCCTTTACAATGAAGGTCAGTGTATAAGGATATGATATCTCTCTAAGCTTTGTATGAATGTACAATGAAGTTAAGATTAGATGAAGTGTTTGAAGACTAAGAATGTCTTTTGAAAGCACTTGTCAACTTGTAGGATAGTTGGATGTGTTGAGGTCCGGTACATTTTTTTCAAATGGTCTTCACACTTCTATATTTATAGACAAATTTGAGGATTTGCCCGTTGGAGAGGCAGTCCCAAATTGCTATAAATGTCTTCCTTGAGTTCTTCAAACTGGAAGACAGATTCTGATAGTGACATGTCCTTGTTTTAGGAAATAAACGGCTGTAATAACTTTGTCTTCATTCTGAACACTTTTCCCAATGTCTGACTTCAAGATTCACTTAGTCAAACATGGACATCTCTTCTTATCAATATTCCTGAGATAAGGACAAACTTCCTTATCACTTGGACAACTCTGCTTATCAGATTCAGCAGAGTTCACTTTATCAGCAGTGTTGGCTCTTTAGCTCTTCAGATGATTTGACTCTTTTCTCTTTCTATGACTTCTTAGAATAGCTCTTTGTGTATATGTCTTGGACAGATGAACTTGTCCTCTTCAGCATAATTGTCTTGGAAACAGATCATGGTTCAAGTGTACTGAGACAACTCTTCTGAACCATTCTAGTTGGACAATTCTTCTGAGCTTTGTGATGCAGTAGATTGGTGCTTTGATGATGCATCTTAACTCATGTTGGCATTCACTAAGTTGTCTTTAGACTGATTCCTCTTGATCAGCATACTTGACCTTCAGCAGACTTGAGGTCATTCCATAACTGAGCCTTGAGGGGACTGATATAGGTTTAAGCTATTAAGCAAGTGTTCCCCCCTCAACTAGTGCATCTATTATTCTAAGAGCTACCTAACACATCAACTTCTCTTCTTGTCTTAGACTACATGTTCGAACAGACCTGAAATATGTTCATTCAATCTTGACTTATCTTCTTGGCATGTCTCAGGGGGTTTTGGTATTTTAATCAAAACTCATTTTATTCCCAACAATCTTCTTCCTCGTTCTTCTGTTGCAGGCGTAACATTACCCCTCCTCAACAAATTGCTTGCTATCAAGCAAAGAAACAAATTGCTTGCCATTAAGCAAAGAACTGTGGATAGAGCGAACGGAACTTGGTGAAATCCTCCCAAGTAGCTTTAGAACCCGGCAAATGCTACCATCAAAGTTAAACCTTAGTCGCCGGAGAGTTACCATGACAAACCAATCGACGAACCAACACCTTCAACGGAACATGAAGTACCTTTCCATCTTCATCAAACTCAGGTAAGTCTTGCGCAACCAAATCCCATTTTCCTACTTTACACTTAAGAAGAGAAACGTAAAAAGTAAGCAGCCACTCCCACCCGGCGGATAACCTGGAAAGGACCTGCATAACTCAGCTTCCACATGTGGCTCTTCCGCAGTAAAAGTTGCCAATAGGGCCTGAGTTTCAAATTGTTACTCCCCAAATTTAAAATTGGTGTCTTCTTAAAAGGGCAAATTGGTGTGGAGTACAAATGGAGGCCCTTAAGAATCAAATGACACAAGTCATTTATTTAGTGGCAGGTGATACAATTTTGTAGGGGCAAAAGACCATTGTGTCCTTAAATTCATCAAACTCAATTTTGGTTTTGAAAGGGACAAAAAATATTTCAAAAGTTAATTGAATGTCCAATCAATATGCAAATCTATGACACCACCCCTCTTACTTCAACTTTTCAACTCCTTCCTTATTTTATTAAAAAGATTGTATTCAGATTTCTTATTTTTTAATTTACGTAATTTTTAATTCAGATTTTTTATTCAATTTTTTTAAAATAATTTTTATTAAGATTTTATTTTTTAAAATTTTAACACAGAATTTTATTAGAGTATTTTTTTTAATTCAATTTTCTGTTTTCAAATTTTTATTCAAAATTATTCAAAATAAATTTTATTAGAGTATTTTTTTTATTCAAAATTATTTAAACTATTTTATTCAGTTTATTTATTTATATTTTATTCAAATTAGTTTTACTTAGTTTTTTAGTTTTTATAATTCATATTTTATTTATTTATATTTTATTCAAATTATTCTGATTTCTTAGTTTTTCTAATTCATGCAAAAAAAAAAAATTAATTCAAATTTTACTTGAATTTTTTTTATTCATTTTTTTCAAAAAAATTAAGTCAGATTTTTTATTGAATTTTTTTAATTTATATTTTTTTCAAATATTTTTATTTAAAATTAATTTTTAGATCTTTTTTCTCTCTCTTCATTCAAAAGTACTCCTTCCGTCCCCGAAAAGTTTTCACACTTTCCTTTTTTTTTTGTCCCCCAAAAAGTTTGCATATCCCACAATAGAAATAATTATCACAATCATCACCCTCACAATATACATATATTTACCCTTAATGCCATTCCTTTTGGAACCCACTACCGTAAACTTTTCGGGGACGGAGGGAGTAAGTCTTTTGACTTATCAAATCATACCTTTTTATCCACTTAATTCAAATTTTTTATTCAAAATTTTTTTATTTATATTTTATGAATATATTGAATATTTTATAGAATTTTGTTGAATTTTTGTTGATTTTTTTATAATATTATTTTGTTGAATTTTTTTTCAAAACATCTAAATTAATTTTTTTAGTTCAATTTTCTTTATTCAAATCTCCATAATTTGTATTTTTTACATAATTAAATATTGAATATCGACATATATATTGAATATTGAACATTTAATATCAATATATATTGAATATAATAAAATATTGAATATCAATATACATATATATGAATTGATATTGAACACTTAATATCAATATATATTGAATATAATTAAATATTAAATATCGATATATATACATTGAACACTATCAATATGTAGTGAACATATTTTACATACGTAATGAACTAATGGAAATACTCAATCCTCCGAATACTCAACTAATTCATTGTTGTTTTTTGGGAAGGAGGTTGGTTTGTAGAATAATATATATATCCCTTAGCAACAATCAAAATTACAAGACAACTTCTAAATCAATTTCCTTTTCTCAAGGTGAAAATAACACATTTTTCTCAAATTCTTCTCATTGTACGTTAACAACTAAGTATTGGACTTGTCGTCTTCGGCAAATTGAAATTCAAGTAACTATAAAGTCAATTCAAAACGAACACTAAAAAGCAATATATGAGCTTTAGCTCATTAATCATCAATGGAAGGGTGCGTGTTGTTTAGCAACCTACGTCCCCGAACAAACGAGCTGAACAATACCATTCCGCCCATGGAAAACCCTGAATGCCATATCAAAATTTGGACCATCCTATAAAATCGGACCTTTACCTTCCGTTACCTAAAAGGAGCAAGATAGAGAAGATTAGGAAACACGATTGGATACAATGTAAAGATGGAAAGTGAAAGTCAAATGAACAACTTACATGCATGGGGAAAGCCATTTGCTATTGAGAAGGAGAAGCTCATTGATGTTACGAAAAAATGGACACTTATTGATGCCTGGGTTGAAATCAGAGGATTTGCTGTCCATCTTCCCAAAGATAAATTCCGTCCTAGAAAAAAATGATTTGTGCAAGAGCAAAAACAGTTCAGAAAATGTGTAAATATAGCTTAAACTAACACAATTCACATAAGGAAGTCTATATGAAAAGTGTTTGCCTATAAGAACAACGAACGGCGTCCGAGGAGAATCAATTGAAAGAATTTCAATACAACTACAAATATGCAAAGTTTTCATAATCAACGAGTTATAAATCTTAAAAGAATGAAAGTAGAGATATAGCCATTTGTTAGCTCAAATTTAATCAAAAACCTCAGATACATATGGAAATTAATCTCTGGCTTATCAAAATCTAGGCCCAGATTCGGTTCAAGATAGATGCTAATCAAGCTTAAAATAAATTTGTAATCAAACATGCAAAGACACACAA
Source organism: Galeopsis tetrahit (assembly GCA_963675135.1). Classification (NCBI taxonomy): domain Eukaryota; kingdom Viridiplantae; phylum Streptophyta; class Magnoliopsida; order Lamiales; family Lamiaceae; genus Galeopsis; species Galeopsis tetrahit. The sequence continues at coordinate 83,779 of CAVLYN010000138.1, forward strand.
TCGAGTATGTACAAAATGACTGAAAGACACTGCATTTTCAATTCACATTTGAGATATCGCTACAAATATTTCAACTAAAAATATTTTCATCAAATATACATGATCAGACCACAAAAAAAAAAAAAAAAAAAACTATACATGATCAGCATGATTATCACCCATTGTAATTAAGCCATTTAAACACACATCGGAATAAGCCACAGGTTTCCTTCAATTCTACCGTTTAAAAAACTTTCCTTCATAATTCATACCCAATCAATCTATGATAATGTCACACACACAAGAACAAAGCAGAATATAGGAAATTGCAACACTAGCTAGAGTAATGAAAATTAAACCCAATATTTTTCTTCAGCATAAAAACGGGGAACCAACCGATCGGAACTTGATAAACAACCCAAAAATGAAAAGTAGAAGCAATTTTACAAGGAAAAGGAACAACAAGATGAATACCTTCAAAACTTTAACAAGTCAATGCTGAAGCGGAGGCAAAACTTTAGATTGAGGAGTAGCTACCTTTGTAAAAGGGGCTAGTCTTGGGTGAGACCGTCTCACAGAAAGAGATCCGTGAGACGGGCCTCATATATAAAAAGTGATAATGTTTGAGGGAAAAGTGATAGTGTTTAAGTAAAAAGTGACAGTCACTTTTGTTAAAATTATTATCACTTTTTACTTACATATTATCACTTTTTTTACTAACTAAAATCTAAAGAAAAATATGGATTATCCTACCCAAAATTTTGAAATATGGGTTAAAAGGGATCCGTCTCACAGAAAAAGATCCGTGAGACGGTCTCACACAAGTTTTTGCCTTGTAAAAGAGAGTAGAAACTCACTGAGTCAACTCTGTCAACACCCAACAGAAAACCCTAGATCTACGCCGCCATCACGCGAGCGGTGCATATCGGAGAAGACGAGCCCCTTGATGGAGCATTCAGGCTCTACAACGGCGGCGGAAGGCCCCCCCTAACTGAGCATTCAAGCTTTGCAACAACGGTACGCCACCATCACGCGAGCGGCGCAGATCGGAGAAGACGAGCCCCTTGACGGAGCATTCAGGATCTGCACCGACGACGACGCCTTCTTCGCCGTCACAAAATACACAAACGACTGCCATTTTCGACGTGCAGCGAAAACGCCCAACGAAGGAGAGAAACTCCGGATGGCGGTGGAGATCGATGAGCAGCTCCCGTCGCCGTCTAAAAACTCCCAAGCCACATCCTCCTCTTCGTCGGATTTGCGGATGCGTAGACGCAGGAGGATATTTTGAACTCTCAAGCCTCCATTTTCATTTCAGATCTTGTGTGTGTGTTTTCCCCATTCAGAATGTGAGAGAAAAATGAGAGAGAAGACAATATTAAATTGTTTAAGAGGGAGGAGAGAGAGAAGTGTTTAATCTTTTGGAGATGAAGGGCAGTTGAGACATTTTACCTTAAATTTTGTATTGATAAGTGAAACAAAGTGAAACAAAATTACGCACGTACCTTTTAGCCCTAAAGGGGTAAATTTTGTACCATGGAGTTAATAATCTCTTCTTAAAAAGTAGTTAAAACAACTAACTTTAACGCGCCAAAAAATTGAATATTAAATTTACAACGGTAAAATAAAGGTACGTAACAGCTACTCCCTCCGTCCTAGCTTAACTTTCATACCTACTTTTTCGGTCCTTTAGAAACTCTACCCATACAATTGCTGGAACACGCCGACGAAGGCGGTCCGTCACCAGGATCGTTGTCGGATGCCAAACGTATAAACAAATAAATAAAACCTAAACATGCTTCTAAAACATAGTTTAGATCTGTTACCCTTGAAGATCGAGGCGTTGATTCCAATCTGTAGATCTTCTAGTCTGTCTCCCAACTTCGCTCGAACACCGGGTGGACGGCGTGCTATCAAACGTGGAGAAGGTGCCTCAATTTCGTCTCCTTGAAACCCTAGCCGTTTTTCTCTATTTCGTGTGTGCTAGGGTTTCAAAACTATTTTGAGGCTCTTATTTATAATCTCCATAAGTTCATGGGCCAGACTAGGGATCCATTAGAAGGTATAGGGTTTGGGCTTCTTACAGGCCCAACTACTCTTATGTTCAGCCCAGAACATATAATTTGGCCCGAGAACATTAATTCATTCCACTAGAGAATTAATGTTGCACTCCCGTCCTATCCCGAACTGAATCAGGGCTTCTATTAGACATTATAATTCCCCGTGTTTAAGATATCGCACGTCCATTAATTATTAAAGCTTCTGACTTCTTTAAATAATTAATTTCTATAATTCCTTGAGTAGTACCACTCAACCTTGTTGTCGTACGGATTAAATCCACCTACAGGGTTTAATACGACAATCCTTTATGAGTTTCCTCAAGGGGACATCATCAGCCTGGATGTACAGGACACGGTGCCCTAATGCCAATAAGTAGACATAATGCGAGCGATGCCACTACCCAAAATACGGAGCGTGAAGAATCTACCAAGATTCTCACCTATGATACATCAAAGTAGTGAACAAGCACCCCACACATCTAAATATCACACTTAGGGTTAAGAATCATAAAAGTCACCAAGACCTCTAGTTCTTCATAACAGTCAGAACAGAAGAACATGTCTTATCTGTGATCCATTCAATACGCCTCAGCGCACTAGTATAAACTAATGGCTAAGACAAACCACTAACAAGTTTATACTACAACTTAAACCAATAGTTTTGTCCATAACTATCTCAGTTGTGAATATTGTTTATATCTTACAAGGGACTGACAATGTGATCTTCTGTGTGACTACAAACCCACCACATCGTCTACAATGCAAGATAAGCAGACATACAAGTAATCACAAAGAATGCAAAAATGTGAAAAACCATTTATTTCAGATAAAAGGAAATCGAATATACGTCACAAAAGCCCACTAAAAGTTTGCTTTACAGTATACACCAACAATCTCCCACTTATACTAAAGCTTAACTTTTAGTATACACATAAAGACATCAATATTTCTCCCACTTATACTCAAAGTCTAGCTTGTAATACATCGTAAACCAAGACCCTCTACATGTTTCTCAAAGATATTTATTGCCAGCGTCTTTGTGAAAGGATCAGCCAAGTTATCCAACGACGCAATCTTAGCTACAGCCACGTCTCCTCGATTTACGATATCTCGTATAATGTGGTACTTTCGCTCTATGTGTTTACTTGCTCTGTGGGCTCTAGGTTCTTTCGAGTTTGCCACTGCACCTGCGTTATCACAATAAACAGTGATACACATCGGCATACTCTGAGATACCCCTAATTCCAGAAAGAAATTACGCAGCCAGACAGCCTCCTTTGCGGCCTCTGAGGCAGCTACGTACTCGGCTTCCATAGTGGAGTCCGCGATGCATTTCTGCTTCACACTTCTCCAAGATATGGCTGCGCCTCCCAGCATAAACACATAACCCGAGGTTGACTTCCGTTCATCTCAATCAGCTTGGAAATCTGAATCGGTATAACCCAAAGGAATCAAACTATTTGACTGGTATACTAGCATATAATCTCGAGTCTTTTTCAAGTACTTGAGAATATGCTTAACAGCAGTCCAGTGTCCTTGACCAGGGTTAGACTGATATCTTGCTACCATGCCGACTGCATAACAAATATCAGGCCTCGTACACAGCATCGCATACATAAGGCTTCCTACAGCCGAAGCATAATGAACCTTAGCCATCTCCTCTATCTCCTTCTGTGTCTTAGGACACATATCTTTAGATAGAGGGACTCCATGTCTGAAAGGTAGTACACCCTTCTTGGAA
>CAVLYN010000140.1:0-106000 GCA_963675135.1 Galeopsis tetrahit
TGACGTCGTCACCAATAGCCAAATTGCGCGAACGCTTGTGCGCCGTTTTTACAAAGTTTTCAGATTGCCTCTCGGGTTTGCATTTCTAACTGAATTGGCCATAGAATCAATTGTGTCGAGACGGTTTTTGAATTTGAGGCCTCGGGTGCGGAGTTTTTGACGTCGTCGCCCATAGCCAAACTTGCGCGCATGGTTGTGTGCCATTTTTACAAAGTTTTCAGATTGCCTCCCAAGTTTGCATCCCTCACTGAATTGGCCATAGAATCAATTGTGTCGAGACGGTTTTTGAATTTGAGACCTCGGGTGCGGAGTTTTTGACGTCGCCGCCCATAGCCAAATTGCGCGCACGCTTGTGCGCCGTTTTTACAAAGTTTTCAGATTGCCTCTTGGGTTTGCATTACTAGCTGAATTGGCCATAGAATCAATTGCGTCGAGACGGTTTTTGAATTTGAGGCCTCGGGTGCGGAGTTTTTAACGTCGTCGCCCATAGTCAAATTGTGCGCACGCTTGTGCGCCGTTTTTACAAAGAATTCAGATTGCCTCTCGGGTTTGCATTTCTAGCTGAATTGGCCATAGAATCAATTGTGTCGAGACAGTTTTTGAATTTGAGGCCTCGGGTGCGGAGTTTTTTACGTCGTCGCCCATAGCCAAATTGCGCGCACGCTTGTGCGCCGTTTTTACAAAGTTTTCAAATTGCCTCTCGGGTTTGCATTTCTAGCTAAAATTGGTCATAGAATCAATTGTGTCGAGACGGTTTTTGAATTTGAGGCCACGGGTGCGGAGTTTTTGACGTCGTCGCCCATAGCCAAATTGCACGCACGCTTGTGCGCCGTTTTTACAAAGTTTTCAGATTGCCTCTCGGGTTTGCATTTCTATCTGAATTGGCCATAGAATCAATTGTGTCGAGACGGTTTTTGAATTTGAGGCCTCGGGTGCGGAGTTTTTGACGTCGTCGCCCATAGCCAAATTGCGCGCACGCTTGTGCGCCGTTTTTACAAAGTTTTCAGATTGCCTCTCGGGTTTGCATTTCTAGCTGAATTGGCCATAGAATCAATTGTGTCGAGACGGTTTTTGAATTTGAGGCCTCGGGTGCGGAGTTTTTGACGTCGTCGCCCATAGCCAAATTGCGCGTACGCTTGTGCGCCGTTTTTACAAAGTTTTCAAATTGCCTCTTGGGTTTGCATTTCTAGCTAAAATTGGTCATAGAATCAATTGTGTCGAGACGGTTTTTGAATTTGAGGCCACGGGTGCGGAGTTTTTGACGTCGTCGCCCATAGCCAAATTGCGCGCACGCTTGTGCGCCGTTTTTACAAAGTTTTCAGATTGCCTCTCGGGTTTGCATTTCTATCTGAATTGGCCATAGAATCAATTGTGTCGAGACGGTTTTTGAATTTGAGGCCTCGGGTGCGGAGTTTTTGACGTCGTCGCCCATAGCCAAACTTGCGCGCATGGTTGTGTGCCATTTTTATAAAGTTTTCAGATTGCCTCCCAAGTTTGCATCCCTCACTGAATTGGCCATAGAATCAATTGTGTCGAGACGGTTTTTGAATTTGAGGCCTCGGGTGCGGAGTTTTTGACGTCGTCGCCCATAGCCAAATTGCGCGCACGCTTGTGCGCCATTTTTACAAAGTTTTCAGATTGCCTCTCGGGTTTGCATTTCAAGCTGAATTAGCCATAGAATCAATTGTGTCGAGACGGTTTTTGAATTTGAGGCCTCGGGTGAGGAGTTTTTGACGTCGTCGCCCATAGTCAAATTGCGCGCACGCTTGTGCGCCGTTTTTACAAAGTATTAAGATTGCGTCTCGGGTTTGCATTTCTAGCTGAATTGGCCATAGAATCAATTGTGTCGAGACGGTTTTTGAATTTGAGCCCTCTGGTGCGGAGTTTTTGACGTCGTCGCCCATAGCCAAATTGCGCGCACGCTTGTGCGCCGTTTTTACAAAGTTTTCAAATTGCCTCTCGGGTTTGCATTTCTAGCTAAAATTGGTCATAGAATCAATTGTGTCGAGATGGTTTTTGAATTTGAGGCCTCGGGTGCAGAGTTTTTGACGTCGTCACCAATAGCCAAATTGCGCGCACGCTTGTGCGCCGTTTTTACAAAGTTTTTAGATTGCCTCTCGGGTTTGCAAATCTAGCTGAATTGGCCATAGAATCAATTGTGTCGAGACGGTTTTTGAATTTGAGGCCTCGGGTGCGGAGTTTTTGACGTCGTCGCCCATAGCCAAATTGCGCGCACGCTTGTGCGCCGTTTTTACAAAGTTTTCAGATTGCCTCTCGGGTTTGCATTTCTAGCTAAAATTGGTCATAGAATCAATTATGTCGAGACGGTTTTTGAATTTGAGGCCTCGGGTGCGGAGTTTTTGACGTCGTCGCCCATAGCCAAATTGCGCGCACGCTTGTGCGCCGTTTTTACAAAGTTTTCAGATTGCCTCTCGGGTTTGAATTTCCCACTGAATTGGCCATAGAATCAATTGTGTCGAGATGGTTTTTGAATTTGAGGCCTCGGGTGCGGAGTTTTTGATGTCGTCGCCCATAGCCAAATTGCGCGCACGCTTGTGCGCCGTTTTTACAAAGTTTTCAGATTGCCTCTCGGGTTTGCATTTCTAGCTGAATTGGCCATAGAATCAATTTTGTCGAGACGGTTTTTGAATTTGAGGCCTCGGGTGCGGAGTTTTTGACGTCGTCGCACATCGCCAAATTGCGCGCACGCTTGTGCGCCGTTTTTACAAAGTTTTCAGATTGCCTCTCGGGTTTGCATTTCTAGCTAAAATTGGTCATAGAATCAATTGTGTCGAGACGGTTTTTGAATTTGAGGCCACGGGTGCGGAGTTTTTGACGTCGTCGCCCATAGCCAAATTGCGCGCACGCTTGTGCGCCGTTTTTACAAAGTTTTCAGATTGCCTCTCGGGTTTGCATTTCTATCTGAATTGGCCATAGAATCAATTATGTCGAGACGGTTTTTCAATTTGAGGCCTCGGGTGCGGAGTTTTTGACGTCGTCGCCCATAGCCAAACTTGCGCGCATGGTTGTGTGCCATTTTTACAAAGTTTTCAGATTGCCTCCCAAGTTTGCATCCCTCACTGAATTGGCCATAGAATCAATTGTGTCGAGACGGTTTTTGAATTTGAGGCCTCGGGTGCGGAGTTTTTGACGTCGTCGCCCATAGCCAAACTTGCGCGCATGGTTGTGTGCCATTTTTACAAAGTTTTCAGATTGCCTCCCAAGTTTGCATCCCTCACTGAATTGGCCATAGAATCAATTGTGTCGAGACGGTTTTTGAATTTGAGGCCTCGGGTGCGGAGTTTTTGACGTCGTCGCCCATAGTCAAATTGCGCGCACGCTTGTGCGCCGTTTTTACAAAGTATTCAGATTGCCTCTCGGGTTTGCATTTCTAGCTGAATTGGCCATAGAATCAATTGTGTCGAGACGGTTTTTGAATTTGAGGCCTCTGGTGCGGAGTTTTTGACGTCGTCGCCCATAGCCAAATTGCGCGCACGCTTGTGCGCCGTTTTTACAAAGTTTTCAAATTGCCTCTCGGGTTTGCATTTCTAGCTAAAATTGGTCATAGAATCAATTGTGTCGAGACGGTTTTTGAATTTGAGGCCTCGGGTGCAGAGTTTTTGACGTCGTCACCAATAGCCAAATTGCGCGAACGCTTGTGCGCCGTTTTTACAAAGTTTTCAGATTGCCTCTCGGGTTTGCATTTCTAACTGAATTGGCCATAGAATCAATTGTGTCGAGACGGTTTTTGAATTTGAGGCCTCGGGTGCGGAGTTTTTGACGTCGTCGCCCATAGCCAAACTTGCGCGCATGGTTGTGTGCCATTTTTACAAAGTTTTCAGATTGCCTCCCAAGTTTGCATCCCTCACTGAATTGGCCATAGAATCAATTGTGTCGAGACGGTTTTTGAATTTGAGGCCTCGGGTGCGGAGTTTTTGACGTCGTCGCCCATAGTCAAATTGCGCGCACGCTTGTGCGCCGTTTTTACAAAGTTTTCAGATTGCCTCTCGGGTTTGAATTTCCCACTGAATTGGCCATAGAATCAATTGTGTCGAGATGGTTTTTGAATTTGAGGCCTCGGGTGCGGAGTTTTTGATGTCGTCGCCCATAGCCAAATTGCGCGCACGCTTGTGCGCCGTTTTTACAAAGTTTTCAGATTGCCTCTCGGGTTTGCATTTCTAGCTGAATTGGCCATAGAATCAATTTTGTCGAGACGGTTTTTGAATTTGAGGCCTCGGGTGCGGAGTTTTTGACGTCGTCGCACATCGCCAAATTGCGCGCACGCTTGTGCGCCGTTTTTACAAAGTTTTCAGATTGCCTCTCGGGTTTGCATTTCTAGCTAAAATTGGTCATAGAATCAATTGTGTCGAGACGGTTTTTGAATTTGAGGCCACGGGTGCGGAGTTTTTGACGTCGTCGCCCATAGCCAAATTGCGCGCACGCTTGTGCGCCGTTTTTACAAAGTTTTCAGATTGCCTCTCGGGTTTGCATTTCTATCTGAATTGGCCATAGAATCAATTATGTCGAGACGGTTTTTCAATTTGAGGCCTCGGGTGCGGAGTTTTTGACGTCGTCGCCCAGAGCCAAACTTGCGCGCATGGTTGTGTGCCATTTTTACAAAGTTTTCAGATTGCCTCCCAAGTTTGCATCCCTCACTGAATTGGCCATAGAATCAATTGTGTCGAGACGGTTTTTGAATTTGAGGCCTCGGGTGCGGAGTTTTTGACGTCGTCGCCCATAGCCAAACTTGCGCGCATGGTTGTGTGCCATTTTTACAAAGTTTTCAGATTGCCTCCCAAGTTTGCATCCCTCACTGAATTGGCCATAGAATCAATTGTGTCGAGACGGTTTTTGAATTTGAGGCCTCGGGTGCGGAGTTTTTGACGTCGTCGCCCATAGTCAAATTGCGCGCACGCTTGTGCGCCGTTTTTACAAAGTATTCAGATTGCCTCTCGGGTTTGCATTTCTAGCTGAATTGGCCATAGAATCAATTGTGTCGAGACGGTTTTTGAATTTGAGGCCTCTGGTGCGGAGTTTTTGACGTCGTCGCCCATAGCCAAATTGCGCGCACGCTTGTGCGCCGTTTTTACAAAGTTTTCAAATTGCCTCTCGGGTTTGCATTTCTAGCTAAAATTGGTCATAGAATCAATTGTGTCGAGACGGTTTTTGAATTTGAGGCCTCGGGTGCAGAGTTTTTGACGTCGTCACCAATAGCCAAATTGCGCGAACGCTTGTGCGCCGTTTTTACAAAGTTTTCAGATTGCCTCTCGGGTTTGCATTTCAAACTGAATTGGCCATAGAATCAATTGTGTCGAGACGGTTTTTGAATTTGAGGCCTCGGGTGCGGAGTTTTTGACGTCGTCGCCCATAGCCAAACTTGCGCGCATGGTTGTGTGCCATTTTTACAAAGTTTTCAGATTGCCTCCCAAGTTTGCATCCCTCACTGAATTGGCCATAGAATCAATTGTGTCGAGACGGTTTTTGAATTTGAGACCTCGGGTGCGGAGTTTTTGACGTCGTCGCCCATAGCCAAATTGCGCGCACGCTTGTGCGCCGTTTTTACAAAGTTTTCAGATTGCCTCTTGGGTTTGCATTACTAGCTGAATTGGCCATAGAATCAATTGCGTCGAGACGGTTTTTGAATTTGAGGCCTCGGGTGCGGAGTTTTTAACGTCGTCGCCCATAGTCAAATTGTGCGCACGCTTGTGCGCCGTTTTTACAAAGAATTCAGATTGCCTCTCGGGTTTGCATTTCTAGCTGAATTGGCCATAGAATCAATTGTGTCGAGACAGTTTTTGAATTTGAGGCCTCGGGTGCGGAGTTTTTTACGTCGTCGCCCATAGCCAAATTGCGCGCACGCTTGTGCGCCGTTTTTACAAAGTTTTCAAATTGCCTCTCGGGTTTGCATTTCTAGCTAAAATTGGTCATAGAATCAATTGTGTCGAGACGGTTTTTGAATTTGAGGCCACGGGTGCGGAGTTTTTGACGTCGTCGCCCATAGCCAAATTGCACGCACGCTTGTGCGCCGTTTTTACAAAGTTTTCAGATTGCCTCTCGGGTTTGCATTTCTATCTGAATTGGCCATAGAATCAATTGTGTCGAGACGGTTTTTGAATTTGAGGCCTCGGGTGCCGAGTTTTTGACGTCGTCGCCCATAGCCAAACTTGCGCGCATGGTTGTGTGCCATTTTCACAAAGTTTTCAGATTGCCTCCCAAGTTTGCATCCCTCACTGAATTGGCCATAGAATCAATTGTGTCGAGACGGTTTTTGAATTTGAGGCCTCGGGTGCGGAGTTTTTGACGTCGTCGCCCATAGCCAAATTGCGCGCACGCTTGTGCGCCGTTTTTACAAAGAATTCAGATTGCCTCTCGGGTTTGCATTTCTAGCTGAATTGGCCATAGAATCAATTGTGTCGAGACAGTTTTTGAATTTGAGGCCTCGGGTGCGGAGTTTTTTACGTCGTCGCCCATAGCCAAATTGTGCGCACGCTTGTGCGCCGTTTTTACAAAGTTTTCAAATTGCCTCTCGGGTTTGCATTTCTAGCTAAAATTGGTCATAGAATCAATTGTGTCGAGACGGTTTTTGAATTTGAGGCCACGGGTGCGGAGTTTTTGACGTCGTCGCCCATAGCCAAATTGCACGCACGCTTGTGCGCCGTTTTTACAAAGTTTTCAGATTGCCTCTCGGGTTTGCATTTCTATCTGAATTGGCCATAGAATCAATTGTGTCGAGACGGTTTTTGAATTTGAGGCCTCGGGTGCCGAGTTTTTGACGTCGTCGCCCATAGCCAAACTTGCGCGCATGGTTGTGTGCCATTTTCACAAAGTTTTCAGATTGCCTCCCAAGTTTGCATCCCTCACTGAATTGGCCATAGAATCAATTGTGTCGAGACGGTTTTTGAATTTGAGGCCTCGGGTGCGGAGTTTTTGACGTCGTCGCCCATAGCCAAATTGCGCGCACGCTTGTGCGCCGTTTTTACAAAGTTTTCAGATTGCCTCTCGGGTTTGCATTTCTAGCTGAATTGGCCATAGAATCAATTGTGTCGAGACGGTTTTTGAATTTGAGGCCTCGGGTGCGGAGTTTTTGACGTCGTCGCCCATAGCCAAATTGCGCGTACGCTTGTGCGCCGTTTTTACAAAGTTTTCAAATTGCCTCTTGGGTTTGCATTTCTAGCTAAAATTGGTCATAGAATCAATTGTGTCGAGACGGTTTTTGAATTTGAGGCCACGGGTGCGGAGTTTTTGACGTCGTCGCCCATAGCCAAATTGCGCGCACGCTTGTGCGCCGTTTTTACAAAGTTTTCAGATTGCCTCTCGGGTTTGCATTTCTATCTGAATTGGCCATAGAATCAATTGTGTCGAGACGGTTTTTGAATTTGAGGCCTCGGGTGCGGAGTTTTTGACGTCGTCGCCCATAGCCAAACTTGCGCGCATGGTTGTGTGCCATTTTTATAAAGTTTTTAGATTGCCTCCCAAGTTTGCATCCCTCACTGAATTGGCCATAGAATCAATTGTGTCGAGACGGTTTTTGAATTTGAGGCCTCGGGTGCGGAGTTTTTGACGTCGTCGCCCATAGCCAAATTGCGCGCACGCTTGTGCGCCATTTTTACAAAGTTTTCAGATTGCCTCTCGGGTTTGCATTTCAAGCTGAATTAGCCATAGAATCAATTGTGTCGAGACGGTTTTTGAATTTGAGGCCTCGGGTGCGGAGTTTTTGACGTCGTCGCCCATAGTCAAATTGCGCGCACGCTTGTGCGCCGTTTTTACAAAGTATTAAGATTGCGTCTCGGGTTTGCATTTCTAGCTGAATTGGCCATAGAATCAATTGTGTCGAGACGGTTTTTGAATTTGAGCCCTCTGGTGCGGAGTTTTTGACGTCGTCGCCCATAGCCAAATTGCGCGCACGCTTGTGCGCCGTTTTTACAAAGTTTTCAAATTGCCTCTCGGGTTTGCATTTCTAGCTAAAATTGGTCATAGAATCAATTGTGTCGAGATGGTTTTTGAATTTGAGTCCTCGGGTGCAGAGTTTTTGACGTCGTCACCAATAGCCAAATTGCGCGCACGCTTGTGCGCCGTTTTTACAAAGTTTTTAGATTGCCTCTCGGGTTTGCATTTCTAGCTGAATTGGCCATAGAATCAATTGTGTCGAGACGGTTTTTGAATTTGAGGCCTCGGGTGCGGAGTTTTTGACGTCGTCGCCCATAGCCAAATTGCGCGCACGCTTGTGCGCCGTTTTTACAAAGTTTTCAGATTGCCTCTCGGGTTTGCATTTCTAGCTAAAATTGGTCATAGAATCAATTATGTCGAGACGGTTTTTGAATTTGAGGCCTCGGGTGCGGAGTTTTTGACGTCGTCGCCCATAGCCAAATTGCGCGCACGCTTGTGCGCCGTTTTTACAAAGTTTTCAGATTGCCTCTCGGGTTTGAATTTCCCACTGAATTGGCCATAGAATCAATTGTGTCGAGATGGTTTTTGAATTTGAGGCCTCGGGTGCGGAGTTTTTGATGTCGTCGCCCATAGCCAAATTGCGCGCACGCTTGTGCGCCGTTTTTACAAAGTTTTCAGATTGCCTCTCGGGTTTGCATTTCTAGCTGAATTGGCCATAGAATCAATTTTGTCGAGACGGTTTTTGAATTTGAGGCCTCGGGTGCGGAGTTTTTGACGTCGTCGCACATCGCCAAATTGCGCGCACGCTTGTGCGCCGTTTTTACAAAGTTTTCAGATTGCCTCTCGGGTTTGCATTTCTAGCTAAAATTGGTCATAGAATCAATTGTGTCGAGACGGTTTTTGAATTTGAGGCCACGGGTGCGGAGTTTTTGACGTCGTCGCCCATAGCCAAATTGCGCGCACGCTTGTGCGCCGTTTTTACAAAGTTTTCAGATTGCCTCTCGGGTTTGCATTTCTATCTGAATTGGCCATAGAATCAATTATGTCGAGACGGTTTTTCAATTTGAGGCCTCGGGTGCGGAGTTTTTGACGTCGTCGCCCATAGCCAAACTTGCGCGCATGGTTGTGTGCCATTTTTACAAAGTTTTCAGATTGCCTCCCAAGTTTGCATCCCTCACTGAATTGGCCATAGAATCAATTGTGTCGAGACGGTTTTTGAATTTGAGGCCTCGGGTGCGGAGTTTTTGACGTCGTCGCCCATAGCCAAACTTGCGCGCATGGTTGTGTGCCATTTTTACAAAGTTTTCAGATTGCCTCCCAAGTTTGCATCCCTCACTGAATTGGCCATAGAATCAATTGTGTCGAGACGGTTTTTGAATTTGAGGCCTCGGGTGCGGAGTTTTTGACGTCGTCGCCCATAGCCAAATTGCGCGCACGCTTGTGCGCCGTTTTTACAAAGTTTTCAGATTGCCTCTCGGGTTTGCATTTCTAGCTGAATTGGCCATAGAATCAATTTTGTCGAGACGGTTTTTGAATTTGAGGCCTCGGGTGCGGAGTTTTTGACGTCGTCGCACATCGCCAAATTGCGCGCACGCTTGTGCGCCGTTTTTACAAAGTTTTCAGATTGCCTCTCGGGTTTGCATTTCTAGCTAAAATTGGTCATAGAATCAATTGTGTCGAGACGGTTTTTGAATTTGAGGCCACGGGTGCGGAGTTTTTGACGTCGTCGCCCATAGCCAAATTGCGCGCACGCTTGTGCGCCGTTTTTACAAAGTTTTCAGATTGCCTCTCGGGTTTGCATTTCTATCTGAATTGGCCATAGAATCAATTGTGTCAAGATGGATTTTCAATTTGAGGCCTCGGGTGCGGAGTTTTTGACGTCGTCGCCCATAGCCAAACTTGCGCGCATGGTTGTGTGCCATTTTTACAAAGTTTTCAGATTGCCTCCCAAGTTTGCATCCCTCACTGAATTGGCCATAGAATCAATTGTGTCGAGACGGTTTTTGAATTTGAGGCCTCGGGTGCGGAGTTTTTGACGTCGTCGCCCATAGCCAAACTTGCGCGCATGGTTGTGTGCCATTTTTACAAAGTTTTCAGATTGCCTCCCAAGTTTGCATCCCTCACTGAATTGGCCATAAAATCAATTGTGTCGAGACGGTTTTTGAATTTGAGGCCTCGGGTGCGGAGTTTTTGACGTCGTCGCCCATAGCCAAATTGCGCGCACGCTTGTGCGCCGTTTTTACAAAGTTTTCAGATTGCCTCTCGGGTTTGCATTTCAAGATGAATTGGCCATAGAATCAATTGTGTCGAGACGGTTTTTGAATTTGAGGCCTCGGGTGCGGAGTTTTTGACGTCGTCGCCCATAGTCAAATTGCGGGCACGCTTGTGCGCCGTTTTTACAAAGTATTCAGATTGCCTCTCGGGTTTGCATTTCTAGCTGAATTGGCCATAGAATCAATTGTGTCGAGACGGTTTTTGAATTTGAGGCCTCTGGTGCGGAGTTTTTGACGTCGTCGCCCATAGCCAAATTACGCGCACGCTTGTGCGCCGTTTTTACAAATTTTCAAATTGCCTCTCGGGTTTGCATTTCTAGCTAAAATTGGTCATAGAATCAATTGTGTCGAGACGGTTTTTGAATTTGAGGCCTCGGGTGCAGAGTTTTTGACGTCGTCACCAATAGCCAAATTGCGCGCACGCTTGTGCGCCGTTTTTACAAAGTTTTCAGATTGCCTCTCGGGTTTGCACTTCTAGCTGAATTGGCCATAGAATCAATTGTGTCGAGACGGTTTTTGAATTTGAGGCCTCGGGTGCGGAGTTTTTGACGTCGTCGCCCATAGCCAAATTGCGCGCACGCTTGTGCGCCGTTTTTACAAAGTTTTCAGATTGCCTCTCGGGTTTGCATTTCTAGCTAAATTGGTCATAGAATCAATTATGTCGAGACGGTTTTTGAATTTGAGGCCTCGGGTGCGGAGTTTTTGACGTCGTCGCCCATAGCCAAATTGCGCGCACGCTTGTGCGCCGTTTTTACAAAGTTTTCAGATTGCCTCTCGGGTTTGCATTCCTAGCTGAATTGGCCATAGAATCAATTTTGTCGAGACGGTTTTTGAATTTGAGGCCTCGGGTGCGGAGTTTTTGACGTCGTCACACATCGCCAAATTGCGCGCACGCTTGTGCGCCGTTTTTACAAAGTTTTCAGATTGCCTCTCGGGTTTGCATTTCTATCTGAATTGGCCATAGAATCAATTGTGTCGAGACAGTTTTTGAATTTGAGGCCTCGGGTGCGGAGTTTTTGATGTCGTCGCCCATAGCCAAATTGCGCGCACGCTTGTGCGCCGTTTTTACAAAGTTTTCAGATTGCCTCTCGGGTTTGCATTCCTAGCTGAATTGGCCATAGAATTAATTTTGTCGAGACGGTTTTTGAATTTGAGGCCTCGGGTGCGGAGTTTTTGACGTCGTCGCACATCGCCAAATTGCGCGCACGCTTGTGCGCCGTTTTTACAAAGTTTTCAGATTGCCTCTCGGGTTTGCATTTCTATCTGAATTGGCCATAGAATCAATTGTGTCGAGACGGTTTTTGAATTTGAGGCCTCGGGTGCGGAGTTTTTGACGTCGTCGCCCATAGTCAAATTGTGCGCACGCTTGTGCGCCGTTTTTACAAAGAATTCAGATTGCCTCTCGGGTTTGCATTCCTAGCTGAATTGGCCATAGAATCAATTGTGTCGAGACGGTTTTTGAATTTGAGGCCTCGGGTGCGGAGTTTTTTACGTCGTCGCCCATAGCCAAATTGCGCGTACGCTTGTGCGCCGTTTTTACAAAGTTTTCAAATTGCCTCTTGGGTTTGCATTTCTAGCTAAAATTGGTCATAGAATCAATTGTGTCGAGACGGTTTTTGAATTTGAGGCCACGGGTGCGGAGTTTTTGACGTCGTCGCCCATAGCCAAATTGCGCGCACGCTTGTGCGCCGTTTTTACAAAGTTTTCAGATTGCCTCTCGGGTTTGCATTTCTATCTGAATTGGCCATAGAATCAATTGTGTCGAGACGGTTTTTGAATTTGAGGCCTCGGGTGCGGAGTTTTTGACGTCGTCGCCCATAGCCAAACTTGCGCGCATGGTTGTGTGCCATTTTTACAAAGTTTTCAGATTGCCTCCCAAGTTTGCATCCCTCACTGAATTGGCCATAGAATCAATTGTGTCGAGACGGTTTTTGAATTTGAGGCCTCGGGTGCGGAGTTTTTGACGTCGTCGCCCATAGCCAAATTGCGCGCACGCTTGTGCGCCGTTTTTACAAAGTTTTCAGATTGCCTCTCGGGTTTGCATTTCAAGCTGAATTGGCCATAGAATCAATTGTGTCGAGACTGTTTTTGAATTTGAGGCCTCGGGTGCGGAGTTTTTGACGTCGTCGCCCATAGTCAAATTGCGCGCACGCTTGTGCGCCGTTTTTACAAAGTATTCAGATTGCCTCTCGGGTTTGCATTTCTAGCTGAATTGGCCATAGAATCAATTGTGTCGAGACGGTTTTTGAATTTGAGGCCTCTGGTGCGGAGTTTTTGACGTCGTCGCCCATAGCCAAATTGCGCGCACGCTTGTGCGCCGTTTTTACAAAGTTTTCAAATTGCCTCTCGGGTTTGCATTTCTAGCTAAAATTGGTCATAGAATCAATTGTGTCGAGATGGTTTTTGAATTTGAGGCCTCGGGTGCAGAGTTTTTGACGTCGTCACCAATAGCCAAATTGCGCGCACGCTTGTGCGCCGTTTTTACAAAGTTTTCAGATTGCCTCTCGGGTTTGCATTTCTAGCTAAATTGGCCATAGAATCAATTGTGTCGAGACGGTTTTTGAATTTGAGGCCTCGGGTGCGGAGTTTTTGACGTCGTCGCCCATAGCCAAATTGCGCGCACGCTTGTGCGCCGTTTTTACAAAGTTTTCAGATTGCCTCTCGGGTTTGCATTTCTAGCTAAAATTGGTCATAGAATCAATTATGTCGAGACGGTTTTTGAATTTGAGGCCTCGGGTGCGGAGTTTTTGACGTCGTCGCCCATAGCCAAATTGCGCGCACGCTTGTGCGCCGTTTTTACAAAGTTTTCAGATTGCCTCTCGGGTTTGAATTTCCCACTGAATTGGCCATAGAATCAATTGTGTCGAGACGGTTTTTGAATTTGAGGCCTCGGGTGCGGAGTTTTTGATGTCGTCGCCCATAGCCAAATTGCGCGCACGCTTGTGTGCCATTTTTACAAAGTTTTCAGATTGCCTCTCGGGTTTGCATTTCTAGCTGAATTGGCCATAGAATCAATTTTGTCGAGACGGTTTTTGAATTTGAGGCCTCGGGTGCAGAGTTTTTAACGTCGTCGCACATCGCCAAATTGCGCGCACGCTTGTGCGCCGTTTTTACAAAGTTTTCAGATTGCCTCTCGGGTTTGCATTTCTAGCTAAAATTGGTCATAGAATCAATTGTGTCGAGACGGTTTTTGAATTTGAGGCCACGGGTGCGGAGTTTTTGACGTCGTCGCCCATAGCCAAATTGCGCGCACGCTTGTGCGCCGTTTTTACAAAGTTTTCAGATTGCCTCTCGGGTTTGCATTTCTATCTGAATTGGCCATAGAATCAATTGTGTCGAGATGGTTTTTCAATTTGAGGCCTCGGGTGCGGAGTTTTTGACGTCGTCGCCCATAGCCAAACTTGCGCGCATGGTTGTGTGCCATTATTACAAAGTTTTCAGATTGCCTCCCAAGTTTGCATCCCTCACTGAATTGGCCATAGAATCAATTGTGTCGAGACGGTTTTTGAATTTGAGGCCTCGGGTGCGGAGTTTTTGACGTCGTCGCCCATAGCCAAACTTGCGCGCATGGTTGTGTGCCATTTTTACAAAGTTTTCAGATTGCCTCCCAAGTTTGCATCCCTCACTGAATTGGCCATAAAATCAATTGTGTCGAGACGGTTTTTGAATTTGAGGCCTCGGGTGCGGAGTTTTTGACGTCGTCGCCTATAGCCAAATTGCGCGCACGCTTGTGCGCCGTTTTTACAAAGTTTTCAGATTGCCTCTCGGGTTTGCATTTCAAGCTGAATTGGCCATAGAATCAATTGTGTCGAGACGGTTTTTGAATTTGAGGCCTCGGGTGCGGAGTTTTTGACGTCGTCGCCCATAGCCAAATTACGCGCACGCTTGTGCGCCGTTTTTACAAAGTTTTCAAATTGCCTCTCGGGTTTGCATTTCTAGCTAAAATTGGTCATAGAATCAATTGTGTCGAGACGGTTTTTGAATTTGAGGCCTCGGGTGCAGAGTTTTTGACGTCGTCACCAATAGCCAAATTGCGCGCACGCTTGTGCGCCGTTTTTACAAAGTTTTCAGATTGCCTCTCGAGTTTGCATTTCTAGCTGAATTGGCCATAGAATCAATTGTGTCGAGACGGTTTTTGAATTTGAGGCCTCGGGTGCGGAGTTTTTGACGTCGTCGCCCATAGCCAAATTGCGCGCACGCTTGTGCGCCGTTTTTACAAAGTTTTCAGATTGCCTCTCGGGTTTGCATTTCTAGCTAAAATTGGTCATAGAATCAATTGTGTCGAGAAGGTTTTTGAATTTGAGGCCACGGGTGCGGAGTTTTTGACGTCGTCGCCCATAGCCAAATTGCGCGCACGCTTGTGCGCCGTTTTTACAAAGTTTTCAGATTGCCTCTCGGGTTTGCATTTCTATCTGAATTGGCCATAGAATCAATTGTGTCGAGACGATTTTTGAATTTGAGGCCTCGGGTGCGGAGTTTTTGACGTCGTCGCCCATAGCCAAACTTGCGCGCATGGTTGTGTCCATTTTTACAAAGTTTTCAGATTGCCTCCCAAGTTTGCATCCCTCACTGAATTGGCCATAGAATCAATTGTGTCGAGACGGTTTTTGAATTTGAGACCTCGGGTGCGGAGTTTTTGACGTCGTCGCCCATAGCCAAATTGCGCGCACGCTTGTGCGCCGTTTTTACAAAGTTTTCAGATTGCCTCTCGGGTTTGCATTTCTAGCTAAAATTGGTCATAGAATCAATTGTGTCGAGACGATTTTTGAATTTGAGGCCACGGGTGCGGAGTTTTTGACGTCGTCGCCCATAGCCAAATTGCGCGCACGCTTGTGCGCCATTTTTACAAAGTTTTTAGATTGCCTCTCGGGTTTGCATTTCTATCTGAATTGGCCATAGAATCAATTGTGTCGAGACGGTTTTTGAATTTGAGGCCTCGGGTGCGGAGTTTTTGACGTCGTCGCCCATAGTCAAATTGTGCGCACGCTTGTGCGCCGTTTTTACAAAGAATTCAGATTGCCTCTCGGGTTTGCATTCCTAGCTGAATTGGCCATAGAATCAATTGTGTCGAGACGGTTTTTGAATTTGAGGCCTCGGGTGCGGAGTTTTTTACGTCGTCGCCCATAGCCAAATTGCGCGTACGCTTGTGCGCCGTTTTTACAAAGTTTTCAAATTGCCTCTTGGGTTTGCATTTCTAGCTAAAATTGGTCATAGAATCAATTGTGTCGAGACGGTTTTTGAATTTGAGGCCACGGGTGCGGAGTTTTTGACGTCGTCGCCCATAGCCAAATTGCGCGCACGCTTGTGCGCCGTTTTTACAAAGTTTTCAGATTGCCTCTCGGGTTTGCATTTCTATCTGAATTGGCCATAGAATCAATTGTGTCGAGACGGTTTTTGAATTTGAGGCCTCGGGTGCGGAGTTTTTGACGTCGTCGCCCATAGCCAAACTTGCGCGCATGGTTGTGTGCCATTTTTACAAAGTTTTCAGATTGCCTCCCAAGTTTGCATCCCTCACTGAATTGGCCATAGAATCAATTGTGTCGAGACGGTTTTTGAATTTGAGGCCTCGGGTGCGGAGTTTTTGACGTCGTCGCCCATAGCCAAATTACGCGCACGCTTGTGCGCCGTTTTTACAAAGTTTTCAAATTGCCTCTCGAGTTTGCATTTCTAGCTAAAATTGGTCATAGAATCAATTGTGTCGAGACGGTTTTTGAATTTGAGGCCTCGGGTGCAGAGTTTTTGACGTCGTCACCAATAGCCAAATTGCGCGCACGCTTGTGCGCCGTTTTTACAAAGTTTTCAGATTGCCTCTCGAGTTTGCATTTCTAGCTGAATTGGCCATAGAATCAATTGTGTCGAGACGGTTTTTGAATTTGAGGCCTCGGGTGCGGAGTTTTTGACGTCGTCGCCCATAGCCAAATTGCGCGCACGCTTGTGCGCCGTTTTTACAAAGTTTTCAGATTGCCTCTCGGGTTTGCATTTCTAGCTAAAATTGGTCATAGAATCAATTGTGTCGAGAAGGTTTTTGAATTTGAGGCCACGGGTGCGGAGTTTTTGACGTCGTCGCCCATAGCCAAATTGCGCGCACGCTTGTGCGCCGTTTTTACAAAGTTTTCAGATTGCCTCTCGGGTTTGCATTTCTATCTGAATTGGCCATAGAATCAATTGTGTCGAGACGGTTTTTGAATTTGAGGCCTCGGGTGCGGAGTTTTTGACGTCGTCGCCCATAGCCAAACTTGTGCGCATGGTTGTGTCCATTTTTACAAAGTTTTCAGATTGCCTCCCAAGTTTGCATCCCTCACTGAATTGGCCATAGAATCAATTGTGTCGAGACGGTTTTTGAATTTGAGACCTCGGGTGCGGAGTTTTTGACGTCGTCGCCCATAGCCAAATTGCGCGCACGCTTGTGCGCCGTTTTTACAAAGTTTTCAGATTGCCTCTCGGGTTTGCATTTCTAGCTAAAATTGGTCATAGAATCAATTGTGTCGAGACGATTTTTGAATTTGAGGCCACGGGTGCGGAGTTTTTGACGTAGTCGCCCATAGCCAAATTGCGCGCACGCTTGTGCGCCATTTTTACAAAGTTTTCAGATTGCCTCTCGGGTTTGCATTTCTATCTGAATTGGCCATAGAATCAATTGTGTCGAGACGGTTTTTGAATTTGAGGCCTCGGGTGCGGAGTTTTTGACGTCGTCGCCCATAGTCAAATTGTGCGCACGCTTGTGCGCCGTTTTTACAAAGAATTCAGATTGCCTCTCGGGTTTGCATTCCTAGCTGAATTGGCCATAGAATCAATTGTGTCGAGACGGTTTTTGAATTTGAGGCCTCGGGTGCGGAGTTTTTTACGTCGTCGCCCATAGCCAAATTGCGCGTACGCTTGTGCGCCGTTTTTACAAAGTTTTCAAATTGCCTCTTGGGTTTGCATTTCTAGCTAAAATTGGTCATAGAATCAATTGTGTCGAGACGGTTTTTGAATTTGAGGCCACGGGTGCGGAGTTTTTGACGTCGTCGCCCATAGCCAAATTGCGCGCACGCTTGTGCGCCGTTTTTACAAAGTTTTCAGATTGCCTCTCGGGTTTGCATTTCTATCTGAATTGGCCATAGAATCAATTGTGTCGAGACGGTTTTTGAATTTGAGGCCTCGGGTGCGGAGTTTTTGACGTCGTCGCCCATAGCCAAACTTGCGCGCATGGTTGTGTGCCATTTTTACAAAGTTTTCAGATTGCCTCCCAAGTTTGCATCCCTCACTGAATTGGCCATAGAATCAATTGTGTCGAGACGGTTTTTGAATTTGAGGCCTCGGGTGCGGAGTTTTTGACGTCGTCGCCCATAGCCAAATTGCGCGCACGCTTGTGCGCCGTTTTTACAAAGTTTTCAGATTGCCTCTCGGGTTTGCATTTCAAGCTGAATTGGCCATAGAATCAATTGTGTCGAGACGGTTTTTGAATTTGAGGCCTCGGGTGCGGAGTTTTTGACGTCGTCGCCCATAGTCAAATTGCGCGCACGCTTGTGCGCCGTTTTTACAAAGTATTCAGATTGCCTCTCGGGTTTGCATTTCTAGCTGAATTGGCCATAGAATCAATTGTGTCGAGACGGTTTTTGAATTTGAGGCCTCTGGTGCGGAGTTTTTGACGTCGTCGCCCATAGCCAAATTGCGCGCACGCTTGTGCGCCGTTTTTACAAAGTTTTCAAATTGCCTCTCGGGTTTGCATTTCTAGCTAAAATTGGTCATAGAATCAATTGTGTCGAGATGGTTTTTGAATTTGAGGCCTCGGGTGCAGAGTTTTTGACGTCGTCACCAATAGCCAAATTGCGCGCACGCTTGTGCGCCATTTTTACAAAGTTTTCAGATTGCCTCTCGGGTTTGTATTTCTAGCTAAATTGGCCATAGAATCAATTGTGTCGAGACGGTTTTTGAATTTGAGGCCTCGGGTGCGGAGTTTTTGACGTCGTTGCCCATAGCCAAATTGCGCGCACGCTTGTGCGCCGTTTTTACAAAGTTTTCAGATTGCCTCTCGGGTTTGCATTTCTAGCTAAAATTGGTCATAGAATCAATTATGTCGAGACGGTTTTTGAATTTGAGGCCTCGGGTGCGGAGTTTTTGACGTCGTCGCCCATAGCCAAATTGCGCGCACGCTTGTGCGCCGTTTTTACAAAGTTTTCAGATTGCCTCTCGGGTTTGAATTTCCCACTGAATTGGCCATAGAATCAATTGTGTCGAGACGGTTTTTGAATTTGAGGCCTCGGGTGCGGAGTTTTTGATGTCGTCGCCCATAGCCAAATTGCGCGCACGCTTGTGCGCGGTTTTTACAAAGTTTTCAGATTGCCTCTCGGGTTTGCATTTCTAGCTGAATTGGCCATAGAATCAATTTTGTCGAGACGGTTTTTGAATTTGAGGCCTCGGGTGCGGAGTTTTTGACGTCGTCGCACATCGCCAAATTGCGCGCACGCTTGTGCGCCGTTTTTACAAAGTTTTCAGATTGCCTCTCGGGTTTGCATTTCTAGCTAAAATTGGTCATAGAATCAATTGTGTCGAGACGGTTTTTGAATTTGAGGCCACGGGTGCGGAGTTTTTGACGTCGTCGCCCATAGCCAAATTGCGTGCACGCTTGTGCGCCGTTTTTAAAAGTTTTCAGATTGCCTCTCGGGTTTGCATTTCTATCTAAATTGGCCATAGAATCAATTGTGTCGAGACGGTTTTTCAATTTGAGGCCTCGGGTGCGGAGTTTTTGACGTCGTCGCCCATAGCCAAACTTGCACGCATGGTTGTGTGCCATTTTTACAAAGTTTTCAGATTGCCTCCCAAGTTTGCATCCCTCACTGAATTGGCCATAGAATCAATTGTGTCGAGACGGTTTTTGAATTTGAGGCCTCGGGTGCGGAGTTTTTGACGTCGTCGCCCATAGCCAAACTTGCGCGCATGGTTGTGTGCCATTTTTACAAAGTTTTCAGATTGCCTCCCAAGTTTGCATCCCTCACTGAATTGGCCATAGAATCAATTGTGTCGAGACGGTTTTTGAATTTGAGGCCTCGGGTGCGGAGTTTTTGACGTCGTCGCCCATAGCCAAATTGCGCGCACGCTTGTGCGCCGTTTTTACAAAGTTTTCAGATTGCCTCTCGGGTTTGCATTTCTAGCTGAATTGGCCATAGAATCAATTTTGTCGAGACGGTTTTTGAATTTGAGGCCTCGGGTGCGGAGTTTTTGACGTCGTCACACATCGCCAAATTGCGCGCACGCTTGTGCGCCGTTTTTACAAAGTTTTCAGACTGCCTCTCGGGTTTGCATTTCTAGCTAAAATTGGTCATAGAATCAATTGTGTCGAGACGGTTTTTGAATTTGAGGCCACGGGTGCGGAGTTTTTGACGTCGTCGCCCATAACCAAATTGCGCGCACGCTTGTGCGCCGTTTTTACAAAGTTTTCAGATTGCCTCTCGGGTTTGCATTTCTATCTGAATTGGCCATAGAATCAATTGTGTCGAGACGGTTTTTCAATTTGAGGCCTCGGGTGCGGAGTTTTTGACGTCGTCGCCCATAGCCAAACTTGCGCGCATGGTTGTGTGCCATTTTTACAAAGTTTTCAGATTGCCTCCCAAGTTTGCATCCCTCACTGAATTGGCCATAGAATCAATTGTGTCGAGACGGTTTTTGAATTTGAGGCCTCGGGTGCGGAGTTTTTGACGTCGTCGCCCATAGCCAAACTTGCGCGCATGGTTGTGTGCCATTTTTACAAAGTTTTCAGATTGCCTCCCAAGTTTGCATCCCTCACTGAATTGGCCATAGAATCAATTGTGTCGAGACGGTTTTTGAATTTGAGGCCTCGGGTGCGGAGTTTTTGACGTCGTCGCCCATAGCCAAATTGCGCGCACGCTTGTGCGCCGTTTTTACAAAGTTTTCAGATTGCCTCTCGGGTTTGCATTTCTAGCTGAATTGGCCATAGAATCAATTTTGTCGAGACGGTTTTTGAATTTGAGGCCTCGGGTGCGGAGTTTTTGACGTCGTCACACATCGCCAAATTGCGCGCACGCTTGTGCGCCGTTTTTACAAAGTTTTCAGACTGCCTCTCGGGTTTGCATTTCTAGCTAAAATTGGTCATAGAATCAATTGTGTCGAGACGGTTTTTGAATTTGAGGCCACGGGTGCGGAGTTTTTGACGTCGTCGCCCATAACCAAATTGCGCGCACGCTTGTGCGCCGTTTTTACAAAGTTTTCAGATTGCCTCTCGGGTTTGCATTTCTATCTGAATTGGCCATAGAATCAATTGTGTCGAGACGGTTTTTCAATTTGAGGCCTCGGGTGCGGAGTTTTTGACGTCGTCGCCCATAGCCAAACTTGCGCGCATGGTTGTGTGCCATTTTTACAAAGTTTTCAGATTGCCTCCCAAGTTTGCATCCCTCACTGAATTGGCCATAGAATCAATTGTGTCGAGACGGTTTTTGAATTTGAGGCCTCGGGTGCGGAGTTTTTGACGTCGTCGCCCATAGCCAAACTTGCGCGCATGGTTGTGTGCCATTTTTACAAAGTTTTCAGATTGCCTCCCAAGTTTGCATCCCTCACTGAATTGGCCATAGAATCAATTGTGTCGAGACGGTTTTTGAATTTGAGGCCTCGGGTGCGGAGTTTTTGACGTCGTCGCCCATAGCCAAATTGCGCGCACGCTTGTGCGCCGTTTTTACAAAGTTTTCAGATTGCCTCTCGGGTTTGCATTTCAAGCTGAATTGGCCATAGAATCAATTGTGTCGAGACGGTTTTTGAATTTGAGGCCTCGGGTGCGGAGTTTTTGACGTCGTCGCCCATAGTCAAATTGCGCGCACGCTTGTGCGCCGTTTTTACAAAGTATTCAGATTGCCTCTCGGGTTTGCATTTCTAGCTGAATTGGCCATAGAATCAATTGTGTCGAGACGGTTTTTGAATTTGAGGCCTCTGGTGCGGAGTTTTTGACGTCGTCGCCCATAGCCAAATTGCGCGCACGCTTGTGCGCCGTTTTTACAAAGTTTTCAAATTGCCTCTCGGGTTTGCATTTCTAGCTAAAATTGGTCATAGAATCAATTGTGTCGAGACGGTTTTTGAATTTGAGGCCTCGGGTGCAGAGTTTTTGACGTCGTCACCAATAGCCAAATTGCGCGCACGCTTGTGCGCCGTTTTTACAAAGTTTTCAGATTGCCTCTCGGGTTTGCATTTCTAGCTGAATTGGCCATAGAATCAATTGTGTCGAGACGGTTTTTGAATTTGAGGCCTCGGGTGCGGAGTTTTTGACGTCGTCGCCCATAGCCAAATTGCGCGCACGCTTGTGCGCCGTTTTTACAAAGTTTTCAGATTGCCTCTCGGGTTTGCATTTCTAGCTAAAATTGGTCATAGAATCAATTATGTCGAGACGGTTTTTGAATTTGAGGCCTCGGGTGCGGAGTTTTTGACGTCGTCGCCCATAGCCAAATTGCGCGCACGCTTGTGCGCCGTTTTTACAAAGTTTTCAGATTGCCTCTCGGGTTTGCATTTCTAGCTAAAATTGGTCATAGAATCAATTATGTCGAGACGGTTTTTGAATTTGAGGCCTCGGGTGCGGAGTTTTTGACGTCGTCGCCCATAGCCAAATTGCGCGCACGCTTGTGCGCCGTTTTTACAAAGTTTTCAGATTGCCTCTCGGGTTTGAATTTCCCACTGAATTGGCCATAGAATCAATTGTGTCGAGACGGTTTTTGAATTTGAGGCCACGGGTGCGGAGTTTTTGACGTCGTCGCCCATAGCCAAATTGCGCGCACGCTTGTGCGCCGTTTTTACAAAGTTTTCAGATTGCCTCTCGGGTTTACATTTCTATCTGAATTGGCCATAGAATCAATTGTGTCGAGACGGTTTTTCAATTTGAGGCCTCGGGTGCGGAGTTTTTGACGTCGTCGCCCATAGCCAAACTTGCACGCATGGTTGTGTGCCATTTTTACAAAGTTTTCAGATTGCCTCCCAAGTTTGCATCCCTCACTGAATTGGCCATAGAATCAATTGTGTCGAGACGGTTTTTGAATTTGAGGCCTCGGGTGCGGAGTTTTTGACGTCGTCGCCCATAGCCAAACTTGCGCGCATGGTTGTGTGCCATTTTTACAAAGTTTTCAGATTGCCTCCCAAGTTTGCATCCCTCACTGAATTGGCCATAGAATCAATTGTGTCGAGACGGTTTTTGAATTTGAGGCCTCGGGTGCGGAGTTTTTGACGTCGTCGCCCATAGCCAAATTGCGCGCACGCTTGTGCGCCGTTTTTACAAAGTTTTCAGATTGCCTCTCGGGTTTGCATTTCTAGCTGAATTGGACATAGAATCAATTTTGTCGAGACGGTTTTTGAATTTGAGGCCTCGGGTGCGGAGTTTTTGACGTCGTCACACATCGCCAAATTGCGCGCACGCTTGTGCGCCGTTTTTACAAAGTTTTCAGACTGCCTCTCGGGTTTGCATTTCTAGCTAAAATTGGTCATAGAATCAATTGTGTCGAGACGGTTTTTGAATTTGAGGCCACGGGTGCGGAGTTTTTGACGTCGTCGCCCATAACCAAATTGCGCGCACGCTTGTGCGCCGTTTTTACAAAGTTTTCAGATTGCCTCTCGGGTTTGCATTTCTATCTGAATTGGCCATAGAATCAATTGTGTTGAGACGGTTTTTCAATTTGAGGCCTCGGGTGCGGAGTTTTTGACGTCGTCGCCCATAGCCAAACTTGCGCGCATGGTTGTGTGCCATTTTTACAAAGTTTTCAGATTGCCTCCCAAGTTTGCATCCCTCACTGAATTGGCCATAGAATCAATTGTGTCGAGACGGTTTTTGAATTTGAGGCCTCGGGTGCGGAGTTTTTGACGTCGTCGCCCATAGCCAAACTTGCGCGCATGGTTGTGTGCCATTTTTACAAAGTTTTCAGATTGCCTCCCAAGTTTGCATCCCTCACTGAATTGGCCATAGAATCAATTGTGTCGAGACGGTTTTTGAATTTGAGGCCTCGGGTGCGGAGTTTTTGACGTCGTCGCCCATAGCCAAATTGCGCGCACGCTTGTGCGCCGTTTTTACAAAGTTTTCAGATTGCCTCTCGGGTTTGCATTTCAAGCTGAATTGGCCATAGAATCAATTGTGTCGAGACGGTTTTTGAATTTGAGGCCTCGGGTGCGGAGTTTTTGACGTCGTCGCCCATAGTCAAATTGCGCGCACGCTTGTGCGCCGTTTTTACAAAGTATTCAGATTGCCTCTCGGGTTTGCATTTCTAGCTGAATTGGCCATAGAATCAATTGTGTCGAGACGGTTTTTGAATTTGAGGCCTCTGGTGCGGAGTTTTTGACGTCGTCGCCCATAGCCAAATTGCGCGCACGCTTGTGCGCCGTTTTTACAAAGTTTTCAAATTGCCTCTCGGGTTTGCATTTCTAGCTAAAATTGGTCATAGAATCAATTGTGTCGAGACGGTTTTTGAATTTGAGGCCTCGGGTGCAGAGTTTTTGACGTCGTCACCAATAGCCAAATTGCGCGCACGCTTGTGCGCCGTTTTTACAAAGTTTTCAGATTGCCTCTCGGGTTTGCATTTCTAGCTGAATTGGCCATAGAATCAATTGTGTCGAGACGGTTTTTGAATTTGAGGCCTCGGGTGCGGAGTTTTTGACGTCGTCGCCCATAGCCAAATTGCGCGCACGCTTGTGCGCCGTTTTTACAAAGTTTTCAGATTGCCTCTCGGGTTTGCATTTCTAGCTAAAATTGGTCATAGAATCAATTATGTCGAGACGGTTTTTGAATTTGAGGCCTCGGGTGCGGAGTTTTTGACGTCGTCGCCCATAGCCAAATTGCGCGCACGCTTGTGCGCCGTTTTTACAAAGTTTTCAGATTGCCTCTCGGGTTTGCATTCCCAGCTGAATTGGCCATAGAATCAATTTTGTCGAGACGGTTTTTGAATTTGAGGCCTCGGGTGCGGAGTTTTTGACGTCGTCGCACATCGCCAAATTGCGCGCACGCTTGTGCGCCGTTTTTACAAAGTTTTCAGATTGCCTCTCGGGTTTGCATTTCTAGCTGAATTGGCCATAGAATCAATTGTGTTGAGACGGTTTTTCAATTTGAGGCCTCGGGTGCGGAGTTTTTGACGTCGTCGCCCATAGCCAAACTTGCGCGCATGGTTGTGTGCCATTTTTACAAAGTTTTCAGATTGCCTCCCAAGTTTGCATCCCTCACTGAATTGGCCATAGAATCAATTGTGTCGAGACGGTTTTTGAATTTGAGGCCTCGGGTGCGGAGTTTTTGACGTCGTCGCCCATAGCCAAATTGCGCGCACGCTTGTGCGCCGTTTTTACAAAGTTTTCAGATTGCCTCTCGGGTTTGCATTTCTAGCTGAATTGGCCATAGAATCAATTTTGTCGAGACGGTTTTTGAATTTGAGGCCTCGGGTGCGGAGTTTTTGACGTCGTCACACATCGCCAAATTGCGCGCACGCTTGTGCGCCGTTTTTACAAAGTTTTCAGACTGCCTCTCGGGTTTGCATTTCTAGCTAAAATTGGTCATAGAATCAATTGTGTCGAGACGGTTTTTGAATTTGAGGCCACGGGTGCGGAGTTTTTGACGTCGTCGCCCATAACCAAATTGCGCGCACGCTTGTGCGCCGTTTTTACAAAGTTTTCAGATTGCCTCTCGGGTTTGCATTTCTATCTGAATTGGCCATAGAATCAATTGTGTCGAGACGGTTTTTCAATTTGAGGCCTCGGGTGCGGAGTTTTTGACGTCGTCGCCCATAGCCAAACTTGCGCGCATGGTTGTGTGCCATTTTTACAAAGTTTTCAGATTGCCTCCCAAGTTTGCATCCCTCACTGAATTGGCCATAGAATCAATTGTGTCGAGACGGTTTTTGAATTTGAGGCCTCGGGTGCGGAGTTTTTGACGTCGTCGCCCATAGCCAAACTTGCGCGCATGGTTGTGTGCCATTTTTACAAAGTTTTCAGATTGCCTCCCAAGTTTGCATCCCTCACTGAATTGGCCATAGAATCAATTGTGTCGAGACGGTTTTTGAATTTGAGGCCTCGGGTGCGGAGTTTTTGACGTCGTCGCCCATAGCCAAATTGCGCGCACGCTTGTGCGCCGTTTTTACAAAGTTTTCAGATTGCCTCTCGGGTTTGCATTTCAAGCTGAATTGGCCATAGAATCAATTGTGTCGAGACGGTTTTTGAATTTGAGGCCTCGGGTGCGGAGTTTTTGACGTCGTCGCCCATAGTCAAATTGCGCGCACGCTTGTGCGCCGTTTTTACAAAGTATTCAGATTGCCTCTCGGGTTTGCATTTCTAGCTGAATTGGCCATAGAATCAATTGTGTCGAGACGGTTTTTGAATTTGAGGCCTCTGGTGCGGAGTTTTTGACGTCGTCGCCCATAGCCAAATTGCGCGCACGCTTGTGCGCCGTTTTTACAAAGTTTTCAAATTGCCTCTCGGGTTTGCATTTCTAGCTAAAATTGGTCATAGAATCAATTGTGTCGAGACGGTTTTTGAATTTGAGGCCTCGGGTGCAGAGTTTTTGACGTCGTCACCAATAGCCAAATTGCGCGCACGCTTGTGCGCCGTTTTTACAAAGTTTTCAGATTGCCTCTCGGGTTTGCATTTCTAGCTGAATTGGCCATAGAATCAATTGTGTCGAGACGGTTTTTGAATTTGAGGCCTCGGGTGCGGAGTTTTTGACGTCGTCGCCCATAGCCAAATTGCGCGCACGCTTGTGCGCCGTTTTTACAAAGTTTTCAGATTGCCTCTCGGGTTTGCATTTCTAGCTAAAATTGGTCATAGAATCAATTATGTCGAGACGGTTTTTGAATTTGAGGCCTCGGGTGCGGAGTTTTTGACGTCGTCGCCCATAGCCAAATTGCGCGCACGCTTGTGCGCCGTTTTTACAAAGTTTTCAGATTGCCTCTCGGGTTTGCATTTCTAGCTAAAATTGGTCATAGAATCAATTATGTCGAGACGGTTTTTGAATTTGAGGCCTCGGGTGCGGAGTTTTTGACGTCGTCGCCCATAGCCAAATTGCGCGCACGCTTGTGCGCCGTTTTTACAAAGTTTTCAGATTGCCTCTCGGGTTTGAATTTCCCACTGAATTGGCCATAGAATCAATTGTGTCGAGACGGTTTTTGAATTTGAGGCCACGGGTGCGGAGTTTTTGACGTCGTCGCCCATAGCCAAATTGCGCGCACGCTTGTGCGCCGTTTTTACAAAGTTTTCAGATTGCCTCTCGGGTTTGCATTTCTATCTGAATTGGCCATAGAATCAATTGTGTCGAGACGGTTTTTCAATTTGAGGCCTCGGGTGCGGAGTTTTTGACGTCGTCGCCCATAGCCAAACTTGCACGCATGGTTGTGTGCCATTTTTACAAAGTTTTCAGATTGCCTCCCAAGTTTGCATCCCTCACTGAATTGGCCATAGAATCAATTGTGTCGAGACGGTTTTTGAATTTGAGGCCTCGGGTGCGGAGTTTTTGACGTCGTCGCCCATAGCCAAACTTGCGCGCATGGTTGTGTGCCATTTTTACAAAGTTTTCAGATTGCCTCCCAAGTTTGCATCCCTCACTGAATTGGCCATAGAATCAATTGTGTCGAGACGGTTTTTGAATTTGAGGCCTCGGGTGCGGAGTTTTTGACGTCGTCGCCCATAGCCAAATTGCGCGCACGCTTGTGCGCCGTTTTTACAAAGTTTTCAGATTGCCTCTCGGGTTTGCATTTCTAGCTGAATTGGACATAGAATCAATTTTGTCGAGACGGTTTTTGAATTTGAGGCCTCGGGTGCGGAGTTTTTGACGTCGTCACACATCGCCAAATTGCGCGCACGCTTGTGCGCCGTTTTTACAAAGTTTTCAGACTGCCTCTCGGGTTTGCATTTCTAGCTAAAATTGGTCATAGAATCAATTGTGTCGAGACGGTTTTTGAATTTGAGGCCACGGGTGCGGAGTTTTTGACGTCGTCGCCCATAACCAAATTGCGCGCACGCTTGTGCGCCGTTTTTACAAAGTTTTCAGATTGCCTCTCGGGTTTGCATTTCTATCTGAATTGGCCATAGAATCAATTGTGTTGAGACGGTTTTTCAATTTGAGGCCTCGGGTGCGGAGTTTTTGACGTCGTCGCCCATAGCCAAACTTGCGCGCATGGTTGTGTGCCATTTTTACAAAGTTTTCAGATTGCCTCCCAAGTTTGCATCCCTCACTGAATTGGCCATAGAATCAATTGTGTCGAGACGGTTTTTGAATTTGAGGCCTCGGGTGCGGAGTTTTTGACGTCGTCGCCCATAGCCAAACTTGCGCGCATGGTTGTGTGCCATTTTTACAAAGTTTTCAGATTGCCTCCCAAGTTTGCATCCCTCACTGAATTGGCCATAGAATCAATTGTGTCGAGACGGTTTTTGAATTTGAGGCCTCGGGTGCGGAGTTTTTGACGTCGTCGCCCATAGCCAAATTGCGCGCACGCTTGTGCGCCGTTTTTACAAAGTTTTCAGATTGCCTCTCGGGTTTGCATTTCAAGCTGAATTGGCCATAGAATCAATTGTGTCGAGACGGTTTTTGAATTTGAGGCCTCGGGTGCGGAGTTTTTGACGTCGTCGCCCATAGTCAAATTGCGCGCACGCTTGTGCGCCGTTTTTACAAAGTATTCAGATTGCCTCTCGGGTTTGCATTTCTAGCTGAATTGGCCATAGAATCAATTGTGTCGAGACGGTTTTTGAATTTGAGGCCTCTGGTGCGGAGTTTTTGACGTCGTCGCCCATAGCCAAATTGCGCGCACGCTTGTGCGCCGTTTTTACAAAGTTTTCAAATTGCCTCTCGGGTTTGCATTTCTAGCTAAAATTGGTCATAGAATCAATTGTGTCGAGACGGTTTTTGAATTTGAGGCCTCGGGTGCAGAGTTTTTGACGTCGTCACCAATAGCCAAATTGCGCGCACGCTTGTGCGCCGTTTTTACAAAGTTTTCAGATTGCCTCTCGGGTTTGCATTTCTAGCTGAATTGGCCATAGAATCAATTGTGTCGAGACGGTTTTTGAATTTGAGGCCTCGGGTGCGGAGTTTTTGACGTCGTCGCCCATAGCCAAATTGCGCGCACGCTTGTGCGCCGTTTTTACAAAGTTTTCAGATTGCCTCTCGGGTTTGCATTTCTAGCTAAAATTGGTCATAGAATCAATTATGTCGAGACGGTTTTTGAATTTGAGGCCTCGGGTGCGGAGTTTTTGACGTCGTCGCCCATAGCCAAATTGCGCGCACGCTTGTGCGCCGTTTTTACAAAGTTTTCAGATTGCCTCTCGGGTTTGCATTCCCAGCTGAATTGGCCATAGAATCAATTTTGTCGAGACGGTTTTTGAATTTGAGGCCTCGGGTGCGGAGTTTTTGACGTCGTCGCACATCGCCAAATTGCGCGCACGCTTGTGCGCCGTTTTTACAAAGTTTTCAGATTGCCTCTCGGGTTTGCATTTCTAGCTGAATTGGCCATAGAATCAATTGTGTCGAGACGGTTTTTGAATTTGAGGCCTCGGGTGCGGAGTTTTTGACGTCGTCGCCCATAGCCAAATTGCGCGCACGCTTGTGCGCCGTTTTTACAAAGTTTTCAGATTGCCTCTCGGGTTTGCATTTCTAGCTAAAATTGGTCATAGAATCAATTATGTCGAGACGGTTTTTGAATTTGAGGCCTCGGGTGCGGAGTTTTTGACGTCGTCGCCCATAGCCAAACTTGCGCGCATGGTTGTGTGCCATTTTTACAAAGTTTTCAGATTGCCTCCCAAGTTTGCATCCCTCACTGAATTGGCCATAGAATCAATTGTGTCGAGACGGTTTTTGAATTTGAGGCCTCGGGTGCGGAGTTTTTGACGTCGTCGCCCATAGCCAAATTGCGCGCACCCTTGTGCGCCGTTTTTACAAAGTTTTCAGATTGCCTCTCGGGTTTGCATTTCTAGCTGAATTGGCCATAGAATCAATTTTGTCGAGACGGTTTTTGAATTTGAGGCCTCGGGTGCGGAGTTTTTGACGTCGTCACACATCGCCAAATTGCGCGCACGCTTGTGCGCCGATTTTACAAAGTTTTCAGACTGCCTCTCGGGTTTGCATTTCTAGCTAAAATTGGTCATAGAATCAATTGTGTCGAGACGGTTTTTGAATTTGAGGCCACGGGTGCGGAGTTTTTGACGTCGTCGCCCATAACCAAATTGCGCGCACGCTTGTGCGCCGTTTTTACAAAGTTTTCAGATTGCCTCTCGGGTTTGCATTTCTATCTGAATTGGCCATAGAATCAATTGTGTCAAGACGGTTTTTCAATTTGAGGCCTCGGGTGCGGAGTTTTTGACGTCGTCGCCCATAGCCAAACTTGCGCGCATGGTTGTGTGCCATTTTTACAAAGTTTTCAGATTGCCTCCCAAGTTTGCATCCCTCACTGAATTGGCCATAGAATCAATTGTGTCGAGACGGTTTTTGAATTTGAGGCCTCGGGTGCGGAGTTTTTGACGTCGTCGCCCATAGCCAAACTTGCGCGCATGGTTGTGTGCCATTTTTACAAAGTTTTCAGATTGCCTCCCAAGTTTGCATCCCTCACTGAATTGGCCATAGAATCAATTGTGTCGAGACGGTTTTTGAATTTGAGGCCTCGGGTGCGGAGTTTTTGACGTCGTCGCCCATAGCCAAATTGCGCGCACGCTTGTGCGCCGTTTTTACAAAGTTTTCAGATTGCCTCTCGGGTTTGCATTTCAAGCTGAATTGGCCATAGAATCAATTGTGTCGAGACGGTTTTTGAATTTGAGGCCTCGGGTGCGGAGTTTTTGACGTCGTCGCCCATAGTCAAATTGCGCGCACGCTTGTGCGCCGTTTTTACAAAGTATTCAGATTGCCTCTCGGGTTTGCATTTCTAGCTGAATTGGCCATAGAATCAATTGTGTCGAGACGGTTTTTGAATTTGAGGCCTCTGGTGCGGAGTTTTTAACGTCGTCGCCCATAGCCAAATTGCGCGCACGCTTGTGCGCCGTTTTTACAAAGTTTTCAAATTGCCTCTCGGGTTTGCATTTCTAGCTAAAATTGGTCATAGAATCAATTGTGTCGAGACGGTTTTTGAATTTGAGGCCTCGGGTGCAGAGTTTTTGACGTCGTCACCAATAGCCAAATTGCGCGCACGCTTGTGCGCCGTTTTTACAAAGTTTTCAGATTGCCTCTCGGGTTTGCATTTCTAGCTGAATTGGCCATAGAATCAATTGTGTCGAGACGGTTTTTGAATTTGAGGCCTCGGGTGCGGAGTTTTTGACGTCGTCGCCCATAGCCAAATTGCGCGCACGCTTGTGCGCCGTTTTTACAAAGTTTTCAGATTGCCTCTCGGGTTTGCATTTCTAGCTAAAATTGGTCATAGAATCAATTATGTCGAGACGGTTTTTGAATTTGAGGCCTCGGGTGCGGAGTTTTTGACGTCGTCGCCCATAGCCAAATTGCGCGCACGCTTGTGCGCCGTTTTTACAAAGTTTTCAGATTGCCTCTCGGGTTTGCATTCCCAGCTGAATTGGCCATAGAATCAATTTTGTCGAGACGGTTTTTGAATTTGAGGCCTCGGGTGCGGAGTTTTTGACGTCGTCGCACATCGCCAAATTGCGCGCACGCTTGTGCGCCGTTTTTACAAAGTTTTCAGATTGCCTCTCGGGTTTGCATTTCTAGCTGAATTGGCCATAGAATCAATTGTGTCGAGACGGTTTTTGAATTTGAGGCCTCGGGTGCGGAGTTTTTGACGTCGTCGCCCATAGCCAAATTGCGCGCACGCTTGTGCGCCGTTTTTACAAAGTTTTCAGATTGCCTCTCGGGTTTGCATTTCTAGCTGAATTGGCCATAGAATCAATTTTGTCGAGACGGTTTTTGAATTTGAGGCCTCGGGTGCGGAGTTTTTGACGTCGTCACACATCGCCAAATTGCGCGCACGCTTGTGCGCCGATTTTACAAAGTTTTCAGACTGCCTCTCGGGTTTGCATTTCTAGCTAAAATTGGTCATAGAATCAATTGTGTCGAGACGGTTTTTGAATTTGAGGCCACGGGTGCGGAGTTTTTGACGTCGTCGCCCATAACCAAATTGCGCGCACGCTTGTGCGCCGTTTTTACAAAGTTTTCAGATTGCCTCTCGGGTTTGCATTTCTATCTGAATTGGCCATAGAATCAATTGTGTCAAGACGGTTTTTCAATTTGAGGCCTCGGGTGCGGAGTTTTTGACGTCGTCGCCCATAGCCAAACTTGCGCGCATGGTTGTGTGCCATTTTTACAAAGTTTTCAGATTGCCTCCCAAGTTTGCATCCCTCACTGAATTGGCCATAGAATCAATTGTGTCGAGACGGTTTTTGAATTTGAGGCCTCGGGTGCGGAGTTTTTGACGTCGTCGCCCATAGCCAAACTTGCGCGCATGGTTGTGTGCCATTTTTACAAAGTTTTCAGATTGCCTCCCAAGTTTGCATCCCTCACTGAATTGGCCATAGAATCAATTGTGTCGAGACGGTTTTTGAATTTGAGGCCTCGGGTGCGGAGTTTTTAACGTCGTCGCCCATAGCCAAATTGCGCGCACGCTTGTGCGCCGTTTTTACAAAGTTTTCAGATTGCCTCTCGGGTTTGCATTTCAAGCTGAATTGGCCATAGAATCAATTGTGTCGAGACGGTTTTTGAATTTGAGGCCTCGGGTGCGGAGTTTTTGACGTCGTCGCCCATAGTCAAATTGCGCGCACGCTTGTGCGCCGTTTTTACAAAGTATTCAGATTGCCTCTCGGGTTTGCATTTCTAGCTGAATTGGCCATAGAATCAATTGTGTCGAGACGGTTTTTGAATTTGAGGCCTCTGGTGCGGAGTTTTTAACGTCGTCGCCCATAGCCAAATTGCGCGCACGCTTGTGCGCCGTTTTTACAAAGTTTTCAAATTGCCTCTCGGGTTTGCATTTCTAGCTAAAATTGGTCATAGAATCAATTGTGTCGAGACGGTTTTTGAATTTGAGGCCTCGGGTGCAGAGTTTTTGACGTCGTCACCAATAGCCAAATTGCGCGCACGCTTGTGCGCCGTTTTTACAAAGTTTTCAGATTGCCTCTCGGGTTTGCATTTCTAGCTGAATTGGCCATAGAATCAATTGTGTCGAGACGGTTTTTGAATTTGAGGCCTCGGGTGCGGAGTTTTTGACGTCGTCGCCCATAGCCAAATTGCGCGCACGCTTGTGCGCCGTTTTTACAAAGTTTTCAGATTGCCTCTCGGGTTTGCATTTCTAGCTAAAATTGGTCATAGAATCAATTATGTCGAGACGGTTTTTGAATTTGAGGCCTCGGGTGCGGAGTTTTTGACGTCGTCGCCCATAGCCAAATTGCGCGCACGCTTGTGCGCCGTTTTTACAAAGTTTTCAGATTGCCTCTCGGGTTTGCATTCCCAGCTGAATTGGCCATAGAATCAATTTTGTCGAGACGGTTTTTGAATTTGAGGCCTCGGGTGCGGAGTTTTTGACGTCGTCGCACATCGCCAAATTGCGCGCACGCTTGTGCGCCGTTTTTACAAAGTTTTCAGATTGCCTCTCGGGTTTGCATTTCTAGCTGAATTGGCCATAGAATCAATTGTGTCGAGACGGTTTTTGAATTTGAGGCCTCGGGTGCGGAGTTTTTGACGTCGTCGCCCATAGCCAAATTGCGCGCACGCTTGTGCGCCGTTTTTACAAAGTTTTCAAATTGCCTCTCGGGTTTGCATTTCTAGCTAAAATTGGTCATAGAATCAATTATGTCGAGACGGTTTTTGAATTTGAGGCCTCGGGTGCGGAGTTTTTGACGTCGTCGCCCATAGCCAAACTTGCGCGCATGGTTGTGTGCCATTTTTACAAAGTTTTCAGATTGCCTCCCAAGTTTGCATCCCTCACTGAATTGGCCATAGAATCAATTGTGTCGAGACGGTTTTTGAATTTGAGGCCTCGGGTGCGGAGTTTTTGACGTCGTCGCCCATAGCCAAATTGCGCGCACCCTTGTGCGCCGTTTTTACAAAGTTTTCAGATTGCCTCTCGGGTTTGCATTTCTAGCTGAATTGGCCATAGAATCAATTTTGTCGAGACGGTTTTTGAATTTGAGGCCT
Source organism: Galeopsis tetrahit (assembly GCA_963675135.1). NCBI lineage: Eukaryota > Viridiplantae > Streptophyta > Magnoliopsida > Lamiales > Lamiaceae > Galeopsis > Galeopsis tetrahit. The sequence goes on from CAVLYN010000140.1 coordinate 33,208, forward strand.
CGGGTGCGGAGTTTTTGACGTCGTCACACATCGCCAAATTGCGCGCACGCTTGTGCGCCGTTTTTACAAAGTTTTCAGACTGCCTCTCGGGTTTGCATTTCTAGCTAAAATTGGTCATAGAATCAATTGTGTCGCGACGGTTTTTGAATTTGAGGCCACGGGTGCGGAGTTTTTGACGTCGTCGCCCATAACCAAATTGCGCGCACGCTTGTGCGCCGTTTTTACAAAGTTTTCAGATTGCCTCTCGGGTTTGCATTTCTATCTGAATTGGCCATAGAATCAATTGTGTCGAGACGGTTTTTCAATTTGAGGCCTCGGGTGCGGAGTTTTTGACGTCGTCGCCCATAGCCAAACTTGCGCGCATGGTTGTGTGCCATTTTTACAAAGTTTTCAGATTGCCTCCCAAGTTTGCATCCCTCACTTAATTGGCCATAGAATCAATTGTGTCGAGACGGTTTTTGAATTTGAGGCCTCGGGTGCGGAGTTTTTGACGTCGTCGCCCATAGCCAAACTTGCGCGCATGGTTGTGTGCCATTTTTACAAAGTTTTCAGATTGCCTCCCAAGTTTGCATCCCTCACTGAATTGGCCATAGAATCAATTGTGTCGAGACGGTTTTTGAATTTGAGGCCTCGGGTGCGGAGTTTTTGACGTCGTCGCCCATAGCCAAATTGCGCGCACGCTTGTGCGCCGTTTTTACAAAGTTTTCAGATTGCCTCTCGGGTTTGCATTTCAAGCTGAATTGGCCATAGAATCAATTGTGTCGAGACGGTTTTTGAATTTGAGGCCTCGGGTGCGGAGTTTTTGACGTCGTCGCCCATAGTCAAATTGCGCGCACGCTTGTGCGCCGTTTTTACAAAGTATTCAGATTGCCTCTCGGGTTTGCATTTCTAGCTGAATTGGCCATAGAATCAATTGTGTCGAGACGGTTTTTGAATTTGAGGCCTCTGGTGCGGAGTTTTTGACGTCGTCGCCCATAGCCAAATTGCGCGCACGCTTGTGCGCCGTTTTTACAAAGTTTTCAAATTGCCTCTCGGGTTTGCATTTCTAGCTAAAATTGGTCATAGAATCAATTGTGTCGAGACGGTTTTTGAATTTGAGGCCTCGGGTGCAGAGTTTTTGACGTCGTCACCAATAGCCAAATTGCGCGCACGCTTGTGCGCCGTTTTTACAAAGTTTTCAGATTGCCTCTCGGGTTTGCATTTCTAGCTGAATTGGCCATAGAATCAATTGTGTCGAGACGGTTTTTGAATTTGAGGCCTCGGGTGCGGAGTTTTTGACGTCGTCGCCCATAGCCAAATTGCGCGCACGCTTGTGCGCCGTTTTTACAAAGTTTTCAGATTGCCTCTCGGGTTTGCATTTCTAGCTAAAATTGGTCATAGAATCAATTATGTCGAGACGGTTTTTGAATTTGAGGCCTCGGGTGCGGAGTTTTTGACGTCGTCGCCCATAGCCAAATTGCGCGCACGCTTGTGCGCCGTTTTTACAAAGTTTTCAGATTGCCTCTCGGGTTTGCATTCCCAGCTGAATTGGCCATAGAATCAATTTTGTCGAGACGGTTTTTGAATTTGAGGCCTCGGGTGCGGAGTTTTTGACGTCGTCGCACATCGCCAAATTGCGCGCACGCTTGTGCGCCGTTTTTACAAAGTTTTCAGATTGCCTCTCGGGTTTGCATTTCTATCTGAATTGGCCATAGAATCAATTGTGTCGAGACGGTTTTTGAATTTGAGGCCTCGGGTGCGGAGTTTTTGATGTCGTCGCCCATAGCCAAATTGCGCGCACGCTTGTGCGCCGTTTTTACAAAGTTTTCATATTGCCTCTCGGGTTTGCATTCCTAGCTGAATTGGCCATAGAATCAATTTTGTCGAGACGGTTTTTGAATTTGAGGCCTCGGGTGCGGAGTTTTTGACGTCGTCGCACATCGCCAAATTGCGCGCACGCTTGTGCGCCGTTTTTCCAAAGTTTTCAGATTGCCTCTCGGGTTTGCATTTCTAGCTAAAATTGGTCATAGAATCAATTGTGTCGAGAAGGTTTTTGAAATTGAGGCCACGGGTGCGGAGATTTTTACGTCGTCGCCCATAGCCAAATTGCGCGCACGCTTGTGCGCTGTTTTTACAAAGTTTTCAGATTGCCTCTCGGGTTTGCATTTCTATCTGAATTGGCCATAGAATCAATTGTGTCGAGACGGTTTTTGAATTTGAGGCCTCGGGTGCGGAGTTTTTGACGTCGTCGCCCATAGCCAAACTTGCGCGCATGGTTGTGTCCATTTTTACAAAGTTTTCAGATTGCCTCCCAAGTTTGCATCCCTCACTGAATTGGCCATAGAATCAATTGTGTCGAGACGGTTTTTGAATTTGAGACCTCGGGTGCGGAGTTTTTGACGTCGTCGCCCATAGCCAAATTGCGCGCACGCTTGTGCGCCGTTTTTACAAAGTTTTCAGATTGCCTCTCGGGTTTGCATTTCTAGCTGAATTGGCCATAGAATCAATTGTGTCGAGACGGTTTTTGAATTTGAGGCCTCGGGTGCGGAGTTTTTGACGTCGTCGCCCATAGTCAAATTGCGCGCACGCTTGTGCGCCGTTTTTACAAAGTATTCAGATTGCCTCTCGGGTTTGCATTTCTAGCTGAATTGGCCATAGAATCAATTGTGTCGAGACGGTTTTTGAATTTGAGGCCTCTGGTGCGGAGTTTTTGACGTCGTCGCCCATAGCCAAATTGCGCGCACGCTTGTGCGCCGTTTTTACAAAGTTTTCAAATTGCCTCTCGGGTTTGCATTTCTAGCTAAAATTGGTCATAGAATCAATTGTGTCGAGACGGTTTTTGAATTTGAGGCCTCGGGTGCAGAGTTTTTGACGTCGTCACCAATAGCCAAATTGCGCGCACGCTTGTGCGCCGTTTTTACAAAGTTTTCAGATTGCCTCTCGGGTTTGCATTTCTAGCTGAATTGGCCATAGAATCAATTGTGTCGAGACGGTTTTTGAATTTGAGGCCTCGGGTGCGGAGTTTTTGACGTCGTCGCCCATAGCCAAATTGCGCGCACGCTTGTGCGCCGTTTTTACAAAGTTTTCAGATTGCCTCTCGGGTTTGCATTTCTAGCTAAAATTGGTCATAGAATCAATTATGTCGAGACGGTTTTTGAATTTGAGGCCTCGGGTGCGGAGTTTTTGACGTCGTCGCCCATAGCCAAATTGCGCGCACGCTTGTGCGCCGTTTTTACAAAGTTTTCAGATTGCCTCTCGGGTTTGCATTCCCAGCTGAATTGGCCATAGAATCAATTTTGTCGAGACGGTTTTTGAATTTGAGGCCTCGGGTGCGGAGTTTTTGACGTCGTCGCACATCGCCAAATTGCGCGCACGCTTGTGCGCCGTTTTTACAAAGTTTTCAGATTGCCTCTCGGGTTTGCATTTCTATCTGAATTGGCCATAGAATCAATTGTGTCGAGACGGTTTTTGAATTTGAGGCCTCGGGTGCGGAGTTTTTGATGTCGTCGCCCATAGCCAAATTGCGCACACGCTTGTGCGCCGTTTTTACAAAGTTTTCATATTGCCTCTCGGGTTTGCATTCCAAGCTGAATTGGCCATAGAATCAATTTTGTCGAGACGGTTTTTGAATTTGAGGCCTCGGGTGCGGAGTTTTTGACGTCGTCGCACATCGCCAAATTGCGCGCACGCTTGTGCGCCGTTTTTCCAAAGTTTTCAGATTGCCTCTCGGGTTTGCATTTCTAGCTAAAATTGGTCATAGAATCAATTGTGTCGAGAAGGTTTTTGAATTTGAGGCCACGGGTGCGGAGTTTTTGACGTCGTCGCCCATAGCCAAATTGCGCGCACGCTTGTGCGCTGTTTTTACAAAGTTTTCAGATTGCCTCTCGGGTTTGCATTTCTATCTGAATTGGCCATAGAATCAATTGTGTCGAGACGGTTTTTGAATTTGAGGCCTCGGGTGCGGAGTTTTTGACGTCGTCGCCCATAGCCAAACTTGCGCGCATGGTTGTGTCCATTTTTACAAAGTTTTCAGATTGCCTCCCAAGTTTGCATCCCTCACTGAATTGGCCATAGAATCAATTGTGTCGAGACGGTTTTTGAATTTGAGACCTCGGGTGCGGAGTTTTTGACGTCGTCGCCCATAGCCAAATTGCGCGCACGCTTGTGCGCCGTTTTTACAAAGTTTTCAGATTGCCTCTCGGGTTTGCATTTCTAGCTAAAATTGGTCATAGAATCAATTGTGTCGAGACGATTTTTGAATTTGAGGCCACGGGTGCGGAGTTTTTGACGTCGTCGCCCATAGCCAAATTGCGCGCACGCTTGTGCGCCGTTTTTACAAAGTTTTCAGATTGCCTCTCGGGTTTGCATTTCTATCTGAATTGGCCATAGAATCAATTGTGTCGAGACGGTTTTTGAATTTGAGGCCTCGGGTGCGGAGTTTTTGACGTCGTCGCACATCGCCAAATTGCGCGCACGCTTGTGCGCCGTTTTTACAAAGTTTTCAGATTGCCTCCCGGGTTTGCATTTCTAGCTAAAATTGGTCATAGAATCAATTGTGTCGAGACGGTTTTTGAATTTGAGGCCACGGGTGCGGAGTTTTTGACGTCGTCGCCCATTGTCAAATTGTGCGCACGCTTGTGCGCCGTTTTTACAAAGAATTCAGATTGCCTCTCGGGTTTGCATTTCTAGCTGAATTGGCCATAGAATCAATTGTGTTGAGACGGTTTTTGAATTTGAGGCCTCGGGTGCGGAGTTTTTGACGTCGTCGCCCATAGCCAAATTGCGCGCACGCTTGTGCGCCGTTTTTACAAAGTTTTCAAATTGCCTCTCGGGTTTGCATTTCTAGCTAAAATTGGTCATAGAATCAATTGTATCGAGACGGTTTTTGAATTTGAGGCCACGGGTGCGGAGTTTTTGACGTCGTCGCCCATAGCCAAATTGCGCGCACGCTTGTGCGCCGTTTTTACAAAGTTTTCAGATTGCCTCTCGGGTTTGCATTTCTATCTGAATTGGCCATAGAATCAATTGTGTCGAGACGGTTTTTCAATTTGAGGCCTCGGGTGCGGAGTTTTTGACGTCGTCGCCCATAGCCAAACTTGCGCGCATGGTTGTGTGCCATTTTTACAAAGTTTTCAGATTGCCTCCCAAGTTTGCATCCCTCACTGAATTGGCCATAGAATCAATTGTGTCGAGACGGTTTTTGAATTTGAGGCCTCGGGTGCGGAGTTTTTGACGTCGTCGCCCATAGCCAAACTTGCGCGCATGGTTGTGTGCCATTTTTACAAAGTTTTCAGATTGCCTCCCAAGTTTGCATCCCTCACTGAATTGGCCATAGAATCAATTGTGTCGAGACGATTTTTGAATTTGAGGCCTCGGGTGCGGAGTTTTTGACGTCGTCGCCCATAGCCAAATTGCGCGCACGCTTGTGCGCCGTTTTTACAAAGTTTTCAGATTGCCTCTCGGGTTTGCATTTCAAGCTGAATTGGCCATAGAATCAATTGTGTCGAGACGGTTTTTGAATTTGAGGCCTCGGGTGCGGAGTTTTTGACGTCGTCGCCCATAGTCAAATTGCGCGCACGCTTGTGCGCCGTTTTTACAAAGTATTCAGATTGCCTCTCGGGTTTGCATTTCTAGCTGAATTGGCCATAGAATCAAAATTTGTCGAGACGGTTTTTGAATTTGAGGCCTCTGGTGCGGAGTTTTTGACGTCGTCGCCCATAGCCAAATTGCTCGCACGCTTGTGCGCCGTTTTTACAAAGTTTTCAAATTGCCTCTCGGGTTTGCATTTCTAGCTAAAATTGGTCATAGAATCAATTGTGTCGAGACGGTTTTTGAATTTGAGGCCTCGGGTGCAGAGTTTTTGACGTCGTCACCAATAGCCAAATTGCGCGCACGCTTGTGCGCCGTTTTTACAAAGTTTTCAGATTGCCTCTCGGGTTTGCATTTCTAGCTGAATTGGCCATAGAATCAATTGTGTCGAGACGGTTTTTGAATTTGAGGCCTCGGGTGCGGAGTTTTTGACGTCGTCGCCCATAGCCAAATTGCGCGCACGCTTGTGCGCCGTTTTTACAAAGTTTTCAGATTGCCTCTCGGGTTTGCATTTCTAGCTAAAATTGGTCATAGAATAATTTATGTCGAGACGGTTTTTGAATTTGAGGCCTCGGGTGCGGAGTTTTTGACGTCGTCGCCCATAGCCAAATTGCGCGCACGCTTGTGCGCCGTTTTTACAAAGTTTTCAGATTGCCTCTCGGGTTTGCATTCCTAGCTGAATTGGCCATAGAATCAATTTTGTCGAGACGGTTTTTGAATTTGAGGCCTCGGGTGCGGAGTTTTTGACGTCGTCGCACATCGCCAAATTGCGCGCACGCTTGTGCGCCGTTTTTACAAAGTTTTCAGATTGCCTCTCGGGTTTGCATTTCTATCTGAATTGGCCATAGAATCAATTGTGTCGAGACGGTTTTTGAATTTGAGGCCTCGGGTGCGGAGTTTTTGATGTCGTCGCCCATAGCCAAATTGCGCGCACGCTTGTGCGCCGTTTTTACAAAGTTTTCAGATTGCCTCTCGGGTTTGCATTCCCAGCTGAATTGGCCATAGAATCAATTTTGTCGAGACGGTTTTTGAATTTGAGGCCTCGGGTGCGGAGTTTTTGACGTCGTCGCACATCGCCAAATTGCGCGCACGCTTGTGCGCCGTTTTTACAAAGTTTTCAGATTGCCTCTCGGGTTTGCATTTCTAGCTAAAATTGGTCATAGAATCAATTGTGTCGAGAAGGTTTTTGAATTTGAGGCCACGGGTGCGGAGTTTTTGACGTCGTCGCCCATAGCCAAATTGCGCGCACGCTTGTGCGCCGTTTTTACAAAGTTTTCAGATTGCCTCTCGGGTTTGCATTTCTATCTGAATTGGCCCTAGAATCAATTGTGTCGAGACGGTTTTTGAATTTGAGGCCTCGGGTGCGGAGTTTTTGACGTCGTCGCCCATAGCCAAACTTGCGCGCATGGTTGTGTCCATTTTTACAAAGTTTTCAGATTGCCTCCCAAGTTTGCATCCCTCACTGAATTGGCCATAGAATCAATTGTGTCGAGACGGTTTTTGAATTTGAGACCTCGGGTGCGGAGTTTTTGACGTCGTCGCCCATAGCCAAATTGCGCGCACGCTTGTGCGCCGTTTTTACAAAGTTTTCAGATTGCCTCTCGGGTTTGCATTTCTAGCTAAAATTGGTCATAGAATCAATTGTGTCGAGACGATTTTTGAATTTGAGGCCACGGGTGCGGAGTTTTTGACGTCGTCGCCCATAGCCAAATTGAGCGCACGCTTGTGCGCCGTTTTTACAAAGTTTTCAGATTGCCTCTCGGGTTTGCATTTCTATCTGAATTGGCCATAGAATCAATTGTGTCGAGACGATTTTTGAATTTGAGGCCTCGGGTGCGGAGTTTTTGACGTCGTCGCACATCGCCAAATTGCGCGCACGCTTGTGCGCCGTTTTTACAAAGTTTTCAGATTGCCTCTCGGGTTTGCATTTCTAGCTAAAATTGGTCATAGAATCAATTGTGTCGAGACGGTTTTTGAATTTGAGGCCACGGGTGCGGAGTTTTTGACGTCGTCGCCCATAGTCAAATTGTGCGCACGCTTGTGCGCCGTTTTTACAAAGAATTCAGATTGCCTCTCGGGTTTGCATTTCTAGCTGAATTGGCCATAGAATCAATTGTGTTGAGACGGTTTTTGAATTTGAGGCCTCGGGTGCGGAGTTTTTGACGTCGTCGCCCATAGCCAAATTGCGCGCACGCTTGTGCGCCGTTTTTACAAAGTTTTCAAATTGCCTCTCGGGTTTGCATTTCTAGCTAAAATTGGTCATAGAATCAATTGTGTCGAGACGGTTTTTGAATTTGAGGCCTCGGGTGCAGAGTTTTTGACGTCGTCACCAATAGCCAAATTGCGCGCACGCTTGTGCGCCGTTTTTACAAAGTTTTCAGATTGCCTCTCGGGTTTGCATTTCTAGCTGAATTGGCAATAGAATCAATTGTGTCGAGACGGTTTTTGAATTTGAGGCCTCGGGTGCGGAGTTTTTGACGTCGTCGCCCATAGCCAAATTGCGCGCACGCTTGTGCGCCGTTTTTACAAAGTTTTCAGATTGCCTCTCGGGTTTGCATTTCCAGCTAAAATTGGTCATAGAATCAATTATGTCGAGACGGTTTTTGAATTTGAGGCCTCGGGTGCGGAGTTTTTGACGTCGTCGCCCATAGCCAAATTGCGCGCACGCTTGTGCGCCGTTTTTACAAAGTTTTCAGATTGCCTCTCGGGTTTGCATTTCTAGCTAAAATTGGTCATAGAATCAATTATGTCGAGACGGTTTTTGAATTTGAGGCCTCGGGTGCGGAGTTTTTGACGTCGTCGCCCATAGCCAAATTGCGCTCACGCTTGTGCGCCGTTTTTACAAAGTTTTCAGATTGCCTCCCGGGTTTGCATTTCTATCTGAATTGGCCATAGAATCAATTGTGTCGAGACGGTTTTTGAATTAGAGGCCTCGGGTGCGGAGTTTTTGACGTCGTTGCCCATAGCCAAACTTGCGCGCATGGTTGTGTCCATTTTTACAAATTTTTCAGATTGCCTCCCAAGTTTGCATCCCTCACTGAATTGGCCATAGAATCAATTGTGTCGAGACGGTTTTTGAATTTGAGACCTCGGGTGCGGAGTTTTTGACATCGTCGCCCATAGCCAAATTGCGCGTACGCTTGTGCGCCGTTTTTACAAAGTTTTCAAATTGCCTCTCGGGTTTGCATTTCTAGCTAAAATTGGTCATAGAATCAATTGTGTCGAGACGGTTTTTGAATTTGAGGCCACGGGTGCGGAGTTTTTGACGTCGTCGCCCATAGCCAAATTGCGCGCACGCTTGTGCGCCGTTTTTACAAAGTTTTCAGATTGCCTCTCGGGTTTGCATTTCTATCTGAATTGGCCATAGAATCAATTGTGTCGAGACGGTTTTTGAATTTGAGGCCTCGGGTGCGGAGTTTTTGACGTCGTCGCCCATAGTCAAATTGTGCGCACGCTTGTGCGCCGTTTTTACAAAGAATTCAGATTGCCTCTCGGGTTTGCATTTCTAGCTGAATTGGCCATAGAATCAATTGTGTCGAGTCGGTTTTTGAATTTGAGGCCTCGGGTGCGGAGTTTTTGACGTCGTCGCCCATAGCCAAATTGCGCGCACACTTGTGCGCCGTTTTTACAAAGTTTTCAAATTGCCTCTCGGGTTTGCATTTCTAGCTAAAATTGGTCATAGAATCAATTGTGTAGAGACGGTTTTTGAATTTGAGGCCTCGGGTGCAGAGTTTTTGACGTCGTCACCAATAGCCAAATTGCGCGCACGCTTGTGCGCCGTTTTTACAAAGTTTTCAGATTGCCTCTCGGGTTTGCATTTCTAGCTGAATTGGCCATAGAATCAATTGTGTCGAGACGGTTTTTGAATTTGAGGCCTCGGGTGCGGAGTTTTTGACGTCGTCGCCCATAGCCAAATTGCGCGCACGCTTGTGCGCCGTTTTTACAAAGTTTTCAGATTGCCTCTCGGGTTTGCATTTCTAGCTAAAATTGGTCATAGAATCAATTATGTTGAGACGGTTTTTGAATTTGAGGCCTCGGTGCGGAGTTTTTGACGTCGTCGCCCATAGCCAAATTGCGCGCACGCTTGTGCGCCGTTTTTACAAAGTTTTCAGATTGCCTCTCGGGTTTGCATTTCTAGCTGAATTGGCCATAGAATCAATTTTGTCGAGACGGTTTTTGAATTTGAGGCCTCGGGTGCGGAGTTTTTGACGTCGTCGCCCATAGCCAAACTTGCGCGCATGGTTGTGTGCCATTTTTACAAAGTTTTCAGATTGCCTCCCAAGTTTGCATCCCTCACTGAATTGGCCATAGAATCAATTGTGTCGAGACAGTTTTTGAATTTGAGGCCTCGGGTGCGGAGTTTTTGACGTCGTCGCCCATAGCCAAATTGCGCGCACGCTTGTGCGCCGTTTTTACAAAGTTTTCAGATTGCCTCTCGGGTTTGCATTTCAAGCTGAATTGGCCATAGAATCAATTGTGTCGAGACGGTTTTTGAATTTGAGGCCTCGGGTGCGGAGTTTTTGACGTCGTCGCCCATAGTCAAATTGCGCGCACGCTTGTGCGCCGTTTTTACAAAGTATTCAGATTGCCTCTCGGGTTTGCATTTCTAGCTGAATTGGCCATAGAATCAAAATTTGTCGAGACGGTTTTTGAATTTGAGGCCTCTGGTGCGGAGTTTTTGACGTCGTCGCCCATAGCCAAATTGCGCGCACGCTTGTGCGCCGTTTTTACAAAGTTTTCAAATTGCCTCTCGGGTTTGCATTTCTAGCTAAAATTGGTCATAGAATCAATTGTGTCGAGACGGTTTTTGAATTTGAGGCCTCGGGTGCAGAGTTTTTGACGTCGTCACCAATAGCCAAATTGCGCGCACGCTTGTGCGCCGTTTTTACAAAGTTTTCAGATTGCCTCTCGGGTTTGCATTTCTAGCTGAATTGGCCATAGAATCAATTGTGTCGAGACGGTTTTTGAATTTGAGGCCTCGGGTGCGGAGTTTTTGACGTCGTCGCCCATAGCCAAATTGCGCGCACGCTTGTGCGCCGCTTTTACAAAGTTTTCAGATTGCCTCTCGGGTTTGCATTTCTAGCTAAAATTGGTCATAGAATAATTTATGTCGAGACGGTTTTTGAATTTGAGGCCTCGGGTGCGGAGTTTTTGACGTCGTCGCCCATAGCCAAATTGCGCGCACGCTTGTGCGCCGTTTTTACAAAGTTTTCAGATTGCCTCTCGGGTTTGCATTCCTAGCTGAATTGGCCATAGAATCAATTTTGTCGAGACGGTTTTTGAATTTGAGGCCTCGGGTGCGGAGTTTTTGACGTCGTCGCACATCGCCAAATTGCGCGCACGCTTGTGCGCCGTTTTTACAAAGTTTTCAGATTGCCTCTCGGGTTTGCATTTCTATCTGAATTGGCCATAGAATCAATTGTGTCGAGACGGTTTTTGAATTTGAGGCCTCGGGTGCGGAGTTTTTGATGTCGTCGCCCATAGCCAAATTGCGCGCACGCTTGTGCGCCGTTTTTACAAAGTTTTCAGATTGCCTCTCGGGTTTGCATTCCTAGCTGAATTGGCCATAGAATCAATTTTGTCGAGACGGTTTTTGAATTTGAGGCCTCGGGTGCGGAGTTTTTGACGTCGTCGCACATCGCCAAATTGCGCGCACGCTTGTGCGCCGTTTTTACAAAGTTTTCAGATTGCCTCTCGGGTTTGCATTTCTAGCTAAAATTGGTCATAGAATCAATTGTGTCGAGAAGGTTTTTGAATTTGAGGCCACGGGTGCGGAGTTTTTGACGTCGTCGCCCATAGCCAAATTGCGCGCACGCTTGTGCGCCGTTTTTACAAAGTTTTCAGATTGCCTCTCGGGTTTGCATTTCTAGCTAAAATTGGTCATAGAATCAATTATGTTGAGACGGTTTTTGAATTTGAGGCCTCGGGTGCGGAGTTTTTGACGTCGTCGCCCATAGCCAAATTGCGCGCACGCTTGTGCGCCGTTTTTACAAAGTTTTCAGATTGCCTCTCGGGTTTGCATTTCTAGCTGAATTGGCCATAGAATCAATTTTGTCGAGACGGTTTTTGAATTTGAGGCCTCGGGTGCGGAGTTTTTGACGTCGTCGCCCATAGCCAAACTTGCGCGCATGGTTGTGTGCCATTTTTACAAAGTTTTCAGATTGCCTCCCAAGTTTGCATCCCTCACTGAATTGGCCATAGAATCAATTGTGTCGAGACGGTTTTTGAATTTGAGGCCTCGGGTGCGGAGTTTTTGACGTCGTCGCCCATAGCCAAATTGCGCGCACGCTTGTGCGCCGTTTTTACAAAGTTTTCAGATTGCCTCTCGGGTTTGCATTTCAAGCTGAATTGGCCATAGAATCAATTGTGTCGAGACGGTTTTTGAATTTGAGGCCTCGGGTGCGGAGTTTTTGACGTCGTCGCCCATAGTCAAATTGCGCGCACGCTTGTGCGCCGTTTTTACAAAGTATTCAGATTGCCTCTCGGGTTTGCATTTCTAGCTGAATTGGCCATAGAATCAAAATTTGTCGAGACGGTTTTTGAATTTGAGGCCTCTGGTGCGGAGTTTTTGACGTCGTCGCCCATAGCCAAATTGCGCGCACGCTTGTGCGCCGTTTTTACAAAGTTTTCAAATTGCCTCTCGGGTTTGCATTTCTAGCTAAAATTGGTCATAGAATCAATTGTGTCGAGACGGTTTTTGAATTTGAGGCCTCGGGTGCAGAGTTTTTGACGTCGTCACCAATAGCCAAATTGCGCGCACGCTTGTGCGCCGTTTTTACAAAGTTTTCAGATTGCCTCTCGGGTTTGCATTTCTAGCTGAATTGGCCATAGAATCAATTGTGTCGAGACGGTTTTTGAATTTGAGGCCTCGGGTGCGGAGTTTTTGACGTCGTCGCCCATAGCCAAATTGCGCGCACGCTTGTGCGCCGTTTTTACAAAGTTTTCAGATTGCCTCTCGGGTTTGCATTTCTAGCTAAAATTGGTCATAGAATAATTTATGTCGAGACGGTTTTTGAATTTGAGGCCTCGGGTGCGGAGTTTTTGACGTCGTCGCCCATAGCCAAATTGCGCGCACGCTTGTGCGCCGTTTTTACAAAGTTTTCAGATTGCCTCTCGGGTTTGCATTCCTAGCTGAATTGGCCATAGAATCAATTTTGTCGAGACGGTTTTTGAATTTGAGGCCTCGGGTGCGGAGTTTTTGACGTGGTCGCACATCGCCAAATTGCGCGCACGCTTGTGCGCCGTTTTTACAAAGTTTTCAGATTGCCTCTCGGGTTTGCATTTCTATCTGAATTGGCCATAGAATCAATTGTGTCGAGACGGTTTTTGAATTTGAGGCCTCGGGTGCGGAGTTTTTGATGTCGTCGCCCATAGCCAAATTGCGCGCACGCTTGTGCGCCGTTTTTACAAAGTTTTCAGATTGCCTCTCGGGTTTGCATCCCTAGCTGAATTGGCCATAGAATCAATTTTGTCGAGACGGTTTTTGAATTTGAGGCCTCGGGTGCGGAGTTTTTGACGTCGTCGCACATCGCCAAATTGCGCGCACGCTTGTGCGCCGTTTTTACAAAGTTTTCAGATTGCCTCTCGGGTTTGCATTTCTAGCTAAAATTGGTCATAGAATCAATTGTGTCGAGAAGGTTTTTGAATTTAAGGCCACGGGTGCGGAGTTTTTGACGTCGTCGCCCATAGCCAAATTGCGCGCACGCTTGTGCGCCGTTTTTAAAAAGTTTTCAGATTGCCTCTCGGGTTTGCATTTCTATCTGAATTGGCCATAGAATCAATTGTGTCGAGACGGTTTTTGAATTTGAGGCCTCGGGTGCGGAGTTTTTGACGTCGTCGCCCATAGCCAAATTGCGCGCACGCTTGTGCGCCGTTTTTACAAAGTTTTCAAATTGCCTCTCGGGTTTGCATTTCTAGCTAAAATTGGTCATAGAATCAATTGTGTCGAGACGGTTTTTGAATTTGAGGCCTCGGGTGCAGAGTTTTTGACGTCGTCACCAATAGCCAAATTGCGCGCACGCTTGTGCGCCGTTTTTACAAAGTTTTCAGATTGCCTCTCGGGTTTGCATTTCTAGCTGAATTGGCCATAGAATCAATTGTGTCGAGACGGTTTTTGAATTTGAGGCCTCGGGTGCGGAGTTTTTGACGTCGTCGCCCATAGCCAAATTGCGCGCACGCTTGTGCGCCGTTTTTACAAAGTTTTCAGATTGCCTCTCGGGTTTGCATTTCTAGCTAAAATTGGTCATAGAATAATTTATGTTGAGACGGTTTTTGAATTTGAGGCCTCGGGTGCGGAGTTTTTGACGTCGTCGCCCATAGCCAAATTGCGCGCACGCTTGTGCGCCGTTTTTACAAAGTTTTCAGATTGCCTCTCGGGTTTGCATTCCTAGCTGAATTGGCCATAGAATCAATTTTGTCGAGACGGTTTTTGAATTTGAGGCCTCGGGTGCGGAGTTTTTGACGTCGTCGCACATCGCCAAATTGCGCGCACGCTTGTGCGCCGTTTTTACAAAGTTTTCAGATTGCCTCTCGGGTTTGCATTTCTATCTGAATTGGCCATAGAATCAATTGTGTCGAGACGGTTTTTGAATTTGAGGCCTCGGGTGCGGAGTTTTTGATGTCGTCGCCCATAGCCAAATTGCGCGCACGCTTGTGCGCCGTTTTTACAAAGTTTTCAGATTGCCTCTCGGGTTTGCATTCCTAGCTGAATTGGCCATAGAATCAATTTTGTCGAGACGGTTTTTGAATTTGAGGCCTCGGGTGCGGAGTTTTTGACGTCGTCGCACATCGCCAAATTGCGCGCACGCTTGTGCGCCGTTTTTACAAAGTTTTCAGATTGCCTCTCGGGTTTGCATTTCTAGCTAAAATTGGTCATAGAATCAATTGTGTCGAGAAGGTTTTTGAATTTGAGGCCACGGGTGCGGAGTTTTTGACGTCGTCGCCCATAGCCAAATTGCGCGCACGCTTGTGCGCCGTTTTTACAAAGTTTTCAGATTGCCTCTCGGGTTTGCATTTCTATCTGAATTGGCCATAGAATCAATTGTGTCAAGACGGTTTTTGAATTTGAGGCCTCGGGTGCGGAGTTTTTGACGTCGTCGCCCATAGCCAAACTTGCGCGCATGGTTGTGTCCATTTTTACAAAGTTTTCAGATTGCCTCCCAAGTTTGCATCCCTCACTGAATTGGCCATAGAATCAATTGTGTCGAGACGGTTTTTGAATTTGAGACCTCGGGTGCGGAGTTTTTGACGTCGTCGCCCATAGCCAAATTGCGCGCATGGTTGTGTCCATTTTTACAAAGTTTTCAGATTGCCTCTCGGGTTTGCATTTCTAGCTAAAATTGGTCATAGAATCAATTGTGTCGAGACGATTTTTGAATTTGAGGCCACGGGTGCGGAGTTTTTGACGTCGTCGCCCATAGCCAAATTGCGCGCACGCTTGTGCGCCGTTTTTACAAAGTTTTCAGATTGCCTCTCGGGTTTGCATTTCTATCTGAATTGGCCATAGAATCAATTGTGTCGAGACGGTTTTTGAATTTGAGGCCTCGGGTGCGGAGTTTTTGACGTCGTCGCACATCGCCAAATTGCGCGAACGCTTGTGCGCCGTTTTTACAAAGTTTTCAGATTGCCTCTCGGGTTTGCATTTCTAGCTAAAATTGGTCATAGAATCAATTTTGTCGAGACGGTTTTTGAATTTGAGGCCACGGGTGCGGAGTTTTTGACGTCGTCGCCCATAGTCAAATTGTGCGCACGCTTGTGCGCCGTTTTTACAAAGAATTCAGATTGCCTCTCGGGTTTGCATTTCTAGCTGAATTGGCCATAGAATCAATTGTGTTGAGACGGTTTTTGAATTTGAGGCCTCGGGTGCGGAGTTTTTGACGTCGTCGCCCATAGCCAAATTGCGCGCACGCTTGTGCGCCGTTTTTACAAAGTTTTCAAATTGCCTCTCGGGTTTGCATTTCTAGCTAAAATTGGTCATAGAATCAATTGTGTCGAGACGGTTTTTGAATTTGAGGCCTCGGGTGCAGAGTTTTTGACGTCGTCACCAATAGCCAAATTGCGCGCACGCTTGTGCGCCGTTTTTACAAAGTTTTCAGATTGCCTCTCGGGTTTGCATTTCTATCTGAATTGGCCATAGAATCAATTGTGTCGAGACGGTTTTTGAATTTGAGGCCTCGGGTGCGGAGTTTTTGACGTCGTCGCCCATAGCCAAACTTGCGCGCATGGTTGTGTCCATTTTTACAAAGTTTTCAGATTGCCTCCCAAGTTTGCATCCCTCACTGAATTGGCCATAGAATCAATTGTGTCGAGACGGTTTTTGAATTTGAGACCTCGGGTGCGGAGTTTTTGACGTCGTCGCCCATAGCCAAATTGCGCGCACGCTTGTGCGCCGTTTTTACAAAGTTTTCAGATTGCCTCTCGGGTTTGCATTTCTAGCTAAAATTGGTCATAGAATCAATTGTGTCGAGACGATTTTTGAATTTGAGGCCACGGGTGCGGAGTTTTTGACGTCGTCGCCCATAGCCAAATTGCGCGCACGCTTGTGCGCCGTTTTTACAAAGTTTTCAGATTGCCTCTCGGGTTTGCATTTCTATCTGAATTGGCCATAGAATCAATTGTGTCGAGACGGTTTTTGAATTTGAGGCCTCGGGTGCGGAGTTTTTGACGTCGTCGCACATCGCCAAATTGCGCGCACGCTTGTGCGCCGTTTTTACAAAGTTTTCAGATTGCCTCTCGGGTTTGCATTTCTAGCTAAAATTGGTCATAGAATCAATTTTGTCGAGACGGTTTTTGAATTTGAGGCCACGGGTGCGGAGTTTTTGACGTCGTCGCCCATAGTCAAATTGTGCGCACGCTTGTGCGCCGTTTTTACAAAGAATTCAGATTGCCTCTCGGGTTTGCATTTCTAGCTGAATTGGCCATAGAATCAATTGTGTTGAGACGGTTTTTGAATTTGAGGCCTCGGGTGCGGAGTTTTTGACGTCGTCGCCCATAGCCAAATTGCGCGCACGCTTGTGCGCCGTTTTTACAAAGTTTTCAAATTGCCTCTCGGGTTTGCATTTCTAGCTAAAATTGGTCATAGAATCAATTGTGTCGAGACGGTTTTTGAATTTGAGGCCTCGGGTGCAGAGTTTTTGACGTCGTCACCAATAGCCAAATTGCGCGCACGCTTGTGCGCCGTTTTTACAAAGTTTTCAGATTGCCTCTCGGGTTTGCATTTCTAGCTGAATTGGCCATAGAATCAATTGTGTCGAGACGGTTTTTGAATTTGAGGCCTCGGGTGCGGAGTTTTTGACGTCGTCGCCCATAGCCAAATTGCGCGCACGCTTGTGCGCCGTTTTTACAAAGTTTTCAGATTGCCTCTCGGGTTTGCATTTCCAGCTAAAATTGGTCATAGAATCAATTATGTCGAGACGGTTTTTGAATTTGAGGCCTCGGGTGCGGAGTTTTTGACGTCGTCGCCCATAGCCAAATTGCGCGCACGCTTGTGCGCCGTTTTTACAAAGTTTTCAGATTGCCTCTCGGGTTTGCATTTCTAGCTAAAATTGGTCATAGAATCAATTATGTCGAGACGGTTTTTGAATTTGAGGCCTCGGGTGCGGAGTTTTTGACGTCGTCGCCCATAGCCAAATTGCGCGCACGCTTGTGCGCCGTTTTTACAAAGTTTTCAGATTGCCTCTCGGGTTTGCATTTCTATCTGAATTGGCCATAGAATCAATTGTGTCGAGACGGTTTTTGAATTAGAGGCCTCGGGTGCGGAGTTTTTGACGTCGTCGCCCATAGCCAAACTTGCGCGCATGGTTGTGTCCATTTTTACAAATTTTTCAGATTGCCTCCCAAGTTTGCATCCCTCACTGAATTGGCCATAGAATCAATTGTGTCGAGACGGTTTTTGAATTTGAGACCTCGGGTGCGGAGTTTTTGACATCGTCGCCCATAGCCAAATTGCGCGTACGCTTGTGCGCCGTTTTTACAAAGTTTTCAAATTGCCTCTCGGGTTTGCATTCCTAGCTAAAATTGGTCATAGAATCAATTGTGTCGAGACGGTTTTTGAATTTGAGGCCACGGGTGCGGAGTTTTTGACGTCGTCGCCCATAGCCAAATTGCGCGCACGCTTGTGCGCCGTTTTTACAAAGTTTTCAGATTGCCTCTCGGGTTTGCATTTCTATCTGAATTGGCCATAGAATCAATTGTGTCGAGACGGTTTTTGAATTTGAGGCCTCGGGTGCGGAGTTTTTGACGTCGTCGCCCATAGTCAAATTGTGCGCACGCTTGTGCGCCGTTTTTACAAAGAATTCAGATTGCCTCTCGGGTTTGCATTTCTAGCTGAATTGGCCATAAAATCAATTGTGTCGAGACGGTTTTTGAATTTGAGGCCTCGGGTGCGGAGTTTTTGACGTCGTCGCCCATAGCCAAATTGCGCGCACACTTGTGCGCCGTTTTTACAAAGTTTTCAAATTGCCTCTCGGGTTTGCATTTCTAGGTAAAATTGGTCATAGAATCAATTGTGTAGAGACGGTTTTTGAATTTGAGGCCTCGGGTGCAGAGTTTTTGACGTCGTCACCAATAGCCAAATTGCGCGCACGCTTGTGCGCCGTTTTTACAAAGTTTTCAGATTGCCTCTCGGGTTTGCATTTCTAGCTGAATTGGCCATAGAATCAATTGTGGCGAGACGGTTTTTGAATTTGAGGCCTCGGGTGCGGAGTTTTTGACGTCGTCGCCCATAGCCAAATTGCGCGCACGCTTGTGCGCCGTTTTTACAAAGTTTTCAGATTGCCTCTCGGGTTTGCATTTCTAGCTAAAATTGGTCATAGAATCAATTATGTTGAGACGGTTTTTGAATTTGAGGCCTCGGGTGCGGAGTTTTTGACGTCGTCGCCCATAGCCAAATTGCGCGCACGCTTGTGCGCCGTTTTTACAAAGTTTTCAGATTGCCTCTCGGGTTTGCATTTCTAGCTGAATTGGCCATAGAATCAATTTTGTCGAGACGGTTTTTGAATTTGAGGCCTCGGGTGCGGAGTTTTTGACGTCGTCGCACATCGCCAAATTGCGCGCACGCTTGTGCGCCGTTTTTACAAAGTTTTCAGATTGCCTCTCGGGTTTGCATTTCTAACTAAAATTGGTCATAGAATCAATTTTGTCGAGACGGTTTTTGAATTTGAGGCCACGGGTGCGGAGTTTTTGACGTCGTCGCCCATAGTCAAATTGCGCGCACGCTTGTGCGCCGTTTTTACAAAGTTTTCAGATTGCCTCTCGGGTTTGCATTTCTATCTGAATTGGCCATAGAATCAATTGTGTCGAGACGGTTTTTGAATTTGAGGCCTCGGGTGCGGAGTTTTTGACGTCGTCGCCCATAGCCAAATTGCGCGCACGCTTGTGCGCTGTTTTTACAAAGTTTTCAGATTGCCTCTCGGGTTTGCATTTCTATCTGAATTGGCCATAGAATCAATTGTGTCGAGACGGTTTTTGAATTTGAGGCCTCGGGTGCGGAGTTTTTGACGTCGTCGCCCATAGCCAAACTTGCGCGCATGGTTGTGTCCATTTTTACAAAGTTTTCAGATTGCCTCCCAAGTTTGCATCCCTCACTGAATTGGCCATAGAATCAATTGTGTCGAGACGGTTTTTGAATTTGAGACCTCGGGTGCGGAGTTTTTGACGTCGTCGCCCATAGCCAAATTGCGCGCACGCTTGTGCGCCGTTTTTACAAAGTTTTCAGATTGCCTCTCGGGTTTGCATTTCTAGCTAAAATTGGTCATAGAATCAATTGTGTCGAGACGATTTTTGAATTTGAGGCCACGGGTGCGGAGTTTTTGACGTCGTCGCCCATAGCCAAATTGCGCGCACGCTTGTGCGCCGTTTTTACAAAGTTTTCAGATTGCCTCTCGGGTTTGCATTTCTATCTGAATTGGCCATAGAATCAATTGTGTCGAGACGGTTTTTGAATTTGAGGCCTCGGGTGTGGAGTTTTTGACGTCGTCGCACATCGCCAAATTGCGCGCACGCTTGTGCGCCGTTTTTACAAAGTTTTCAGATTGCCTCTCGGGTTTGCATTTCTAGCTAAAATTGGTCATAGAATCAATTGTGTCGAGACGGTTTTTGAATTTGAGGCCACGGGTGCGGAGTTTTTGACGTCGTCGCCCATAGTCAAATTGTGCGCACGCTTGTGCGCCGTTTTTACAAAGAATTCAGATTGCCTCTCGGGTTTGCATTTCTAGCTGAATTGGCCATAGAATCAATTGTGTTGAGACGGTTTTTGAATTTGAGGCCTCGGGTGCGGAGTTTTTGACGTCGTCGCCCATAGCCAAATTGCGCGCACGCTTGTGCGCCGTTTTTACAAAGTTTTCAAATTGCCTCTCGGGTTTGCATTTCTAGCTAAAATTGGTCATAGAATCAATTGTATCGAGACGGTTTTTGAATTTGAGGCGACGGGTGCGGAGTTTTTGACGTCGTCGCCCATAGCCAAATTGCGCGCACGCTTGTGCGCCGTTTTTACAAAGTTTTCAGATTGCCTCTCGGGTTTGCATTTCTATCTGAATTGGCCATAGAATCAATTGTGTCGAGACGGTTTTTCAATTTGAGGCCTCGGGTGCGGAGTTTTTGACGTCGTCGCCCATAGCCAAACTTGCGCGCATGGTTGTGTGCCATTTTTACAAAGTTTTCAGATTGCCTCCCAAGTTTGCATCCCTCACTGAATTGGCCATAGAATCAATTGTGTCGAGACGGTTTTTGAATTTGAGGCCTCGAGTGCGGAGTTTTTGACGTCGTCGCCCATAGCCAAACTTGCGCGCATGGTTGTGTGCCATTTTTACAAAGTTTTCAGATTGCCTCCCAAGTTTGCATCCCTCACTGAATTGGCCATAGAATCAATTGTGTCGAGACGGTTTTTGAATTTGAGGCCTCGGGTGCGGAGTTTTTGACGTCGTCGCCCATAGCCAAATTGCGCGCACGCTTGTGCGCCGTTTTTACAAAGTTTTCAGATTGCCTCTCGAGTTTGCATTTCTATCTGAATTGGCCATAGAATCAATTGTGTCGAGACGGTTTTTGAATTTGAGGCCTCGGGTGCGGAGTTTTTGACGTCGTCGCCCATAGCCAAACTTGCGCGCATGGTTGTGTCCATTTTTACAAAGTTTTCAGATTGCCTCCCAAGTTTACATCCCTCACTGAATTGGCCATAGAATCAATTGTGTCGAGACGGTTTTTGAATTTGAGGCCAAGGGTGCGGAGTTTTTGACGTCGTCGCCCATAGCCAAATTGCGCGCACGCTTGTGCGCCGTTTTTACAAAGTTTTCAGATTGCCTCTCGGGTTTGCATTTCTATCTGAATTGGCCATAGAATCAATTGTGTCGAGACGGTTTTTGAATTTGAGGCCTCGGGTGCGGAGTTTTTGACGTCGTCGCCCATAGTCAAATTGTGCGCACGCTTGTGCGCCGTTTTTACAAAGAATTCAGATTGCCTCTCGGGTTTGCATTTCTAGCTGAATTGGACATAAAATCAATTGTGTCGAGACGGTTTTTGAATTTGAGGCCTCGGGTGCGGAGTTTTTGACGTCGTCGCCCATAGCCAAATTGCGCGCACACTTGTGCGCCGTTTTTACAAAGTTTTCAAATTGCCTCTCGGGTTTGCATTTCTAGCTAAAATTGGTCATAGAATCAATTGTGTAGAGACGGTTTTTGAATTTGAGGCCTCGGGTGCAGAGTTTTTGACGTCGTCACCAATAGCCAAATTGCGCGCACGCTTGTGCGCCGTTTTTACAAAGTTTTCAGATTGCCTCTCGGGTTTGCATTTCTAGCTGAATTGGCCATAGAATCAATTGTGTCGAGACGGTTTTTGAATTTGAGGCCTCGGGTGCGGAGTTTTTGACGTCGTCGCCCATAGCCAAATTGCGCGCACGCTTGTGCGCCGTTTTTACAAAGTTTTCAGATTGCCTCTCGGGTTTGCATTTCTAGCTAAAATTGGTCATAGAATCAATTATGTTGAGACGGTTTTTGAATTTGAGGCCTCGGGCGCGGAGTTTTTGACGTCGTCGCCCATAGCCAAATTGCGCGCACGCTTGTGCGCCGTTTTTACAAAGTTTTCAGATTGCCTCTCGGGTTTGCATTTCTAGCTGAATTGGCCATAGAATCAATTTTGTCGAGACAGTTTTTGAATTTGAGGCCTCGGGTGCGGAGTTTTTGACGTCGTCGCACATCGCCAAATTGCGCGCACGCTTGTGCGCCGTTTTTACAAAGTTTTCAGATTGCCTCTCGGGTTTGCATTTCTAGCTAAAATTGGTCATAGAATCAATTGTGTCGAGACGGTTTTTGAATTTGAGGCCACGGGTGCGGAGTTTTTGACGTCGTCGCCCATAGCCAAATTGCGCGCACGCTTGTGCGCCGTTTTTACAAAGTTTTCAGATTGCCTCTCGGGTTTGCATTTCTATCTGAATTGGCCATAGAATCAATTGTGTCGAGACGGTTTTTGAATTTGAGGCCTCGGGTGCGGAGTTTTTGACGTCGTCGCCCATAGCCAAATTGCGCGCACGCTTGTGCGCTGTTTTTACAAAGTTTTCAGATTGCCTCTCGGGTTTGCATTTCTATCTGAATTGGCCATAGAATCAATTGTGTCGAGACGGTTTTTGAATTTGAGGCCTCGGGTGCGGAGTTTTTGACGTCGTCGCCCATAGCCAAACTTGCGCGCATGGTTGTGTCCATTTTTACAAAGTTTTCAGATTGCCTCCCAAGTTTGCATCCCTCACTGAATTGGCCATAGAATCAATTGTGTCGAGACGGTTTTTGAATTTGAGACCTCGGGTGCGGAGTTTTTGACGTCGTCGCCCATAGCCAAATTGCGCGTACGCTTGTGCGCCGTTTTTACAAAGTTTTCAGATTGCCTCTCGGGTTTGCATTTCTAGCTAAAATTGGTCATAGAATCAATTGTGTCGAGACGATTTTTGAATTTGAGGCCACGGGTGCGGAGTTTTTGACGTCGTCGCCCATAGCCAAATTGCGCGCACGCTTGTGCGCCGTTTTTACAAAGTTTTCAGATTGCCTCTCGGGTTTGCATTTCTATCTGAATTGGCCATAGAATCAATTGTGTCGAGACGGTTTTTGAATTTGAGGCCTCGGGTGCGGAGTTTTTGACGTCGTCGCACATCGCCAAATTGCGCGCACGCTTGTGCGCCGTTTTTACAAAGTTTTCAGATTGCCTCTCGGGTTTGCATTTCTAGCTAAAATTGGTCATAGAATCAATTGTGTCGAGACGGTTTTTGAATTTGAGGCCACGGGTGCGGAGTTTTTGACGTCGTCGCCCATAGTCAAATTGTGCGCACGCTTGTGCGCCGTTTTTACAAAGAATTCAGATTGCCTCTCGGGTTTGCATTTCTAGCTGAATTGGCCATAGAATCAATTGTGTTGAGACGGTTTTTGAATTTGAGGCCTCGGGTGCGGAGTTTTTGACGTCGTCGCCCATAGCCAAATTGCGCGCACGCTTGTGCGCCGTTTTTACAAAGTTTTCAAATTGCCTCTCGGGTTTGCATTTCTAGCTAAAATTGGTCATAGAATCAATTGTATCGAGACGGTTTTTGAATTTGAGGCCACGGGTGCGGAGTTTTTGACGTCGTCGCCCATAGCCAAATTGCGCGCACGCTTGTGCGCCGTTTTTACAAAGTTTTCAGATTGCCTCTCGGGTTTGCATTTCTATCTGAATTGGCCATAGAATCAATTGTGTCGAGACGGTTTTTCAATTTGAGGCCTCGGGTGCGGAGTTTTTGACGTCGTCGCCCATAGCCAAACTTGCGCGCATGGTTGTGTGCCATTTTTACAAAGTTTTCAGATTGCCTCCCAAGTTTGCATCCCTCACTGAATTGGCCATAGAATCAATTGTGTCGAGACGGTTTTTGAATTTGAGGCCACGGGTGCGGAGTTTTTGACGTCGTCGCCCATAGCCAAACTTGCGCGCATGGTTGTGTGCCATTTTTACAAAGTTTTCAGATTGCCTCCTAAGTTTGCATCCCTCACTGAATTGGCCATAGAATCAATTGTGTCGAGACGGTTTTTGAATTTGAGGCCTCGGGTGCGGAGTTTTTGACGTCGTCGCCCATAGCCAAATTGCGCGCACGCTTGTGCGCCGTTTTTACAAAGTTTTCAGATTGCCTCTCGAGTTTGCATTTCTATCTGAATTGGCCATAGAATCAATTGTGTCGAGACGGTTTTTGAATTTGAGGCCTCGGGTGCGGAGTTTTTGACGTCGTCGCCCATAGCCAAATTGCGCGCACGCTTGTGCGCCGTTTTTACAAAGTTTTCAGATTGCCTCTCGAGTTTGCATTTCTATCTGAATTGGCCATAGAATCAATTGTGTCGAGACGGTTTTTGAATTTGAGGCCTCGGGTGCGGAGTTTTTGACGTCGTCGCCCATAGCCAAACTTGCGCGCATGGTTGTGTCCATTTTTACAAAGTTTTCAGATTGCCTCCCAAGTTTGCATCCCTCACTGAATTGGCCATAGAATCAATTGTGTCGAGACGGTTTTTGAATTTGAGACCTCGGGTGCGGAGTTTTTGACGTCGTCGCCCATAGCCAAATTGCGCGCACGCTTGTGCGCCGTTTTTACAAAGTTTTCAGATTGCCTCTCGGGTTTGCATTTCTATCTGAATTGGCCATAGAATCAATTGTGTCGAGACGGTTTTTGAATTTGAGGCCTCGGGTGCGGAGTTTTTGACGTCGTCGCACATCGCCAAATTGCGCGCACGCTTGTGCGCCGTTTTTACAAAGTTTTCAGATTGCCTCTCGGGTTTGCATTTCTAGCTAAAATTGGTCATAGAATCAATTGTGTCGAGACGGTTTTTGAATTTGAGGCCACGGGTGCGGAGTTTTTGACGTCGTCGCCCATAGTCAAATTGTGCGCACGCTTGTGCGCCGTTTTTACAAAGAATTCAGATTGCCTCTCGGGTTTGCATTTCTAGCTGAATTGGCCATAGAATCAATTGTGTTGAGACGGTTTTTGAATTTGAGGCCTCGGGTGCGGAGTTTTTGACGTCGTCGCCCATAGCCAAATTGCGCGCACGCTTGTGCGCCGTTTTTACAAAGTTTTCAAATTGCCTCTCGGGTTTGCATTTCTAGCTAAAATTGGTCATAGAATCAATTGTATCGAGACGGTTTTTGAATTTGAGGCCACGGGTGCGGAGTTTTTGACGTCGTCGCCCATAGCCAAATTGCGCGCACGCTTGTGCGCCGTTTTTACAAAGTTTTCAGATTGCCTCTCGGGTTTGCATTTCTATCTGAATTGGCCATAGAATCAATTGTGTCGAGACGGTTTTTCAATTTGAGGCCTCGGGTGCGGAGTTTTTGACGTCGTCGCCCATAGCCAAACTTGCGCGCATGGTTGTGTGCCATTTTTACAAAGTTTTCAGATTGCCTCCCAAGTTTGCATCCCTCACTGAATTGGCCATAGAATCAATTGTGTCGAGACGGTTTTTGAATTTGAGGCCACGGGTGCGGAGTTTTTGACGTCGTCGCCCATAGCCAAACTTGCGCGCATGGTTGTGTGCCATTTTTACAAAGTTTTCAGATTGCCTCCTAAGTTTGCATCCCTCACTGAATTGGCCATAGAATCAATTGTGTCGAGACGGTTTTTGAATTTGAGGCCTCGGGTGCGGAGTTTTTGACGTCGTCGCCCATAGCCAAATTGCGCGCACGCTTGTGCGCCGTTTTTACAAAGTTTTCAGATTGCCTCTCGAGTTTGCATTTCTATCTGAATTGGCCATAGAATCAATTGTGTCGAGACGGTTTTTGAATTTGAGGCCTCGGGTGCGGAGTTTTTGACGTCGTCGCCCATAGCCAAATTGCGCGCACGCTTGTGCGCCGTTTTTACAAAGTTTTCAGATTGCCTCTCGAATTTGCATTTCTATCTGAATTGGCCATAGAATCAATTGTGTCGAGACGGTTTTTGAATTTGAGGCCTCGGGTGCGGAGTTTTTGACGTCGTCGCCCATAGCCAAACTTGCGCGCATGGTTGTGTCCATTTTTACAAAGTTTTCAGATTGCCTCCCAAGTTTGCATCCCTCACTGAATTGGCCATAGAATCAATTGTGTCGAGACGGTTTTTGAATTTGAGACCTCGGGTGCGGAGTTTTTGACGTCGTCGCCCATAGCCAAATTGCGCGCACGCTTGTGCGCCGTTTTTACAAAGTTTTCAGATTGCCTCTCGGGTTTGCATTTCTAGCTAAAATTGGTCATAGAATCAATTGTGTCGAGACGATTTTTGAATTTGAGGCCACGGGTGCGGAGTTTTTGACGTCGTCGCCCATAGCCAAATTGCGCGCACGCTTGTGCGCCGTTTTTACAAAGTTTTCAGATTGCCTCTCGGGTTTGCATTTCTATCTGAATTGGCAATAGAATCAATTGTGTCGAGACGGTTTTTGAATTTGAGGCCTCGGGTGCGGAGTTTTTGACGTCGTCGCACATCGCCAAATTGCGCGCACGCTTGTGCGCCGTTTTTACAAAGTTTTCAGATTGCCTCTCGGGTTTGCATTTCTAGCTAAAATTGGTCATAGAATCAATTGTGTCGAGACGGTTTTTGAATTTGAGGCCACGGGTGCGGAGTTTTTGACGTCGTCGCCCATAGTCAAATTGTGCGCACGCTTGTGCGCCGTTTTTACAAAGAATTCAGATTGCCTCTCGGGTTTGCATTTCTAGCTGAATTGGCCATAGAATCAATTGTGTTGAGACGGTTTTTGAATTTGAGGCCTCGGGTGCGGAGTTTTTGACGTCGTCGCCCATAGCCAAATTGCGCGCACGCTTGTGCGCCGTTTTTACAAAGTTTTCAAATTGCCTCTCGGGTTTGCATTTCTAGCTAAAATTGGTCATAGAATCAATTGTGTCGAGACGGTTTTTGAATTTGAGGCCTCGGGTGCAGAGTTTTTGACGTCGTCACCAATAGCCAAATTGCGCGCACGCTTGTGCGCTGTTTTTACAAAGTTTTCAGATTGCCTCTCGGGTTTGCATTTCTAGCTGAATTGGCCATAGAATCAATTGTGTCGAGACGGTTTTTGAATTTGAGGCCTCGGGTGCGGAGTTTTTGACGTCGTCGCCCATAGACAAATTGCGCGCACGCTTTGGCGCCGTTTTTACAAAGTTTTCAGATTGCCTCTCGGGTTTGCATTTCCAGCTAAAATTGGTCATAGAATCAATTATGTCGAGACGGTTTTTGAATTTGAGGCCTCGGGTGCGGAGTTTTTGACGTCGTCGCCCATAGCCAAATTGCGCGCACGCTTGTGCGCCGTTTTTACAAAGTTTTCAGATTGCCTCTCGGGTTTGCATTTCTAGCTAAAATTGGTCATAGAATCAATTATGTCGAGACGGTTTTTGAATTTGAGGCCTCGGGTGCGGAGTTTTTGACGTCGTCGCCCATAGCCAAATTGCGCGCACGCTTGTGCGCCGTTTTTACAAAGTTTTCAGATTGCCTCTCGGGTTTGAATTTCCCACTGAATTGGCCATAGAATCAATTGTGTCGAGACGGTTTTTGAATTTGAGGCCTCGGGTACGGAGTTTTTGATGTCGTCGCCCATAGCCAAATTGCGCGCACGCTTGTGCGCCGTTTTTACAAAGTTTTCAGATTGCCTCTCGGGTTTGCATTTCTAGCTGAATTGGCCATAGAATCAATTTTGTCGAGACGGTTTTTGAATTTGAGGCCTCGGGTGCGGAGTTTTTGACGTCGTCGCACATCGCCAAATTGCGCGCACGCTTGTGCGCCGTTTTTACAAAGTTTTCAGATTGCCTCTCGGGTTTGCATTTCTAGCTAAAATTGGTCATAGAATCAATTGTGTCGAGACGGATTTTGAATTTGAGGCCACGGGTGCGGAGTTTTGACGTCGTCGCCCATAGCCAAATTGCGCGCACGCTTGTGCGCCGTTTTTACAAAGTTTTCAGATTGCCTCTCGGGTTTGCATTACTATCTGAATTCGCCATAGAATCAATTGTGTCGAGACGGTTTTTGAATTAGAGGCCTCGGGTGCGGAGTTTTTGACGTCGTCGCCCATAGCCAAACTTGCGCGCATGGTTGTGTCCATTTTTACAAATTTTTCAGATTGCCTCCCAAGTTTGCATCCCTCACTGAATTGGCCATAGAATCAATTGTGTCGAGACGGTTTTTGAATTTGAGACCTCGGGTGCGGAGTTTTTGACATCGTCGCTCATAGCCAAATTGCGCGTACGCTTGTGCGCCGTTTTTACAAAGTTTTCAGATTGCCTCTCGGGTTTGCATTTCTAGCTAAAATTGGTCATAGAATCAATTGTGTCGAGACGGTTTTTGAATTTGAGGCCACGGGTGCGGAGTTTTTGACGTCGTCGCCCATAGCCAAATTGCGCGCACGCTTGTGCGCCGTTTTTACAAAGTTTTCAGATTGGCTCTCGGGTTTGCATTTCTATCTGAATTGGCCATAGAATCAATTGTGTCGAGACGGTTTTTGAATTTGAGGCCTCGGGTGCGGAGTTTTTGACGTCGTCGCCCATAGTCAAATTGTGCGCACGCTTGTGCGCCGTTTTTACAAAGAATTCAGATTGCCTCTCGGGTTTGCATTTCTAGCTGAATTGGCCATAGAATCAATTGTGTCGAGACGGTTTTTGAATTTGAGGCCTCGGGTGCGGAGTTTTTGACGTCGTCGCCCATAGCCAAATTGCGCGCACACTTCTGCGCCGTTTTTACAAAGTTTTCAAATTGCCTCTCGGGTTTGCATTTCTAGCTAAAATTGGTCATAGAATCAATTGTGTAGAGACGGTTTTTGAATTTGAGGCCTCGGGTGCAGAGTTTTTGACGTCGTCACCAATAGCCAAATTGCGCGCACGCTTGTGCGCCGTTTTTACAAAGTTTTCAGATTGCCTCTCGGGTTTGCATTTCTAGCTGAATTGGCCATAGAATCAATTGTGTCGAGACGGTTTTTGAATTTGAGGCCTCGGGTGCGGAGTTTTTGACGTCGTCGCCCATAGCCAAATTGCGCGCACGCTTGTGCGCCGTTTTTACAAAGTTTTCAGATTGCCTCTCGGGTTTGCATTTCTAGCTAAAATTGGTCATAGAATCAATTATGTTGAGACGGTTTTTGAATTTGAGGCCTCGGGTGCGGAGTTTTTGACGTCGTCGCCCATAGCCAAATTGCGCGCACGCTTGTGCGCCGTTTTTACAAAGTTTTCAGATTGCCTCTCGGGTTTGCATTTCTAGCTGAATTGGCCATAGAATCAATTTTGTCGAGACGGTTTTTGAATTTGAGGCCTCGGGTGCGGAGTTTTTGACGTCGTCGCACATCGCCAAATTGCGCGCACGCTTGTGCGCCGTTTTTACAAAGTTTTCAGATTGCCTCTCGGGTTTGCATTTCTAGCTAAAATTGGTCATAGAATCAATTGTGTCGAGACGGTTTTTGAATTTGAGGCCACGGGTGCGGAGTTTTTGACGTCGTCGCCCATAGCCAAATTGCGCGCACGCTTGTGCGCCGTTTTTACAAAGTTTTCAGATTGCCTCTCGGGTTTGCATTTCTATCTGAATTGGCCATAGAATCAATTGTGTCGAGACGGTTTTTGAATTTGAGGCCTCGGGTGCGGAGTTTTTGACGTCGTCGCCCATAGCCAAACTTGCGCGCATGGTTGTGTCCATTTTTACAAAGTTTTCAGATTGCCTCCCAAGTTTGCATCCCTCACTGAATTGGCCATAGAATCAATTGTGTCGAGACGGTTTTTGAATTTGAGACCTCGGGTGCGGAGTTTTTTACGTCGTCGCCCATAGCCAAATTGCTTGCACGCTTGTGCGCCGTTTTTACAAAGTTTTCAGATTGCCTCTCGGGTTTGCATTTCTAGCTAAAATTGGTCATAGAATCAATTGTGTCGAGACGGTTTTTGAATTTGAGGCCACGGGTGCGGAGTTTTTGACGTCGTCGCCCATAGCCAAATTGCGCGCACGGTTGGGCGCCATTTTTACAAAGTTTTCAGATTGCCTCTCGGGTTTGCATTTCTATCTGAATTGGCCATAGAATCAATTGTGTCGAGACGGTTTTTGAATTTGAGGCCTCGGGTGCGGAGTTTTTGACGTCGTCGCCCATAGTCAAATTGTGCGCACGCTTGTGCGCCGTTTTTACAAAGAATTCAGATTGCCTCTCGGGTTTGCATTTCTAGCTGAATTGGCCATAGAATCAATTGTGTCGAGACGGTTTTTGAATTTGAGGCCTCGGGTGCGGAGTTTTTGACGTCGTCGCCCATAGCCAAATTGCGCGCACACTTCTGCGCCGTTTTTACAAAGTTTTCAAATTGCCTCTCGGGTTTGCATTTCTAACTAAAATTGGTCATAGAATCAATTGTGTAGAGACGGTTTTTGAATTTGAGGCCTCGGGTGCAGAGTTTTTGACGTCGTCACCAATAGCCAAATTGCGCGCACGCTTGTGCGCCGTTTTTACAAAGTTTTCAGATTGCCTCTCGGGTTTGCATTTCTAGCTGAATTGGCCATAGAATCAATTGTGTCGAGACGGTTTTTGAATTTGAGGCCTCGGGTGCGGAGTTTTTTACGTCGTCGCCCATAGCCAAATTGCGCGCACGCTTGTGCGCCGTTTTTACAAAGTTTTCAGATTGCCTCTCGGGTTTGCATTTCTAGCTGAATTGGCCATAGAATCAATTTTGTCGAGACGGTTTTTGAATTTGAGGCCTCGGGTGCGGAGTTTTTGACGTCGTCGCACATCGCCAAATTGCGCGCACGCTTGTGCGCCGTTTTTACAAAGTTTTCAGATTGCCTCTCGGGTTTGCATTTCTAGCTAAAATTGGTCATAGAATCAATTGTGTCGAGACGGTTTTTGAATTTGAGGCCACGGGTGCGGAGTTTTTGACGTCGTCGCCCATAGCCAAATTGCGCGCACGCTTGTGCGCCGTTTTTACAAAGTTTTCAGATTGCCTCTCGGGTTTGCATTTCTATCTGAATTGGCCATAGAATCAATTGTGTCGAGACGGTTTTTGAATTTGAGGCCTCGGGTGCGGAGTTTTTGACGTCGTCGCCCATAGCCAAACTTGCGCGCATGGTTGTGTCCATTTTTACAAAGTTTTCAGATTGCCTCCCAAGTTTGCATCCCTCACTGAATTGGCCATAGAATCAATTGTGTCGAGACGGTTTTTGAATTTGAGACCTCGGGTGCGGAGTTTTTTACGTCGTCGCCCATAGCCAAATTGCTTGCACGCTTGTGCGCCGTTTTTACAAAGTTTTCAGATTGCCTCTCGGGTTTGCATTTCTAGCTAAAATTGGTCATAGAATCAATTGTGTCGAGACGGTTTTTGAATTTGAGGCCACGGGTGCGGAGTTTTTGACGTCGTCGCCCATAGCCAAATTGCGCGCACGGTTGGGCGCCATTTTTACAAAGTTTTCAGATTGCCTCTCGGGTTTGCATTTCTATCTGAATTGGCCATAGAATCAATTGTGTCGAGACGGTTTTTGAATTTGAGGCCTCGGGTGCGGAGTTTTTGACGTCGTCGCCCATAGTCAAATTGTGCGCACGCTTGTGCGCCGTTTTTACAAAGAATTCAGATTGCCTCT
Source organism: Galeopsis tetrahit (assembly GCA_963675135.1). Classification (NCBI taxonomy): domain Eukaryota; kingdom Viridiplantae; phylum Streptophyta; class Magnoliopsida; order Lamiales; family Lamiaceae; genus Galeopsis; species Galeopsis tetrahit. Next base: position 64,304 of record CAVLYN010000140.1, read on the forward strand.
CGGGTTTGCATTTCTAGCTGAATTGGCCATAGAATCAATTGTGTCGAGACGGTTTTTGAATTTGAGGCCTCGGGTGCGGAGTTTTTGACGTCGTCGCCCATAGCCAAATTGCGCGCACACTTCTGCGCCGTTTTTACAAAGTTTTCAAATTGCCTCTCGGGTTTGCATTTCTAACTAAAATTGGTCATAGAATCAATTGTGTAGAGACGGTTTTTGAATTTGAGGCCTCGGGTGCAGAGTTTTTGACGTCGTCACCAATAGCCAAATTGCGCGCACGCTTGTGCGCCGTTTTTACAAAGTTTTCAGATTGCCTCTCGGGTTTGCATTTCTAGCTGAATTGGCCATAGAATCAATTGTGTCGAGACGGTTTTTGAATTTGAGGCCTCGGGTGCGGAGTTTTTTACGTCGTCGCCCATAGCCAAATTGCGCGCACGCTTGTGCGCCGTTTTTACAAAGTTTTCAGATTGCCTCTCGGGTTTGCATTTCTAGCTAAAATTGGTCATAGAATCAATTATGTTGAGACGGTTTTTGAATTTGAGGCCTCGGGTGCGGAGTTTTTGACGTCGTCGCCCATAGCCAAATTGCGCGCACGCTTGTGCGCCGTTTTTACAAAGTTTTCAGATTGCCTCTCGGGTTTGCATTTCTAGCTGAATTGGCCATAGAATCAATTTTGTCGAGACGGTTTTTGAATTTGAGGCCTCGGGTGCGGAGTTTTTGACGTCGTCGCACATCGCCAAATTGCGCGCACGCTTGTGCGCCGTTTTTACAAAGTTTTCAGATTGCCTCTCGGGTTTGCATTTCTAGCTAAAATTGGTCATAGAATCAATTGTGTCGAGACGGTTTTTGAATTTGAGGCCACGGGTGCGGAGTTTTTGACGTCGTCGCCCATAGCCAAATTGCGCGCACGCTTGTGCGCCGTTTTTACAAAGTTTTCAGATTGCCTCTCGGGTTTGCATTTCTATCTGAATTGGCCATAGAATCAATTGTGTCGAGACGGTTTTTGAATTTGAGGCCTCGGGTGCGGAGTTTTTGACGTCGTCGCCCATAGCCAAACTTGCGCGCATGGTTGTGTCCATTTTTACAAAGTTTTCAGATTGCCTCCCAAGTTTGCATCCCTCACTGAATTGGCCATAGAATCAATTGTGTCGAGACGGTTTTTGAATTTGAGACCTCGGGTGCGGAGTTTTTTACGTCGTCGCCCATTGCCAAATTGCTTGCACGCTTGTGCGCCGTTTTTACAAAGTTTTCAGATTGCCTCTCGGGTTTGCATTTCTAGCTAAAATTGGTCATAGAATCAATTGTGTCGAGACGGTTTTTGAATTTGAGGCCACGGGTGCGGAGTTTTTGACGTCGTCGCCCATAGCCAAATTGCGCGCACGGTTGGGCGCCATTTTTACAAAGTTTTCAGATTGCCTCTCGGGTTTGCATTTCTATCTGAATTGGCCATAGAATCAATTGTGTCGAGACGGTTTTTGAATTTGAGGCCTCGGGTGCGGAGTTTTTGACGTCGTCGCCCATAGTCAAATTGTGCGCACGCTTGTGCGCCGTTTTTACAAAGAATTCAGATTGCCTCTCGGGTTTGCATTTCTAGCTGAATTGGCCATAGAATCAATTGTGTCGAGACGGTTTTTGAATTTGAGGCCTCGGGTGCGGAGTTTTTGACGTCGTCGCCCATAGCCAAATTGCGCGCACACTTCTGCGCCGTTTTTACAAAGTTTTCAAATTGCCTCTCGGGTTTGCATTTCTAGCTAAAATTGGTCATAGAATCAATTGTGTAGAGACGGTTTTTGAATTTGAGGCCTCGGGTGCAGAGTTTTTGACGTCGTCACCAATAGCCAAATTGCGCGCACGCTTGTGCGCCGTTTTTACAAAGTTTTCAGATTGCCTCTCGGGTTTGCATTTCTAGCTGAATTGGCCATAGAATCAATTGTGTCGAGACGGTTTTTGAATTTGAGGCCTCGGGTGCGGAGTTTTTTACGTCGTCGCCCATAGCCAAATTGCGCGCACGCTTGTGCGCCGTTTTTACAAAGTTTTCAGATTGCCTCTCGGGTTTGCATTTCTAGCTAAAATTGGTCATAGAATCAATTATGTTGAGACGGTTTTTGAATTTGAGGCCTCGGGTGCGGAGTTTTTGACGTCGTCGCCCATAGCCAAATTGCGCGCACGCTTGTGCGCCGTTTTTACAAAGTTTTCAGATTGCCTCTCGGGTTTGCATTTCTAGCTGAATTGGCCATAGAATCAATTTTGTCGAGACGGTTTTTGAATTTGAGGCCTCGGGTGCGGAGTTTTTGACGTCGTCGCACATCGCCAAATTGCGCGCACGCTTGTGCGCCGTTTTTACAAAGTTTTCAGATTGCCTCTCGGGTTTGCATTTCTAGCTAAAATTGGTCATAGAATCAATTGTGTCGAGACGGTTTTTGAATTTGAGGCCACGGGTGCGGAGTTTTTGACGTCGTCGCCCATAGCCAAATTGCGCGCACGCTTGTGCGCCGTTTTTACAAAGTTTTCAGATTGCCTCTCGGGTTTGCATTTCTATCTGAATTGGCCATAGAATCAATTGTGTCGAGACGGTTTTTGAATTTGAGGCCTCGGGTGCGGAGTTTTTGACGTCGTCGCCCATAGCCAAACTTGCGCGCATGGTTGTGTCCATTTTTACAAAGTTTTCAGATTGCCTCCCAAGTTTGCATCCCTCACTGAATTGGCCATAGAATCAATTGTGTCGAGACGGTTTTTGAATTTGAGACCTCGGGTGCGGAGTTTTTTACGTCGTCGCCCATAGCCAAATTGCTTGCACGCTTGTGCGCCGTTTTTACAAAGTTTTCAGATTGCCTCTCGGGTTTGCATTTCTAGCTAAAATTGGTCATAGAATCAATTGTGTCGAGACGGTTTTTGAATTTGAGGCCACGGGTGCGGAGTTTTTGACGTCGTCGCCCATAGCCAAATTGCGCGCACGGTTGGGCGCCATTTTTACAAAGTTTTCAGATTGCCTCTCGGGTTTGCATTTCTATCTGAATTGGCCATAGAATCAATTGTGTCGAGACGGTTTTTGAATTTGAGGCCTCGGGTGCGGAGTTTTTGACGTCGTCGCCCATAGTCAAATTGTGCGCACGCTTGTGCGCCGTTTTTACAAAGAATTCAGATTGCCTCTCGGGTTTGCATTTCTAGCTGAATTGGCCATAGAATCAATTGTGTCGAGACGGTTTTTGAATTTGAGGCCTCGGGTACGGAGTTTTTGTCGTCGTCGCCCATAGCCAAATTGCGCGCACACTTGTGCGCCGTTTTTACAAAGTTTTCAAATTGCCTCTCGGGTTTGCATTCCTAGCTAAAATTGGTCATAGAATCAATTGTGTAGAGACGGTTTTTGAATTTGAGGCCTCGGGTGCAGAGTTTTTGACGTCGTCACCAATAGCCAAATTGCGCGCACGCTTGTGCGCCGTTTTTACAAAGTTTTCAGATTGCCTCTCGGGTTTGCATTTCTAGCTGAATTGGCCATAGAATCAATTGTGTCGAGACGGTTTTTGAATTTGAGGCCTCGGGTGCGGAGTTTTTGACGTCGTCGCCCATAGCCAAATTGCGCGCACGCTTGTGCGCCGTTTTTACAAAGTTTTCAGATTGCCTCTCGGGTTTGCATTTCTAGCTAAAATTGGTCATAGAATCAATTATGTTGAGACGGTTTTTGAATTTGAGGCCTCGGGTGCGGAGTTTTTGACGTCGTCGCCCATAGCCAAATTGCGCGCACGCTTGTGCGCCGTTTTTACAAAGTTTTCAGATTGCCTCTCGGGTTTGCATTTCTAGCTGAATTGGCCATAGAATCAATTTTGTCGAGACGGTTTTTGAATTTGAGGCCTCGGGTGCGGAGTTTTTGTCGTCGTCGCACATCGCCAAATTGCGCGCACGCTTGTGCGCCGTTTTTACAAAGTTTTCAGATTGCCTCTCGGGTTTGCATTTCTAGCTAAAATTGGTCATAGAATCAATTGTGTCGAGACGGTTTTTGAATTTGAGGCCACGGGTGCGGAGTTTTTGACGTCGTCGCCCATAGCCAAATTGCGCGCACGCTTGTGCGCCGTTTTTACAAAGTTTTCAGATTGCCTCTCGGGTTTGCATTTCTATCTGAATTGGCCATAGAATCAATTGTGTCGAGACGGTTTTTGAATTTGAGGCCTCGGGTGCGGAGTTTTTGACGTCGTCGCCCATAGCCAAACTTGCGCGCATGGTTGTGTCCATTTTTACAAAGTTTTCAGATTGCCTCCCAAGTTTGCATCCCTCACTGAATTGGCCATAGAATCAATTGTGTCGAGACGGTTTTTGAATTTGAGACCTCGGGTGCGGAGTTTTTGACGTCGTCGCCCATAGCCAAATTGCGTGCACGCTTGTGCGCCGTTTTTACAAAGTTTTCAGATTGCCTCTCGGGTTTGCATTTCTAGCTAAAATTGGTCATAGAATCAATTGTGTCGAGACGGTTTTTGAATTTGAGGCCACGGGTGCGGAGTTTTTGACGTCGTCGCCCATAGCCAAATTGCGCGCACGGTTGGGCGCCATTTTTACAAAGTTTTCAGATTGCCTCTCGGGTTTGCATTTCTATCTGAATTGGCCATAGAATCAATTGTGTCGAGACGGTTTTTGAATTTGAGGCCTCGGGTGCGGAGTTTTTGACGTCGTCGCCCATAGTCAAATTGTGCGCACGCTTGTGCGCCGTTTTTACAAAGAATTCAGATTGCCTCTCGGGTTTGCATTTCTAGCTGAATTGGCCATAGAATCAATTGTGTCGAGACGGTTTTTGAATTTGAGGCCTCGGGTACGGAGTTTTTGTCGTCGTCGCCCATAGCCAAATTGCGCGCACACTTGTGCGCCGTTTTTACAAAGTTTTCAAATTGCCTCTCGGGTTTGCATTTCTAGCTAAAATTGGTCATAGAATCAATTGTGTAGAGACGGTTTTTGAATTTGAGGCCTCGGGTGCAGAGTTTTTGACGTCGTCACCAATAGCCAAATTGCGCGCACGCTTGTGCGCCGTTTTTACAAAGTTTTCAGATTGCCTCTCGGGTTTGCATTTCTAGCTGAATTGGCCATAGAATCAATTGTGTCGAGACGGTTTTTGAATTTGAGGCCTCGGGTGCGGAGTTTTTGACGTCGTCGCCCATAGCCAAATTGCGCGCACGCTTGTGCGCCGTTTTTACAAAGTTTTCAGATTGCCTCTCGGGTTTGCATTTCTAGCTAAAATTGGTCATAGAATCAATTATGTTGAGACGGTTTTTGAATTTGAGGCCTCGGGTGCGGAGTTTTTGACGTCGTCGCCCATAGCCAAATTGCGCGCACGCTTGTGCGCCGTTTTTACAAAGTTTTCAGATTGCCTCTCGGGTTTGCATTTCTATCTGAATTGGCCATAGAATCAATTGTGTCGAGACGGTTTTTGAATTTGAGGCCTCGGGTGCGGAGTTTTTGACGTCGTCGCCCATAGCCAAACTTGCGCGCATGGTTGTGTCCATTTTTACAAAGTTTTCAGATTGCCTCCCAAGTTTGCATCCCTCACTGAATTGGCCATAGAATCAATTGTGTCGAGACGGTTTTTGAATTTGAGACCTCGGGTGCGGAGTTTTTGACGTCGTCGCCCATAGCCAAATTGCGTGCACGCTTGTGCGCCGTTTTTACAAAGTTTTCAGATTGCCTCTCGGGTTTGCATTTCTAGCTAAAATTGGTCATAGAATCAATTGTGTCGAGACGGTTTTTGAATTTGAGGCCACGGGTGCGGAGTTTTTGACGTCGTCGCCCATAGCCAAATTGCGCGCACGGTTGGGCGCCATTTTTACAAAGTTTTCAGATTGCCTCTCGGGTTTGCATTTCTATCTGAATTGGCCATAGAATCAATTGTGTCGAGACGGTTTTTGAATTTGAGGCCTCGGGTGCGGAGTTTTTGACGTCGTCGCCCATAGTCAAATTGTGCGCACGCTTGTGCGCCGTTTTTACAAAGAATTCAGATTGCCTCTCGGGTTTGCATTTCTAGCTGAATTGGCCATAGAATCAATTGTGTCGAGACGGTTTTTGAATTTGAGGCCTCGGGTACGGAGTTTTTGTCGTCGTAGCCCATAGCCAAATTGCGCGCACACTTGTGCGCCGTTTTTACAAAGTTTTCAAATTGCCTCTCGGGTTTGCATTTCTAGCTAAAATTGGTCATAGAATCAATTGTGTAGAGACGGTTTTTGAATTTGAGGCCTCGGGTGCAGAGTTTTTGACGTCGTCACCAATAGCCAAATTGCGCGCACGCTTGTGCGCCGTTTTTACAAAGTTTTCAGATTGCCTCTCGGGTTTGCATTTCTAGCTGAATTGGCCATAGAATCAATTGTGTCGAGACGGTTTTTGAATTTGAGGCCTCGGGTGCGGAGTTTTTGACGTCGTCGCCCATAGCCAAATTGCGCGCACGCTTGTGCGCCGTTTTTACAAAGTTTTCAGATTGCCTCTCGGGTTTGCATTTCTAGCTAAAATTGGTCATAGAATCAATTATGTTGAGACGGTTTTTGAATTTGAGGCCTCGGGTGCGGAGTTTTTGACGTCGTCGCCCATAGCCAAATTGCGCGCACGCTTGTGCGCCGTTTTTACAAAGTTTTCAGATTGCCTCTCGGGTTTGCATTTCTAGCTGAATTGGCCATAGAATCAATTTTGTCGAGACGGTTTTTGAATTTGAGGCCTCGGGTGCGGAGTTTTTGACGTCGTCGCCCATAGCCAAACTTGCGCGCATGGTTGTGTCCATTTTTACAAAGTTTTCAGATTGCCTCCCAAGTTTGCATCCCTCACTGAATTGGCCATAGAATCAATTGTGTCGAGACGGTTTTTGAATTTGAGACCTCGGGTGCGGAGTTTTTGACGTCGTCGCCCATAGCCAAATTGCGTGCACGCTTGTGCGCCGTTTTTACAAAGTTTTCAGATTGCCTCTCGGGTTTGCATTTCTAGCTAAAATTGGTCATAGAATCAATTGTGTCGAGACGGTTTTTGAATTTGAGGCCACGGGTGCGGAGTTTTTGACGTCGTCGCCCATAGCCAAATTGCGCGCACGGTTGGGCGCCATTTTTACAAAGTTTTCAGATTGCCTCTCGGGTTTGCATTTCTATCTGAATTGGCCATAGAATCAATTGTGTCGAGACGGTTTTTGAATTTGAGGCCTCGGGTGCGGAGTTTTTGACGTCGTCGCCCATAGTCAAATTGTGCGCACGCTTGTGCGCCGTTTTTACAAAGAATTCAGATTGCCTCTCGGGTTTGCATTTCTAGCTGAATTGGCCATAGAATCAATTGTGTCGAGACGGTTTTTGAATTTGAGGCCTCGGGTACGGAGTTTTTGTCGTCGTCGCCCATAGCCAAATTGCGCGCACACTTGTGCGCCGTTTTTACAAAGTTTTCAAATTGCCTCTCGGGTTTGCATTTCTAGCTAAAATTGGTCATAGAATCAATTGTGTAGAGACGGTTTTTGAATTTGAGGCCTCGGGTGCAGAGTTTTTGACGTCGTCACCAATAGCCAAATTGCGCGCACGCTTGTGCGCCGTTTTTACAAAGTTTTCAGATTGCCTCTCGGGTTTGCATTTCTAGCTGAATTGGCCATAGAATCAATTGTGTCGAGACGGTTTTTGAATTTGAGGCCTCGGGTGCGGAGTTTTTGACGTCGTCGCCCATAGCCAAATTGCGCGCACGCTTGTGCGCCGTTTTTACAAAGTTTTCAGATTGCCTCTCGGGTTTGCATTTCTAGCTAAAATTGGTCATAGAATCAATTATGTTGAGACGGTTTTTGAATTTGAGGCCTCGGGTGCGGAGTTTTTGACGTCGTCGCCCATAGCCAAATTGCGCGCACGCTTGTGCGCCGTTTTTACAAAGTTTTCAGATTGCCTCTCGGGTTTGCATTTCTAGCTGAATTGGCCATAGAATCAATTTTGTCGAGACGGTTTTTGAATTTGAGGCCTCGGGTGCGGAGTTTTTGACGTCGTCGCACATCGCCAAATTGCGCGCACGCTTGTGCGCCGTTTTTAAAAAGTTTTCAGATTGCCTCTCGGGTTTGCATTTCTAGCTAAAATTGGTCATAGAATCAATTGTGTCGAGACGGTTTTTGAATTTGAGGCCACGGGTGCGGAGTTTTTGACGTCGTCGCCCATAGCCAAATTGCGCGCACGCTTGTGCGCCGTTTTTACAAAGTTTTCAGATTGCCTCTCGGGTTTGCATTTCTATCTGAATTGGCCATAGAATCAATTGTGTCGAGACGGTTTTTGAATTTGAGGCCTCGGGTGCGGAGTTTTTGACGTCGTCGCCCATAGCCAAACTTGCGCGCATGGTTGTGTCCATTTTTACAAAGTTTTCAGATTGCCTCCCAAGTTTGCATCCCTCACTGAATTGGCCATAGAATCAATTGTGTCGAGACGGTTTTTGAATTTGAGACCTCGGGTGCGGAGTTTTTGACGTCGTCGCCCATAGCCAAATTGCGCGCACGCTTGTGCGCCGTTTTTACAAAGTTTTCAGATTGCCTCTCGGGTTTGCATTTCTAGCTAAAATTGGTCATAGAATCAATTGTGTCGAGACGGTTTTTGAATTTGAGGCCACGGGTGCGGAGTTTTTGACGTCGTCGCCCATAGCCAAATTGCGCGCACGCTTGGGCGCCGTTTTTACAAAGTTTTCAGATTGCCTCTCGGGTTTGCATTTCTATCTGAATTGGCCATAGAATCAATTGTGTCGAGACGGTTTTTGAATTTGAGACCTCGGGTGCGGAGTTTTTGATGTCGTCGCCCATAGCCAAATTGCGCGCACGCTTGTGCGCCGTTTTTACAAAGTTTTCAGATTGCCTCTCGGGTTTGCATTTCTAGCTGAATTGGCCATAGAATCAATTGTGTCGAGACAGTTTTTGAATTTGAGGCCTCAGGTGCGGAGTTTTTGACGTCGTCGCCCATAGCCAAATTGCGCGCACGCTTGTGCGCCGTTTTTACAAAGTTTTCAAATTGCCTCTCGGGTTTGCATTTCTAGCTAAAATTGGTCATAGAATCAATTGTGTCGAGACGGTTTTTTGAATTTGAGGCCACGGGTGCGGAGTTTTTGACGTCGTCGCCCATAGCCAAATTGCACGCACGCTTGTGCGCCGTTTTTACAAAGTTTTCAGATTGCCTCTCGGGTTTGCATTTCTATCTGAATTGGCCATAGAATCAATTGTGTCGAGACGGTTTTTAAATTTGAGGCTTCGGGTGCGGAGTTTTTGACGTCGTCGCCCATAGCCAAACTTGCGCGCATGGTTGTGTGCCATTTTTACAAAGTTTTCAGATTGCCTCCCAAGTTTGCATCCCTCACTGAATTGGCCGTAGAATCAATTGTGTCGAGACGGTTTTTGAATTTGAGGCCTCGGGTGCGGAGTTTTTGACGTCGTCGCCCATAGCCAAATTGCGCGCACGCTTGTGCGCCGTTTTTACAAAGTTTTCAGATTGCCTCTCGGGTTTGCATTTCTAGCTGAATTGGCCATAGAATCAATTGTGTCGAGACGGTTTTTGAATTTGAGGCCTCGGGTGCGGAGTTTTTGACGTCGTCGCCCATAGCCAAATTGCGCATACGCTTGTGCGCCGTTTTTACAAAGTTTTCAAATTACCTCTTGGGTTTGCATTCCTACCTAAAATTGGTCATAGAATCAATTGTGTCGAGACGGTTTTTGAATTTGAGGCCACGGGTGCGGAGTTTTTGACGTCGTCGCCCATAGCCAAATTGCGCGCACGCTTGTGCGCCGTTTTTACAAAGTTTTCAGATTGCCTCTCGGGTTTGCATTTCTATCTGAATTGGCTATAGAATCAATTGTGTCGAGACGGTTTTTGAATTTGAGGCCTCGGGTGCGGAGTTTTTGACGTCGTCGCCCATAGCCAAACTTGCGCGCATGGTTGTGCGCCGTTTTTACAAAGTTTTCAGATTGCCTCTCGGGTTTGCATTTCTATCTGAATTGGCTATAGAATCAATTGTGTCGAGACGGTTTTTGAATTTGAGGCCTCGGGTGCGGAGTTTTTGACGTCGTCGCCCATAGCCAAATTGCGCGCACGCTTGTGCGCCGTTTTTACAAAGTTTTCAGATTGCCTCTCGGGTTTGCATTTCTAGCTGAATTGGCCATAGAATCAATTGTGTCGAGACGGTTTTTGAATTTGAGGCCTCGGGTGCGGAGTTTTTGACGTCGTCGCCCATAGTCAAATTGCGCGCACGCTTGTGCGCCGTTTTTACAAAGTATTCAGATTGCCTCTCGGGTTTGCATTTCTAGCTGAATTGGCCATAGAATCAATTGTGTCGAGACGGTTTTTGAATTTGAGGCCTCTGGTGCGGAGTTTTTGACGTCGTCGCCCATAGCCAAATTGCGCGCACGCTTGTGCGCCGTTTTTACAAAGTTTTCAAATTGCCTCCCGGGTTTGCATTTCTAGGTAAAATTGGTCATAGAATCAATTGTGTCGAGACGGTTTTTGAATTAGAGGCCTCGGGTGCAGAGTTCTTGACGTCGTCACCAATAGCCAAATTGCGCGCACGCTTGTGCGCCGTTTTTACAAAGTTTTCAGATTGCCTCTCGGGTTTGAATTTCCCACTGAATTGGCCATAGAATCAATTTTGTCGAGACAGTTTTTGAATTTGAGGCCTCGGGTGCGGAGTTTTTGACGTCGTCACCCCTAACCAAATTGCGCGCACGCTTGTGCGCCGTTTTTACAAAGTTTTCAGATTGCCATTCGAGTTTGCATTTCTAGCTGAATTGGCCATAGAATCAATTGTGTCGAGACGGTATTTGAATTTGAGGCCTCGGGTGCAGAGTTTTTGACGTCGTCGCCCATAGTCAAATTGCGCGCACGGTTGTGCGCCGTTTTTACAAAGTTTTCAGATTGCCTCTCAGGTTTGCATTTCTAGCTGAATTGGCCATAGAATCAATTTTGTTGAGACAGTTTTTGAATTTGAGGCCTCGGGTGCGGAGTTTTTGACGTCGTCGCCCCTAACCAAATTGCGCGCACGCTTGTGCGCCGTTTTTACAAAGTTTTCAGATTGCCATTCGGGTTTGCATTTCTAGCTGAATTGGCCATAGAATCAATTGTGTCGAGACGGTTTTTGAATTTGAGGCCTCGGGTGCAGAGTTTTTGACGTCGTCGCCCATAGTCAAATTGCGCGCACGGTTGTGCGCCATTTTTACAAAGTTTTCAGATTGCCTCTCAGGTTTGCATTTCTAGCTGAATTGGCCATAGAATCAATTGAGTCGAGACGGTTTTTGAATTTGAGGCCTCGGGTGCGGAGTTTTGACGTCGTCGCCCGTAGCCAAATTGCGCGCACGCTTGTGCGCCGTTTTTACAAAGTTTTCAGATTGCCTCTCGGGTTTGCATTTCTAGCTAAAATTGGTCATAGAATCAATTGTGTCGAGACGGTTTTTGAATTTGAGGCCTCGGGTGCGGAGTTTTTGACGTCGTCGCCCATACCCAAATTGCGCGCACGCTTGTGCGCCGTTTTTACAAAGTTTTCAGATTGCCTCTCGGGTTTGAATTTCCCACTGAATTGGCCATAGAATCAATTGTGTCGAGACGGTTTTTGAATTTGAGGCCTCAGGTGCGGAGTTTTTGATGTCGTCGCCCATAGCCAAATTGCGCGCACGCTTGTGCGCCGTTTTTACAAAGTTTTCAGATTGCCTCTCGGGTTTGCATTTCTAGCTGAATTGGCCATAGAATCAATTTTGTCGAGACGGTTTTTGAATTTGAGGCCTCGGGTGCGGAGTTTTTGACGTCGTCGCACATCGCCAAATTGCGCGCACGCTTGTGCGCCGTTTTTACAAAGTTTTCAGATTGCCTCTCGGGTTTGCATTTCTAGCTAAAATTGGTCATAGAATCAATTGTGTCGAGACGGTTTTTGAATTTGAGGCCACGGGTGCGGAGTTTTTGACGTCGTCGCCCATAGCCAAATTGCGCGCACGCTTGTGCGCCGTTTTTACAAAGTTTTCAGATTGCCTCTCGGGTTTGCATCTCTATCTGAATTGGCCATAGAATCAATTGTGTCGAGACGGTTTTTGAATTTGAGGCCTCGGGTGCGGAGTTTTTGACGTCGTCGCCCATAGCCAAACTTGCGCGCATGGTTGTGTGCCAGTTTTACAAAGTTTTCAGATTGCCTCCCAAGTTTGCATCCCTCACTGAATTGGCCATAGAATCAATTGTGTCGAGACGGTTTTTGAATTTGAGACCTCGGGTGCGGAGTTTTTGACGTCGTCGCCCATAGCCAAATTGCGCGCACGCTTGTGCGCCGTTTTTACAATGTTTTCAGATTGCCTCTCGGGTTTGCATTTCTAGCTGAATTGGCCATAGAATCAATTGCGTCGAGACGGTTTTTGAATTTGAGGCCTCGGGTGCGGAGTTTTTGACGTCGTCGCCCATAGTCAAATTGTGCGCACGCTTGTGCGCCGTTTTTACAAAGAATTCAGATTGCCTCTCGGGTTTGCATTTCTAGCTGAATTGGCCATAGAATCAATTGTGTCGAGACGGTTTTTGAATTTGAGGCCTCGGGTGCGGAGTTTTTTACGTCGTCGCCCATAGCCAAATTGCGCGCACGCTTGTGCGCCGTTTTTACAAAGTTTTCAAATTGCCTCTCGGGTTTGCATTTCTAGCTAAAATTGGTCATAGAATCAATTGTGTCGAGACGGTTTTTGAATTTGAGGCCACGAGTGCGGAGTTTTTGACGTCGTCGCCCATAGCCAAATTGCACGCACGCTTGTGCGCCGTTTTTACAAAGTTTTCAGATTGCCTCTCGGGTTTGCATTTCTATCTGAATTGGCCATAGAATCAATTGTGTCGAGACGGTTTTTGAATTTGAGGCCTCGGGTGCGGAGTGTTTGACGTCGTCGCCCATAGTCAAATTGCGCGCACGCTTGTGCGCCGTTTTTACAAAGTATTCAGATTGCCTCTCGGGTTTGCATTTCTAGCTGAATTGGCCATATAATCAATTGTGTCGAGACGGTTTTTGAATTTGAGGCCTCGGGTGCGGAGTTTTTGACGTCGTCGCCCATAGTCAAATTGCGCGCACGGTTGTGCGCCGTTTTTACAAAGTTTTCAGATTGCCTCTCAGGTTTGCATTTCTAGCTGAATTGGCCATAGAATCAATTGTGTCGAGACGGTTTTTGAATTTGAGGCCTCTGGTGCGGAGTTTTTGACGTCGTCGCCCATAGCCAAATTGCGCGCACGCTTGTGCGCCGTTTTTACAAAGTTTTCAAATTGCCTCCCGGGTTTGCATTTCTAGCTAAAATTGGTCATAGAATCAATTGTGTCGAGACGGTTTTTTAATTAGAGGCCTCGGGTGCAGAGTTCTTGACGTCGTCACCAATAGCCAAATTGCGCGCACGCTTGTGCGCCGTTTTTACAAAGTTTTCAGATTGCCTCTCGGGTTTGAATTTCCCACTGAATTGGCCATAGAATCAATTGTGTCGAGACAGTTTTTGAATTTGAGGCCTCGGGTGCGGAGTTTTTGACGTCGTCGCCCATAGCCAAATTGCGCGCACGCTTGTGCGCCGTTTTTACAAAGTTTTCAGATTGCCTCTCGGGTTTGCATTTCTAGCTGAATTGGCCATAGAATCAATTTTGTCGAGACAGTTTTTGAATTTGAGGCCTCGGGTGCGGAGTTTTTGACGTCGTCGCCCCTAACCAAATTGCGCGCACGCTTGTGCGCCGTTTTTACAAAGTTTTCAGATTGCCATTCGGGTTTGCATTTCTAGCTGAATTGGCCATAGAATCAATTGTGTCGAGACGGTTTTTGAATTTGAGGCCTCGGGTGCAGAGTTTTTGACGTCGTCGCCCATAGTCAAATTGCGCGCACGGTTGTGCGCCGGTTTTACAAAGTTTTAAGATTGCCTCTCAGGTTTGCATTTCTAGCTGAATTGGCCATAGAATCAATTTTGTCGAGACAGTTTTTGAATTCGAGGCCTCGGGTGCGGAGTTTTTGACGTCGTCGCCCCTAACCAAATTGCGCGCACGCTTGTGCGCCGTTTTTACAAAGTTTTCAGATTGCCATTCGGGTTTGCATTTCTAGCTGAATTGGCCATAGAATCAATTGTGTCGAGACGGTTTTTGAATTTGAGGCCTCGGGTGCAGAGTTTTTGACGTTGTCGCCCATAGTCAAATTGCGCGCACGGTTGTGCGCCGTTTTTACAAAGTTTTCAGATTGCCTCTCAGGTTTGCATTTCTAGCTGAATTGGCCATAGAATCAATTGAGTCGAGACGGTTTTTGAATTTGAGGCCTCGGGTGCGGAGTTTTGACGTCGTCGCCCGTAGCCAAATTGCGCGCACGCTTGTGCGCCGTTTTTACAAAGTTTTCAGATTGCCTCTCGGGTTTGCATTTCTAGCTAAAATTGGTCATAGAATCAATTGTGTCGAGACGGTTTTTGAATTTGAGGCCTCGGGTGCGGAGTTTTTGACGTCGTCGCCCATACCCAAATTGCGCGCACGCTTGTGCGCCGTTTTTACAAAGTTTTCAGATTGCCTCTCGGGTTTGAATTTCCCACTGAATTGGCCATAGAATCAATTGTGTCGAGACGGTTTTTGAATTTGAGGCCTCAGGTGCAGAGTTTTTGATGTCGTCGCCCATAGCCAAATTGCGCGCACGCTTGTGCGCCGTTTTTACAAAGTTTTCAGATTGCCTCTCGGGTTTGCATTTCTATCTGAATTGGCCATAGAATCAATTGTGTCGAGACGGTTTTTGAATTTGAGGCCACGGGTGCGGAGTTTTTGACGTCGTCGCCCATAGCCAAATTGCGCGCACGCTTGTGCGCCGTTTTTACAAAGTTTTCAGATTGCCTCTCGGGTTTGCATCTCTATCTGAATTGGCCATAGAATCAATTGTGTCGAGACGGTTTTTGAATTTGAGGCCTCGGGTGCGGAGTTTTTGACGTCGTCGCCCATAGCCAAACTTGCGCGCATGGTTGTGTGCCAGTTTTACAAAGTTTTCAGATTGCCTCCCAAGTTTGCATCCCTCACTGAATTGGCCATAGAATCAATTGTGTCGAGACGGTTTTTGAATTTGAGACCTCGGGTGCGGAGTTTTTGACGTCGTCGCCCATAGCCAAATTGCGCGCACGCTTGTGCGCCGTTTTTACAATGTTTTCAGATTGCCTCTCGGGTTTGCATTTCTAGCTGAATTGGCCATAGAATCAATTGCGTCGAGACGGTTTTTGAATTTGAGGCCTCGGGTGCGGAGTTTTTGACGTCGTCGCCCATAGTCAAATTGTGCGCACGCTTGTGCGCCGTTTTTACAAAGAATTCAGATTGCCTCTCGGGTTTGCATTTCTAGCTGAATTGGCCATAGAATCAATTGTGTCGAGACGGTTTTTGAATTTGAGGCCTCGGGTGCGGAGTTTTTTACGTCGTCGCCCATAGCCAAATTGCGCGCACGCTTGTGCGCCGTTTTTACAAAGTTTTCAAATTGCCTCTCGGGTTTGCATTTCTAGCTAAAATTGGTCATAGAATCAATTGTGTCGAGACGGTTTTTGAATTTGAGGCCACGAGTGCGGAGTTTTTGACGTCGTCGCCCATAGCCAAATTGCACGCACGCTTGTGCGCCGTTTTTACAAAGTTTTCAGATTGCCTCTCGGGTTTGCATTTCTATCTGAATTGGCCATAGAATCAATTGTGTCGAGACGGTTTTTGAATTTGAGGCCTCGGGTGCGGAGTGTTTGACGTCGTCGCCCATAGTCAAATTGCGCGCACGCTTGTGCGCCGTTTTTACAAAGTATTCAGATTGCCTCTCGGGTTTGCATTTCTAGCTGAATTGGCCATATAATCAATTGTGTCGAGACGGTTTTTGAATTTGAGGCCTCGGGTGCGGAGTTTTTGACGTCGTCGCCCATAGTCAAATTGCGCGCACGGTTGTGCGCCGTTTTTACAAAGTTTTCAGATTGCCTCTCAGGTTTGCATTTCTAGCTGAATTGGCCATAGAATCAATTGTGTCGAGACGGTTTTTGAATTTGAGGCCTCTGGTGCGGAGTTTTTGACGTCGTCGCCCATAGCCAAATTGCGCGCACGCTTGTGCGCCGTTTTTACAAAGTTTTCAAATTGCCTCCCGGGTTTGCATTTCTAGCTAAAATTGGTCATAGAATCAATTGTGTCGAGACGGTTTTTTAATTAGAGGCCTCGGGTGCAGAGTTCTTGACGTCGTCACCAATAGCCAAATTGCGCGCACGCTTGTGCGCCGTTTTTACAAAGTTTTCAGATTGCCTCTCGGGTTTGAATTTCCCACTGAATTGGCCATAGAATCAATTGTGTCGAGACAGTTTTTGAATTTGAGGCCTCGGGTGCGGAGTTTTTGACGTCGTCGCCCATAGCCAAATTGCGCGCACGCTTGTGCGCCGTTTTTACAAAGTTTTCAGATTGCCTCTCGGGTTTGCATTTCTAGCTGAATTGGCCATAGAATCAATTTTGTCGAGACAGTTTTTGAATTTGAGGCCTCGGGTGCGGAGTTTTTGACGTCGTCGCCCCTAACCAAATTGCGCGCACGCTTGTGCGCCGTTTTTACAAAGTTTTCAGATTGCCATTCGGGTTTGCATTTCTAGCTGAATTGGCCATAGAATCAATTGTGTCGAGACGGTTTTTGAATTTGAGGCCTCGGGTGCAGAGTTTTTGACGTCGTCGCCCATAGTCAAATTGCGCGCACGGTTGTGCGCCGGTTTTACAAAGTTTTAAGATTGCCTCTCAGGTTTGCATTTCTAGCTGAATTGGCCATAGAATCAATTTTGTCGAGACAGTTTTTGAATTCGAGGCCTCGGGTGCGGAGTTTTTGACGTCGTCGCCCCTAACCAAATTGCGCGCACGCTTGTGCGCCGTTTTTACAAAGTTTTCAGATTGCCATTCGGGTTTGCATTTTTAGCTGAATTGGCCATAGAATCAATTGTGTCGAGACGGTTTTTGAATTTGAGGCCTCGGGTGCAGAGTTTTTGACGTTGTCGCCCATAGTCAAATTGCGCGCACGGTTGTGCGCCGTTTTTACAAAGTTTTCAGATTGCCTCTCAGGTTTGCATTTCTAGCTGAATTGGCCATAGAATCAATTGAGTCGAGACGGTTTTTGAATTTGAGGCCTCGGGTGCGGAGTTTTGACGTCGTCGCCCGTAGCCAAATTGCGCGCACGCTTGTGCGCCGTTTTTACAAAGTTTTCAGATTGCCTCTCGGGTTTGCATTTCTAGCTAAAATTGGTCATAGAATCAATTGTGTCGAGACGGTTTTTGAATTTGAGGCCTCGGGTGCGGAGTTTTTGACGTCGTCGCCCATACCCAAATTGCGCGCACGCTTGTGCGCCGTTTTTACAAAGTTTTCAGATTGCCTCTCGGGTTTGAATTTCCCACTGAATTGGCCATAGAATCAATTGTGTCGAGACGGTTTTTGAATTTGAGGCCTCAGGTGCAGAGTTTTTGATGTCGTCGCCCATAGCCAAATTGCGCGCACGCTTGTGCGCCGTTTTTACAAAGTTTTCAGATTGCCTCTCGGGTTTGCATTTCTATCTGAATTGGCCATAGAATCAATTGTGTCGAGACGGTTTTTGAATTTGAGGCCTCGGGTGCGGAGTTTTTGACGTCGTCGCCCATAGCCAAACTTGCGCGCATGGTTGTGTCCATTTTTACAAAGTTTTCAGATTGCCTCCCAAGTTTGCATCCCTCACTGAATTGGCCATAGAATCAATTGTGTCGAGACGGTTTTTGAATTTGAGACCTCGGGTGCGGAGTTTTTGACGTCGTCGCCCATAGCCAAATTGCGTGCATGCTTGTGCGCCGTTTTTACAAAGTTTTCAGATTGCCTCTCGGGTTTGCATTTCTAGCTAAAATTGGTCATAGAATCAATTGTGTCGAGACGGTTTTTGAATTTGAGGCCACGGGTGCGGAGTTTTTGACGTCGTCGCCCATAGCCAAATTGCGCGCACGGTTGGGCGCCATTTTTACAAAGTTTTCAGATTGCCTCTCGGGTTTGCATTTCTATCTGAATTGGCCATAGAATCAATTGTGTCGAGACGGTTTTTGAATTTGAGGCCTCGGGTGCGGAGTTTTTGACGTCGTCGCCCATAGTCAAATTGTGCGCACGCTTGTGCGCCGTTTTTACAAAGAATTCAGATTGCCTCTCGGGTTTGCATTTCTAGCTGAATTGGCCATAGAATCAATTGTGTCGAGACGGTTTTTGAATTTGAGGCCTCGGGTACGGAGTTTTTGTCGTCGTCGCCCATAGCCAAATTGCGCGCACACTTGTGCGCCGTTTTTACAAAGTTTTCAAATTGCCTCTCGGGTTTGCATTTCTAGCTAAAATTGGTCATAGAATCAATTGTGTAGAGACGGTTTTTGAATTTGAGGCCTCGGGTGCAGAGTTTTTGACGTCGTCACCAATAGCCAAATTGCGCGCACGCTTGTGCGCCGTTTTTACAAAGTTTTCAGATTGCCTCTCGGGTTTGCATTTCTAGCTGAATTGGCCATAGAATCAATTGTGTCGAGACGGTTTTTGAATTTGAGGCCTCGGGTGCGGAGTTTTTGACGTCGTCGCCCATAGCCAAATTGTGCGCACGCTTGTGCGCCGTTTTTACAAAGTTTTCAGATTGCCTCTCGGGTTTGCATTTCTAGCTAAAATTGGTCATAGAATCAATTATGTTGAGACGGTTTTTGAATTTGAGGCCTCGGGTGCGGAGTTTTTGACGTCGTCGCCCATAGCCAAATTGCGCGCACGCTTGTGCGCCGTTTTTACAAAGTTTTCAGATTGCCTCTCGGGTTTGCATTTCTAGCTGAATTGGCCATAGAATCAATTTTGTCGAGACGGTTTTTGAATTTGAGGCCTCGGGTGCGGAGTTTTTGACGTCGTCGCACATCGCCAAATTGCGCGCACGCTTGTGCGCCGTTTTTAAAAAGTTTTCAGATTGCCTCTCGGGTTTGCATTTCTAGCTAAAATTGGTCATAGAATCAATTGTGTCGAGACGGTTTTTGAATTTGAGGCCACGGGTGCGGAGTTTTTGACGTCGTCGCCCATAGCCAAATTGCGCGCACGCTTGTGCGCCGTTTTTACAAAGTTTTCAGATTGCCTCTCGGGTTTGCATTTCTATCTGAATTGGCCATAGAATCAATTGTGTCGAGACGGTTTTTGAATTTGAGACCTCGGGTGCGGAGTTTTTGACGTCGTCGCCCATAGCCAAATTGCGTGCACGCTTGTGCGCCGTTTTTACAAAGTTTTCAGATTGCCTCTCGGGTTTGCATTTCTAGCTAAAATTGGTCATAGAATCAATTGTGTCGAGACGGTTTTTGAATTTGAGGCCACGGGTGCGGAGTTTTTGACGTCGTCGCCCATAGCCAAATTGCGCGCACGGTTGGGCGCCATTTTTACAAAGTTTTCAGATTGCCTCTCGGGTTTGCATTTCTATCTGAATTGGCCATAGAATCAATTGTGTCGAGACGGTTTTTGAATTTGAGGCCTCGGGTGCGGAGTTTTTGACGTCGTCGCCCATAGTCAAATTGTGCGCACGCTTGTGCGCCGTTTTTACAAAGAATTCAGATTGCCTCTCGGGTTTGCATTTCTAGCTGAATTGGCCATAGAATCAATTGTGTCGAGACGGTTTTTGAATTTGAGGCCTCGGGTACGGAGTTTTTGTCGTCGTCGCCCATAGCCAAATTGCGCGCACACTTGTGCGCCGTTTTTACAAAGTTTTCAAATTGCCTCTCGGGTTTGCATTTCTAGCTAAAATTGGTCATAGAATCAATTGTGTAGAGACGGTTTTTGAATTTGAGGCCTCGGGTGCAGAGTTTTTGACGTCGTCACCAATAGCCAAATTGCGCGCACGCTTGTGCGCCGTTTTTACAAAGTTTTCAGATTGCCTCTCGGGTTTGCATTTCTAGCTGAATTGGCCATAGAATCAATTGTGTCGAGACGGTTTTTGAATTTGAGGCCTCGGGTGCGGAGTTTTTGACGTCGTCGCCCATAGCCAAATTGCGCGCACGCTTGTGCGCCGTTTTTACAAAGTTTTCAGATTGCCTCTCGGGTTTGCATTTCTAGCTAAAATTGGTCATAGAATCAATTATGTTGAGACGGTTTTTGAATTTGAGGCCTCGGGTGCGGAGTTTTTGACGTCGTCGCCCATAGCCAAATTGCGCGCACGCTTGTGCGCCGTTTTTACAAAGTTTTCAGATTGCCTCTCGGGTTTGCATTTCTAGCTGAATTGGCCATAGAATCAATTTTGTCGAGACGGTTTTTGAATTTGAGGCCTCGGGTGCGGAGTTTTTGACGTCGTCGCACATCGCCAAATTGCGCGCACGCTTGTGCGCCGTTTTTAAAAAGTTTTCAGATTGCCTCTCGGGTTTGCATTTCTAGCTAAAATTGGTCATAGAATCAATTGTGTCGAGACGGTTTTTGAATTTGAGGCCACGGGTGCGGAGTTTTTGACGTCGTCGCCCATAGCCAAATTGCGCGCACGCTTGTGCGCCGTTTTTACAAAGTTTTCAGATTGCCTCTCGGGTTTGCATTTCTATCTGAATTGGCCATAGAATCAATTGTGTCGAGACGGTTTTTGAATTTGAGGCCTCGGGTGCGGAGTTTTTGACGTCGTCGCCCATAGCCAAACTTGCGCGCATGGTTGTGTCCATTTTTACAAAGTTTTCAGATTGCCTCCCAAGTTTGCATCCCTCACTGAATTGGCCATAGAATCAATTGTGTCGAGACGGTTTTTGAATTTGAGACCTCGGGTGAGGAGTTTTTGACGTCGTCGCCCATAGCCAAATTGCGCGCACGCTTGTGCGCCGTTTTTACAAAGTTTTCAGATTGCCTCTCGGGTTTGCATTTCTAGCTAAAATTGGTCATAGAATCAATTGTGTCGAGACGGTTTTTGAATTTGAGGCCACGGGTGCGGAGTTTTTGACGTCGTCGCCCATAGCCAAATTGCGCGCACGCTTGGGCGCCGTTTTTACAAAGTTTTCAGATTGCCTCTCGGGTTTGCATTTCTATCTGAATTGGCCATAGAATCAATTGTGTCGAGACGGTTTTTGAATTTGAGACCTCGGGTGCGGAGTTTTTGATGTCGTCGCCCATAGCCAAATTGCGCGCACGCTTGTGCGCCGTTTTTACAAAGTTTTCAGATTGCCTCTCGGGTTTGCATTTCTAGCTGAATTGGCCATAGAATCAATTGTGTCGAGACGGTTTTTGAATTTGAGGCCTCAGGTGCGGAGTTTTTGACGTCGTCGCCCATAGCCAAATTGCGCGCACGCTTGTGCGCCGTTTTTACAAAATTTTCAAATTGCCTCTCGGGTTTGCATTTCTAGCTAAAATTGGTCATAGAATCAATTGTGTCGAGACGGTTTTTGAATTTGAGGCCACGGGTGCGGAGTTTTTGACGTCGTCGCCCATAGCCAAATTGCACGCACGCTTGTGCGCCATTTTTACAAAGTTTTCAGATTGCCTCTCGGGTTTGCATTTCTATCTGAATTGGCCATAGAATCAATTGTGTCGAGACGGTTTTTAAATTTGAGGCTTCGGGTGCGGAGTTTTTGACGTCGTCGCCCATAGCCAAACTTGCGCGCATGGTTGTGTGCCATTTTTACAAAGTTTTCAGATTGCCTCCCAAGTTTGCATCCCTCACTGAATTGGCCGTAGAATCAATTGTGTCGAGACGGTTTTTGAATTTGAGGCCTCGGGTGCGGAGTTTTTGACGTCGTCGCCCATAGCCAAATTGCGCGCACGCTTGTGCGCCGTTTTTACAAAGTTTTCAGATTGCCTCTCGGGTTTGCATTTCTAGCTGAATTGGCCATAGAATCAATTGTGTCGAGACGGTTTTTGAATTTGAGGCCTCGGGTGCGGAGTTTTTGACGTCGTCGCCCATAGCCAAATTGCGCATACGCTTGTGCGCCGTTTTTACAAAGTTTTCAAATTACCTCTTGGGTTTGCATTCCTACCTAAAATTGGTCATAGAATCAATTGTGTCGAGACGGTTTTTGAATTTGAGGCCACGGGTGCGGAGTTTTTGACGTCGTCGCCCATAGCCAAATTGCGCGCACGCTTGTGCGCCGTTTTTACAAAGTTTTCAGATTGCCTCTCGGGTTTGCATTTCTATCTGAATTGGCTATAGAATCAATTGTGTCGAGACGGTTTTTGAATTTGAGGCCTCGGGTGCGGAGTTTTTGACGTCGTCGCCCATAGCCAAACTTGCGCGCATGGTTGTGTGCCATTTTTACAAAGTTTTCAGATTGCCTCCCAAGTTTGCATCCCTCACTGAATTGGCCATAGAATCAATTGTGTCGAGACGGTTTTTGAATTTGAGGCCTCGGGTGCGGAGTTTTTGACGTCGTCGCCCATAGCCAAATTGCGCGCACGCTTGTGCGCCGTTTTTACAAAGTTTTCAGATTGCCTCTCGGGTTTGCATTTCTAGCTGAATTGGCCATAGAATCAATTGTGTCGAGACGGTTTTTGAATTTGAGGCCTCGGGTGCGGAGTTTTTGACGTCGTCGCCCATAGTCAAATTGCGCGCACGCTTGTGCGCCGTTTTTACAAAGTATTCAGATTGCCTCTCGGGTTTGCATTTCTAGCTGAATTGGACATAGAATCAATTGTGTCGAGACGGTTTTTGAATTTGAGGCCTCTGGTGCGGAGTTTTTGACGTCGTCGCCCATAGCCAAATTGCGCGCACGCTTGTGCGCCGTTTTTACAAAGTTTTCAAATTGCCTCCCGGGTTTGCATTTCTAGCTAAAATTGGTCATAGAATCAATTGTGTTGAGACGGTTTTTGAATTTGAGGCCTCGGGTGCGGAGTTCTTGACGTCGTCGCCCATAGCCAAATTGCGCGCACGCTTGTGCGCCGTTTTTACAAAGTTTTCAGATTGCCTCTCGGGTTTGCATTTCTAGCTGAATTGGCCATAGAATCAATTGTGTCGAGACGGTTTTTGAATTTGAGGCCTCGGGTGCGGAGTTTTTGACGTCGTCGCACATCGCCAAATTGCGCGCACGCTTGTGCGCCGTTTTTACAAAGTTTTCAGATTGCCTCTCGGGTTTGCATTTCTAGCTAAAATTGGTCATAGAATCAATTGTGTCGAGACGGTTTTTGAATTTGAGGCCACGGGTGCGGAGTTTTTGACGTCGTCGCCCATAGCCAAATTGCGCGCACGCTTGTGCGCCGTTTTTACAAAGTTTTCAGATTGCCTCTCGGGTTTGCATTTCTATCTGAATTGGCCATAGAATCAATTGTGTCGAGACGGTTTTTGAATTTGAGGCCTCGGGTGCGGAGTTTTTGACGTCGTCGCCCATAGCCAAACTTGCGCGCATGGTTGTGTCCATTTTTACAAAGTTTTCAGATTGCCTCCCAAGTTTGCATCCCTCACTGAATTGGCCATAGAATCAATTGTGTCGAGACGGTTTTTGAATTTGAGACCTCGGGTGCGGAGTTTTTGACGTCGTCGCCCATAGCCAAATTGCGCGCACGCTTGTGCGCCGTTTTTACAAAGTTTTCAGATTGCCTCTCGGGTTTGCATTTCTAGCTAAAATTGGTCATAGAATCAATTGTGTCGAGACGGTTTTTGAATTTGAGGCCACGGGTGCGGAGTTTTTGACGTCGTCGCCCATAGCCAAATTGCGCGCACGCTTGGGCGCCGTTTTTACAAAGTTTTCAGATTGCCTCTCGGGTTTGCATTTCTATCTGAATTGGCCATAGAATCAATTGTGTCGAGACGGTTTTTGAATTTGAGACCTCGGGTGCGGAGTTTTTGATGTCGTCGCCCATAGCCAAATTGCGCGCACGCTTGTGCGCCGTTTTTACAAAGTTTTCAGATTGCCTCTCGGGTTTGCATTTCTAGCTGAATTGGCCATAGAATCAATTGTGTCGAGACGGTTTTTGAATTTGAGGCCTCAGGTGCGGAGTTTTTGACGTCGTCGCCCATAGCCAAATTGCGCGCACGCTTGTGCGCCGTTTTTACAAAATTTTCAAATTGCCTCTCGGGTTTGCATTTCTAGCTAAAATTGGTCATAGAATCAATTGTGTCGAGACGGTTTTTGAATTTGAGGCCACGGGTGCGGAGTTTTTGACGTCGTCGCCCATAGCCAAATTGCACGCACGCTTGTGCGCCATTTTTACAAAGTTTTCAGATTGCCTCTCGGGTTTGCATTTCTATCTGAATTGGCCATAGAATCAATTGTGTCGAGACGGTTTTTAAATTTGAGGCTTCGGGTGCGGAGTTTTTGACGTCGTCGCCCATAGCCAAACTTTTCGCGCATGGTTGTGTGCCATTTTTACAAAGTTTTCAGATTGCCTCCCAAGTTTGCATCCCTCACTGAATTGGCCGTAGAATCAATTGTGTCGAGACGGTTTTTGAATTTGAGGCCTCGGGTGCGGAGTTTTTGACGTCGTCGCCCATAGCCAAATTGCGCGCACGCTTGTGCGCCGTTTTTACAAAGTTTTCAGATTGCCTCTCGGGTTTGCATTTCTAGCTGAATTGGCCATAGAATCAATTGTGTCGAGACGGTTTTTGAATTTGAGGCCTCGGGTGCGGAGTTTTTGACGTCGTCGCCCCTAACCAAATTGCGCGCACGCTTGTGCGCCGTTTTTACAAAGTTTTCAGATTGCCATTCGGGTTTGCATTTCTAGCTGAATTGGCCATATAATCAATTGTGTCGAGACGGTTTTTGAATTTGAGGCCACGGGTGCGGAGTTTTTGACGTCGTCGCCCATAGCCAAATTGCGCGCACGCTTGTGCGCCGTTTTTACAAAGTTTTCAGATTGCCTCTCGGGTTTGCATCTCTATCTGAATTGGCCATAGAATCAATTGTGTCGAGACGGTTTTTGAATTTGAGGCCTCGGGTGCGGAGTTTTTGACGTCGTCGCCCATAGCCAAACTTGCGCGCATGGTTGTGTGCCAGTTTTACAAAGTTTTCAGATTGCCTCCCAAGTTTGCATCCCTCACTGAATTGGCCATAGAATCAATTGTGTCGAGACGGTTTTTGAATTTGAGACCTCGGGTGCGGAGTTTTTGACGTCGTCGCCCATAGCCAAATTGCGCGCACGCTTGTGCGCCGTTTTTACAATGTTTTCAGATTGCCTCTCGGGTTTGCATTTCTAGCTGAATTGGCCATAGAATCAATTGCGTCGAGACGGTTTTTGAATTTGAGGCCTCGGGTGCGGAGTTTTTGACGTCGTCGCCCATAGTCAAATTGTGCGCACGCTTGTGCGCCGTTTTTACAAAGAATTCAGATTGCCTCTCGGGTTTGCATTTCTAGCTGAATTGGCCATAGAATCAATTGTGTCGAGACGGTTTTTGAATTTGAGGCCTCGGGTGCGGAGTTTTTTACGTCGTCGCCCATAGCCAAATTGCGCGCACGCTTGTGCGCCGTTTTTACAAAGTTTTCAAATTGCCTCTCGGGTTTGCATTTCTAGCTAAAATTGGTCATAGAATCAATTGTGTCGAGACGGTTTTTGAATTTGAGGCCACGAGTGCGGAGTTTTTGACGTCGTCGCCCATAGCCAAATTGCACGCACGCTTGTGCGCCGTTTTTACAAAGTTTTCAGATTGCCTCTCGGGTTTGCATTTCTATCTGAATTGGCCATAGAATCAATTGTGTCGAGACGGTTTTTGAATTTGAGGCCTCGGGTGCGGAGTGTTTGACGTCGTCGCCCATAGTCAAATTGCGCGCACGCTTGTGCGCCGTTTTTACAAAGTATTCAGATTGCCTCTCGGGTTTGCATTTCTAGCTGAATTGGCCATATAATCAATTGTGTCGAGACGGTTTTTGAATTTGAGGCCTCGGGTGCGGAGTTTTTGACGTCGTCGCCCATAGTCAAATTGCGCGCACGGTTGTGCGCCGTTTTTACAAAGTTTTCAGATTGCCTCTCAGGTTTGCATTTCTAGCTGAATTGGCCATAGAATCAATTGTGTCGAGACGGTTTTTGAATTTGAGGCCTCTGGTGCGGAGTTTTTGACGTCGTCGCCCATAGCCAAATTGCGCGCACGCTTGTGCGCCGTTTTTACAAAGTTTTCAAATTGCCTCCCGGGTTTGCATTTCTAGCTAAAATTGGTCATAGAATCAATGGTGTCGAGACGGTTTTTGAATTAGAGGCCTCGGGTGCAGAGTTCTTGACGTCGTCACCAATAGCCAAATTGCGCGCACGCTTGTGCGCCGTTTTTACAAAGTTTTCAGATTGCCTCTCGGGTTTGAATTTCCCACTGAATTGGCCATAGAATCAATTGTGTCGAGACAGCTTTTGAATTTGAGGCCTCGGGTGCGGAGTTTTTGACGTCGTCGCCCATAGCCAAATTGCGCGCACGCTTGTGCGCCGTTTTTACAAAGTTTTCAGATTGCCTCTCGGGTTTGCATTTCTAGCTGAATTGGCCATAGAATCAATTTTGTCGAGACAGTTTTTGAATTTGAGGCCTCGGGTGCGGATTTTTTGACGTCGTCGCCCCTAACCAAATTGCGCGCACGCTTGTGCGCCGTTTTTACAAAGTTTTCAGATTGCCATTCGGGTTTGCATTTCTAGCTGAATTGGCCATAGAATCAATTGTGTCGAGACGGTTTTTGAATTTGAGGCCTCGGGTGCAGAGTTTTTGACGTCGTCGCCCATAGTCAAATTGCGCGCACGGTTGTGCGCCGGTTTTACAAAGTTTTAAGATTGCCTCTCAGGTTTGCATTTCTAGCTGAATTGGCCATAGAATCAATTTTGTCGAGACAGTTTTTGAATTTGAGGCCTCGGGTGCGGAGTTTTTGACGTCGTCGCCCCTAACCAAATTGCGCGCACGCTTGTGCGCCGTTTTTACAAAGTTTTCAGATTGCCATTCGGGTTTGCATTTCTAGCTGAATTGGCCATATAATCAATTGTGTCGAGACGGTTTTTGAATTTGAGGCCTCGGGTGCAGAGTTTTTGACGTCGTCGCCCATAGTCAAATTGCGCGCACGGTTGTGCGCCGTTTTTACAAAGTTTTCAGATTGCCTCTCAGGTTTGCATTTCTAGCTGAATTGGCCATAGAATCAATTTTGTCGAGACAGTTTTTGAATTTGAGGCCTCGGGTGCGGAGTTTTTGACGTCGTCGCCCCTAACCAAATTGCGCGCATGCTTGTGCGCCGTTTTTACAAAGTTTCCAGATTGCCATTCGGGTTTGCATTTATAGCTGAATTGGCCATAGAATCAATTGTGTCGAGACGGTTTTTGAATTTGAGGCCTCGGGTGCAGAGTTTTTGACGTCGTCGCCCATAGTCAAATTGCGCGCACGGTTGTGCGCCATTTTTACAAAGTTTTCAGATTGCCTCTCAGGTTTGCATTTCTAGCTGAATTGGCCATAGAATCAATTGAGTCGAGACGGTTTTTGAATTTGAGGCCTCGGGTGCGGAGTTTTGACGTCGTTGCCCGTAGCCAAATTGCGCGCACGCTTGTGCGCCGTTTTTACAAAGTTTTCAGATTGCCTCTCGGGTTTGCATTTCTAGCTAAAATTGGTCATAGAATCAATTGTGTCGAGACGGTTTTTGAATTTGAGGCCTCGGGTGCGGAGTTTTTTACGTCGTCGCCCATAGCCAAATTGCGCGCACGCTTGTGCGCCGTTTTTACAAAGTTTTCAAATTGCCTCTCGGGTTTGCATTTCTAGCTAAAATTGGTCATAGAATCAATTGTGTCGAGACGGTTTTTGAATTTGAGGCCACGAGTGCGGAGTTTTTGACGTCGTCGCCCATAGCCAAATTGCACGCACGCTTGTGCGCCGTTTTTACAAAGTTTTCAGATTGCCTCTCGGGTTTGCATTTCTATCTGAATTGGCCATAGAATCAATTGTGTCGAGACGGTTTTTGAATTTGAGGCCTCGGGTGCGGAGTGTTTGACGTCGTCGCCCATAGTCAAATTGCGCGCACGCTTGTGCGCCGTTTTTACAAAGTATTCAGATTGCCTCTCGGGTTTGCATTTCTAGCTGAATTGGCCATATAATCAATTGTGTCGAGACGGTTTTTGAATTTGAGGCCTCGGGTGCGGAGTTTTTGACGTCGTCGCCCATAGTCAAATTGCGCGCACGGTTGTGCGCCGTTTTTACAAAGTTTTCAGATTGCCTCTCAGGTTTGCATTTCTAGCTGAATTGGCCATAGAATCAATTGTGTCGAGACGGTTTTTGAATTTGAGGCCTCTGGTGCGGAGTTTTTGACGTCGTCGCCCATAGCCAAATTGCGCGCACGCTTGTGCGCCGTTTTTACAAAGTTTTCAAATTGCCTCCCGGGTTTGCATTTCTAGCTAAAATTGGTCATAGAATCAATGGTGTCGAGACGGTTTTTGAATTAGAGGCCTCGGGTGCAGAGTTCTTGACGTCGTCACCAATAGCCAAATTGCGCGCACGCTTGTGCGCCGTTTTTACAAAGTTTTCAGATTGCCTCTCGGGTTTGAATTTCCCACTGAATTGGCCATAGAATCAATTGTGTCGAGACAGCTTTTGAATTTGAGGCCTCGGGTGCGGAGTTTTTGACGTCGTCGCCCATAGCCAAATTGCGCGCACGCTTGTGCGCCGTTTTTACAAAGTTTTCAGATTGCCTCTCGGGTTTGCATTTCTAGCTGAATTGGCCATAGAATCAATTTTGTCGAGACAGTTTTTGAATTTGAGGCCTCGGGTGCGGATTTTTTGACGTCGTCGCCCCTAACCAAATTGCGCGCACGCTTGTGCGCCGTTTTTACAAAGTTTTCAGATTGCCATTCGGGTTTGCATTTCTAGCTGAATTGGCCATAGAATCAATTGTGTCGAGACGGTTTTTGAATTTGAGGCCTCGGGTGCAGAGTTTTTGACGTCGTCGCCCATAGTCAAATTGCGCGCACGGTTGTGCGCCGGTTTTACAAAGTTTTAAGATTGCCTCTCAGGTTTGCATTTCTAGCTGAATTGGCCATAGAATCAATTTTGTCGAGACAGTTTTTGAATTTGAGGCCTCGGGTGCGGAGTTTTTGACGTCGTCGCCCCTAACCAAATTGCGCGCACGCTTGTGCGCCGTTTTTACAAAGTTTTCAGATTGCCATTCGGGTTTGCATTTCTAGCTGAATTGGCCATATAATCAATTGTGTCGAGACGGTTTTTGAATTTGAGGCCTCGGGTGCAGAGTTTTTGACGTCGTCGCCCATAGTCAAATTGCGCGCACGGTTGTGCGCCGTTTTTACAAAGTTTTCAGATTGCCTCTCAGGTTTGCATTTCTAGCTGAATTGGCCATAGAATCAATTTTGTCGAGACAGTTTTTGAATTTGAGGCCTCGGGTGCGGAGTTTTTGACGTCGTCGCCCCTAACCAAATTGCGCGCATGCTTGTGCGCCGTTTTTACAAAGTTTCCAGATTGCCATTCGGGTTTGCATTTATAGCTGAATTGGCCATAGAATCAATTGTGTCGAGACGGTTTTTGAATTTGAGGCCTCGGGTGCAGAGTTTTTGACGTCGTCGCCCATAGTCAAATTGCGCGCACGGTTGTGCGCCATTTTTACAAAGTTTTCAGATTGCCTCTCAGGTTTGCATTTCTAGCTGAATTGGCCATAGAATCAATTGAGTCGAGACGGTTTTTGAATTTGAGGCCTCGGGTGCGGAGTTTTGACGTCGTTGCCCGTAGCCAAATTGCGCGCACGCTTGTGCGCCGTTTTTACAAAGTTTTCAGATTGCCTCTCGGGTTTGCATTTCTAGCTAAAATTGGTCATAGAATCAATTGTGTCGAGACGGTTTTTGAATTTGAGGCCTCGGGTGCGGAGTTTTTGACGTCGTCGCCCATACCCAAATTGCGCGCACGCTTGTGCGCCGTTTTTACAAAGTTTTCAGATTGCCTCTCGGGTTTGAATTTCCCACTGAATTGGCCATAGAATCAATTGTGTCGAGACGGTTTTTGAATTTGAGGCCTCAGGAGCGGAGTTTTTGATGTCGTCGCCCATAGCCAAATTGCGCGCACGCTTGTGCGCCGTTTTTACAAAGTTTTCAGATTGCCTCTCGGGTTTGCATTTCTAGCTGAATTGGCCATAGAATCAATTTTGTCGAGACGGTTTTTGAATTTGAGGCCTCGGGTGCGGAGTTTTTGACGTCGTCGCACATCGCCAAATTGCGCGCACGCTTGTGCGCCGTTTTTACAAAGTTTTCAAATTGCCTCTCGGGTTTGCATTTCTAGCTAAAATTGGTCATAGAATCAATTGTGTCGAGACGGTTTTTGAATTTGAGGCCACGGGTGCGGAGTTTTTGACGTCGTCGCCCATAGCCAAATTGCGCGCACGCTTGTGCGCCGTTTTTACAAAGTTTTCAGATTGCCTCTCGGGTTTGCATCTCTATCTGAATTGGCCATAGAATCAATTGTGTCGAGACGGTTTTTGAATTTGAGGCCTCGGGTGCGGAGTTTTTGACGTCGTCGCCCATATCCAAACTTGCGCGCATGGTTGTGTGCCAGTTTTACAAAGTTTTCAGATTGCCTCCCAAGTTTGCATCCCTCACTGAATTGGCCATAGAATCAATTGTGTCGAGACGGTTTTTGAATTTGAGACCTCGGGTGCGGAGTTTTTGACGTCGTCGCCCATAGCCAAATTGCGCGCACGCTTGTGCGCCGTTTTTACAATGTTTTCAGATTGCCTCTCGGGTTTGCATTTCTAGCTAAAATTGGTCATATAATCAATTGTGTCGAGACGGTTTTTGAATTTGAGGCCACGAGTGCGGAGTTTTTGACGTCGTCGCCCATAGCCAAATTGCACGCACGCTTGTGCGCCGTTTTTACAAAGTTTTCAGATTGCCTCTCGGGTTTGCATTTCTATCTGAATTGGCCATAGAATCAATTGTGTCGAGACGGTTTTTGAATTTGAGGCCTCGGGTGCGGAGTGTTTGACGTCGTCGCCCATAGTCAAATTGCGCGCACGCTTGTGCGCCGTTTTTACAAAGTATTCAGATTGCCTCTCGGGTTTGCATTTCTAGCTGAATTGGCCATATAATCAATTGTGTCGAGACGGTTTTTGAATTTGAGGCCTCGGGTGCGGAGTTTTTGACGTCGTCGCCCATAGTCAAATTGCGCGCACGGTTGTGCGCCGTTTTTACAAAGTTTTCAGATTGCCTCTCAGGTTTGCATTTCTAGCTGAATTGGCCATAGAATCAATTGTGTCGAGACGGTTTTTGAATTTGAGGCCTCTAGTGCGGAGTTTTTGACGTCGTCGCCCATAGCCAAATTGCGCGCACGCTTGTGCGCCGTTTTTACAAAGTTTTCAAATTGCCTCCCGGGTTTGCATTTCTAGCTAAAATTGGTCATAGAATCAATTGTGTCGAGACGGTTTTTGAATTAGAGGCCTCGGGTGCAGAGTTCTTGACGTCGTCACCAATAGCCAAATTGCGCGCACGCTTGTGCGCCGTTTTTACAAAGTTTTCAGATTGCCTCTCGGGTTTGAATTTCCCACTGAATTGGCCATAGAATCAATTGTGTCGAGACAGTTTTTGAATTTGAGGCCTCGGGTGCGGAGTTTTTGACGTCGTCGCCCATAGCCAAATTGCGCGCACGCTTGTGCGCCGTTTTTACAAAGTTTTCAGATTGCCTCTCGGGTTTGCATTTCTAGCTGAATTGGCCATAGAATCAATTTTGTCGAGACAGTTTTTGAATTTGAGGCCTCGGGTGCGGAGTTTTTGACGTCGTCGCCCCTAACCAAATTGCGCGCACGCTTGTGCGCCGTTTTTACAAAGTTTTCAGATTGCCATTCGGGTTTGCATTTCTAGCTGAATTGGCCATAGAATCAATTGTGTCGAGACGGTTTTTGAATTTGAGGCCTCGGGTGCAGAGTTTTTGACGTCGTCGCCCATAGTCAAATTGCGCGCACGGTTGTGCGCCGGTTTTACAAAGTTTTAAGATTGCCTCTCAGGTTTGCATTTCTAGCTGAATTGGCCATAGAATCAATTTTGTCGAGACAGTTTTTGAATTTGAGGCCTCGGGTGCGGAGTTTTTGACGTCGTCGCCCCTAACCAAATTGCGCGCACGCTTGTGCGCCGTTTTTACAAAGTTTTCAGATTGCCATTCGGGTTTGCATTTCTAGCTGAATTGGCCATAGAATCAATTGTGTCGAGACGGTTTTTGAATTTGAGGTCTCGGGTGCAGAGTTTTTGACGTCGTCGGCCATAGTCAAATTGCGCGCACGGTTGTGCGCCGTTTTTACAAAGTTTTCAGATTGCCTCTCAGGTTTGCATTTCTAGCTGAATTGGCCATAGAATCAATTGAGTCGAGACGGTTTTTGAATTTGAGGCCTCGGGTGCGTAGTTTTGACGTCGTCGCCCGTAGCCAAATTGCGCGCACGCTTGTGCGCCGTTTTTACAAAGTTTTCAGATTGCCTCTCGGGTTTGCATTTCTAGCTAAAATTGGTCATAGAATCAATTGTGTCGAGACGGTTTTTGAATTTGAGGCCTCGGGTGCGGAGTTTTTGACGTCGTCGCCCATACCCAAATTGCGCGCACGCTTGTGCGCCGTTTTTACAAAGTTTTCAGATTGCCTCTCGGGTTTGAATTTCCCACTGAATTGGCCATAGAATCAATTGTGTCGAGACGGTTTTTGAATTTGAGGCCTCAGGTGCAGAGTTTTTGATGTCGTCGCTCATAGCCAAATTGCGCGCACGCTTGTGCGCCGTTTTTACAAAGTTTTCAGATTGCCTCTCGGGTTTGCATTTCTAGCTGAATTGGCTATAGAATCAATTTTGTCGAGACGGTTTTTGAATTTGAGGCCTCGGGTGCGGAGTTTTTGACGTCGTCGCACATCGCCAAATTGCGCGCACGCTTGTGCGCCGTTTTTACAAAGTTTTCAGATTGCCTCTCGGGTTTGCATTTCTAGCTAAAATTGGTCATAGAATCAATTGTGTCGAGACGGTTTTTGAATTTGAGGCCACGGGTGCGGAGTTTTTGACGTCGTCGCCCATAGCCAAACTTGCGCGCATGGTTGTGTGCCAGTTTTACAAAGTTTTCAGATTGCCTCCCAAGTTTGCATCCCTCACTGAATTGGCCATAGAATCAATTGTGTCGAGACGGTTTTTGAATTTGAGACCTCGGGTGCGGAGTTTTTGACGTCGTCGCCCATAGCCAAATTGCGCGCACGCTTGTGCGCCGTTTTTACAATGTTTTCAGATTGCCTCTCGGGTTTGCATTTCTAGCTGAATTGGCCATAGAATCAATTGCGTCGAGACGGTTTTTGAATTTGAGGCCTCGGGTGCGGAGTTTTTGACGTCGTCGCCCATAGTCAAATTGTGCGCACGCTTGTGCGCCGTTTTTACAAAGTTTTCAGATTGCCTCTCGGGTTTGCATTTCTATCTGAATTGGCCATAGAATCAATTGTGTCGAGACGGTTTTTGAATTTGAGGCCTCGGGTGCGGAGTTTTTGACGTCGTCGCCCATAGTCAAATTGTGCGCACGCTTGTGCGCCGTTTTTACAAAGAATTCAGATTGCCTCTCGGGTTTGCATTTCTAGCTGAATTGGCCATAGAATCAATTGTGTCGAGACGGTTTTTGAATTTGAGGCCTCGGGTGCGGAGTTTTTGACGTCGTCGCCCATAGCCAAATTGCGCGCACACTTGTGCGCCGTTTTTACAAAGTTTTCAAATTGCCTCTCGGGTTTGCATTTCTAGCTAAAATTGGTCATAGAATCAATTTTGTAGAGACGGTTTTTGAATTTGAGGCCTCGGGTGCAGAGTTTTTGACGTCGTCACCAATAGCCAAATTGCGCGCACGCTTGTGCGCCGTTTTTACAAAGTTTTCAGATTGCCTCTCGGGTTTGCATTTCTAGCTGAATTGGCCATAGAATCAATTGTGTCGAGACGGTTTTTGAATTTGAGGCCTCGGGTGCGGAGTTTTTGACGTCGTCGCCCATAGCCAAATTGCGCGCACGCTTGTGCGCCGTTTTTACAAAGTTTTCAGATTGCCTCTCGGGTTTGCATTTCTAGCTAAAATTGGTCATAGAATCAATTATGTTGAGACGGTTTTTGAATTTGAGGCCTCGGGTGCGGAGTTTTTGACGTCGTCGCCCATAGCCAAATTGCGCGCACGCTTGTGCGCCGTTTTTACAAAGTTTTCAGATTGCCTCTCGGGTTTGCATTTCTAGCTGAATTGGCCATAGAATCAATTTCGTCGAGACGGTTTTTGAATTTGAGGCCTCGGGTGCGGAGTTTTTGACGTCGTCGCACATCGCCAAATTGCGCGCACGCTTGTGCGCCGTTTTTACAAAGTTTTCAGATTGCCTCTCGGGTTTGCATTTCTAGCTAAAATTGGTCATAGAATCAATTGTGTCGAGACGGTTTTTGAATTTGAGGCCACGGGTGCGGAGTTTTTGACGTCGTCGCCCATAGCCAAATTGCGCGCACGCTTGTGCGCCGTTTTTACAAAGTTTTCAGATTGCCTCTCGGGTTTGCATTTCTATCTGAATTGGCCATAGAATCAATTGTGTCGAGACAGTTTTTGAATTTGAGGCCTCGGGTGCGGAGTTTTTGACGTCGTCGCCCATAGCCAAATTGCGCGCACGCTTGTGCGCCGTTTTTACAAAGTTTTCAGATTGCCTCTCGGGTTTGCATTTCTAGCTGAATTGGCCATAGAATCAATTTTGTCGAGACAGTTTTTGAATTTGAGGCCTCGGGTGCGGAGTTTTTGACGTCGTCGCCCCTAACCAAATTGCGCGCACGCTTGTGCGCCGTTTTTACAAAGTTTTCAGATTGCCATTCGGGTTTGCATTTCTAGCTGAATTGGCCATAGAATCAATTGTGTCGAGACGGTTTTTGAATTTGAGGCCTCGGGTGCAGAGTTTTTGACGTCGTCGCCCATAGTCAAATTGCGCGCACGGTTGTGCGCCGGTTTTACAAAGTTTTAAGATTGCCTCTCAGGTTTGCATTTCTAGCTGAATTGGCCATAGAATCAATTTTGTCGAGACAGTTTTTGAATTTGAGGCCTCGGGTGCGGAGTTTTTGACGTCGTCGCCCCTAACCAAATTGCGCGCACGCTTGTGCGCCGTTTTTACAAAGTTTTCAGATTGCCATTCGGGTTTGCATTTCTAGCTGAATTGGCCATAGAATCAATTGTGTCGAGACGGTTTTTGAATTTGAGGCCTCGGGTGCAGAGTTTTTGACGTCGTCGGCCATAGTCAAATTGCGCGCACGGTTGTGCGCCGTTTTTACAAAGTTTTCAGATTGCCTCTCAGGTTTGCATTTCTAGCTGAATTGGCCATAGAATCAATTGAGTCGAGACGGTTTTTGAATTTGAGGCCTCGGGTGCGTAGTTTTGACGTCGTCGCCCGTAGCCAAATTGCGCGCACGCTTGTGCGCCGTTTTTACAAAGTTTTCAGATTGCCTCTCGGGTTTGCATTTCTAGCTAAAATTGGTCATAGAATCAATTGTGTCGAGACGGTTTTTGAATTTGAGGCCTCGGGTGCGGAGTTTTTGACGTCGTCGCCCATACCCAAATTGCGCGCACGCTTGTGCGCCGTTTTTACAAAGTTTTCAGATTGCCTCTCGGGTTTGAATTTCCCACTGAATTGGCCATAGAATCAATTGTGTCGAGACGGTTTTTGAATTTGAGGCCTCAGGTGCAGAGTTTTTGATGTCGTCGCCCATAGCCAAATTGCGCGCACGCTTGTGCGCCGTTTTTACAAAGTTTTCAGATTGCCTCTCGGGTTTGCATTTCTAGCTGAATTGGCCATAGAATCAATTTTGTCGAGACGGTTTTTGAATTTGAGGCCTCGGGTGCGGAGTTTTTGACGTCGTCGCACATCGCCAAATTGCGCGCACGCTTGTGCGCCGTTTTTACAAAGTTTTCAGATTGCCTCTCGGGTTTGCATTTCTAGCTAAAATTGGTCATAGAATCAATTGTGTCGAGACGGTTTTTGAATTTGAGGCCACGGGTGCGGAGTTTTTGACGTCGTCGCCCATAGCCAAACTTGCGCGCATGGTTGTGTGCCAGTTTTACAAAGTTTTCAGATTGCCTCCCAAGTTTGCATCCCTCACTGAATTGGCCATAGAATCAATTGTGTCGAGACGGTTTTTGAATTTGAGACCTCGGGTGCGGAGTTTTTGACGTCGTCGCCCATAGCCAAATTGCGCGCACGCTTGTGCGCCGTTTTTACAATGTTTTCAGATTGCCTCTCGGGTTTGCATTTCTAGCTGAATTGGCCATAGAATCAATTGCGTCGAGACGGTTTTTGAATTTGAGGCCTCGGGTGCGGAGTTTTTGACGTCGTCGCCCATAGTCAAATTGTGCGCACGCTTGTGCGCCGTTTTTACAAAGTTTTCAGATTGCCTCTCGGGTTTGCATTTCTATCTGAATTGGCCATAGAATCAATTGTGTCGAGACGGTTTTTGAATTTGAGGCCTCGGGTGCGGAGTTTTTGACGTCGTCGCCCATAGTCAAATTGTGCGCACGCTTGTGCGCCGTTTTTACAAAGAATTCAGATTGCCTCTCGGGTTTGCATTTCTAGCTGAATTGGCCATAGAATCAATTGTGTCGAGACGGTTTTTGAATTTGAGGCCTCGGGTGCGGAGTTTTTGACGTCGTCGCCCATAGCCAAATTGCGCGCACACTTGTGCGCCGTTTTTACAAAGTTTTCAAATTGCCTCTCGGGTTTGCATTTCTAGCTAAAATTGGTCATAGAATCAATTTTGTAGAGACGGTTTTTGAATTTGAGGCCTCGGGTGCAGAGTTTTTGACGTCGTCACCAATAGCCAAATTGCGCGCACGCTTGTGCGCCGTTTTTACAAAGTTTTCAGATTGCCTCTCGGGTTTGCATTTCTAGCTGAATTGGCCATAGAATCAATTGTGTCGAGACGGTTTTTGAATTTGAGGCCTCGGGTGCGGAGTTTTTGACGTCGTCGCCCATAGCCAAATTGCGCGCACGCTTGTG
The DNA here is from genome assembly GCA_963675135.1 of Galeopsis tetrahit. Taxonomy (NCBI): domain Eukaryota; kingdom Viridiplantae; phylum Streptophyta; class Magnoliopsida; order Lamiales; family Lamiaceae; genus Galeopsis; species Galeopsis tetrahit. The sequence continues at coordinate 101,081 of CAVLYN010000140.1, forward strand.
CGCCGTTTTTACAAAGTTTTCAGATTGCCTCTCGGGTTTGCATTTCTAGCTAAAATTGGTCATAGAATCAATTATGTTGAGACGGTTTTTGAATTTGAGGCCTCGGGTGCGGAGTTTTTGACGTCGTCGCCCATAGCCAAATTGCGCGCACGCTTGTGCGCCGTTTTTACAAAGTTTTCAGATTGCCTCTCGGGTTTGCATTTCTAGCTGAATTGGCCATAGAATCAATTTTGTCGAGACGGTTTTTGAATTTGAGGCCTCGGGTGCGGAGTTTTTGACGTCGTCGCACATCGCTAAATTGCGCGCACGCTTGTGCGCCGTTTTTACAAAGTTTTCAGATTGCCTCTCGGGTTTGCATTTCTAGCTAAAATTGGTCATAGAATCAATTGTGTCGAGACGGTTTTTGAATTTGAGGCCACGGGTGCGGAGTTTTTGACGTCGTCGCCCATAGCCAAATTGCGCGCACGCTTGTGCGCCGTTTTTACAAAGTTTTCAGATTGCCTCTCGGGTTTGCATTTCTATCTGAATTGGCCATAGAATCAATTGTGTCGAGACGGTTTTTGAATTTGAGGCCTCGGGTGCGGAGTTTTTGACGTCGTCGCCCATAGCCAAATTGCGCGCACACTTGTGCGCCGTTTTTACAAAGTTTTCAAATTGCCTCTCGGGTTTGCATTTCTAGCTAAAATTGGTCATAGAATCAATTTTGTAGAGACGGTTTTTGAATTTGAGGCCTCGGGTGCAGAGTTTTTGACGTCGTCACCAATAGCCAAATTGCGCGCACGCTTGTGCGCCGTTTTTACAAAGTTTTCAGATTGCCTCTCGGGTTTGCATTTCTAGCTGAATTGGCCATAGAATCAATTGTGTCGAGACGGTTTTTGAATTTGAGGCCTCGGGTGCGGAGTTTTTGACGTCGTCGCCCATAGCCAAATTGCGCGCACGCTTGTGCGCCGTTTTTACAAAGTTTTCAGATTGCCTCTCGGGTTTGCATTTCTAGCTAAAATTGGTCATAGAATCAATTATGTTGAGACGGTTTTTGAATTTGAGGCCTCGGGTGCGGAGTTTTTGACGTCGTCGCCCATAGCCAAATTGCGCGCACGCTTGTGCGCCGTTTTTACAAAGTTTTCAGATTGCCTCTCGGGTTTGCATTTCTAGCTGAATTGGCCATAGAATCAATTTTGTCGAGACGGTTTTTGAATTTGAGGCCTCGGGTGCGGAGTTTTTGACGTCGTCGCACATCGCTAAATTGCGCGCACGCTTGTGCGCCGTTTTTACAAAGTTTTCAGATTGCCTCTCGGGTTTGCATTTCTAGCTAAAATTGGTCATAGAATCAATTGTGTCGAGACGGTTTTTGAATTTGAGGCCACGGGTGCGGAGTTTTTGACGTCGTCGCCCATAGCCAAATTGCGCGCACGCTTGTGCGCCGTTTTTACAAAGTTTTCAGATTGCCTCTCGGGTTTGCATTTCTATCTGAATTGGCCATAGAATCAATTGTGTCGAGACGGTTTTTGAATTTGAGGCCTCGGGTGCGGAGTTTTTGACGTCGTCGCCCATAGCCAAACTTGCGCGCATGGTTGTGTCCATTTTTACAAAGTTTTCAGATTGCCTCCCAAGTTTGCATCCCTCACTGAATTGGCCATAGAATCAATTGTGTCGAGACGGTTTTTGAATTTGAGACCTCGGGTGCGGAGTTTTTGACGTCGTCGCCCATAGCCAAATTGCGCGCACGCTTGTGCGCCGTTTTTACAAAGTTTTCAGATTGCCTCTCGGGTTTGCATTTCTAGCTAAAATTGGTCATAGAATCAATTGTGTCGAGATGGTTTTTGAATTTGAGGCCACGGGTGCGGAGTTTTTGACGTCGTCGCCCATAGTCAAATTGTGCGCACGCTTGTGCGCCGTTTTTACAAAGAATTCAGATTGCCTCTCGGGTTTGCATTTCTAGCTGAATTGGCCATAGAATCAATTGTGTCGAGACGGTTTTTGAATTTGAGGCCTCGGGTACGGAGTTTTTGACGTCGTCGCCCATAGCCAAATTGCGCCCACGCTTGTGCGCCGTTTTTACAAAGTTTTCAGATTGCCTCTCGGGTTTGCATTTCTAGCTAAAATTGGTCATAGAATCAATTGTGTCGAGACGGTTTTTGAATTTGAGGCCACGGGTGCGGAGTTTTTGACGTCGTCGCCCATAGCCAAATTGCGCGCACGCTTGTGCGCCGTTTTTACAAAGTTTTCAGATTGCCTCTCGGGTTTGCATTTCTATCTGAATTGGCCATAGAATCAATTGTGTCGAGACGGTTTTTGAATTTGAGGCCTCGGGTGCGGAGTTTTTGACGTCGTCGCCCATAGCCAAACTTGCGCGCATGGTTGTGTCCATTTTTACAAAGTTTTCAGATTGCCTCCCAAGTTTGCATCCCTCACTGAATTGGCCATAGAATCAATTGTGTCGAGACGGTTTTTGAATTTGAGGCCTCGGGTGCGGAGTTTTTGACGTCGTCGCCCATAGCCAAATTGCGCGCACACTTGTGCGCCGTTTTTACAAAGTTTTCAAATTGCCTCTCGGGTTTGCATTTCTAGCTAAAATTGGTCATAGAATCAATTGTGTAGAGACGGTTTTTGAATTTGAGGCCTCGGGTGCAGAGTTTTTGACGTCGTCACCAATAGCCAAATTGCGCGCACGCTTGTGCGCCGTTTTTACAAAGTTTTCAGATTGCCTCTCGGGTTTGCATTTCTAGCTGAATTGGCCATAGAATCAATTGTGTCGAGACGGTTTTTGAATTTGAGGCCTCGGGTGCGGAGTTTTTGACGTCGTCGCCCATAGCCAAATTGCGCGCACGCTTGTGCGCCGTTTTTACAAAGTTTTCAGATTGCCTCTCGGGTTTGCATTTCTAGCTAAAATTGGTCATAGAATCAATTATGTTGAGACGGTTTTTGAATTTGAGGCCTCGGGTGCGGAGTTTTTGACGTCGTCGCCCATAGCCAAATTGCGCGCACGCTTGTGCGCCGTTTTTACAAAGTTTTCAGATTGCCTCTCGGGTTTGCATTTCTAGCTGAATTGGCCATAGAATCAATTTTGTCGAGACGGTTTTTGAATTTGAGGCCTCGGGTAAGGAGTTTTTGACGTCGTCGCACATCGCCAAATTGCGCGCACGCTTGTGCGCCGTTTTTACAAAGTTTTCAGATTGCCTCTCGGGTTTGCATTTCTAGCTAAAATTGGTCATAGAATCAATTGTGTCGAGACGGTTTTTGAATTTGAGGCCACGGGTGCGGAGTTTTTGACGTCGTCGCCCATAGCCAAATTGCGCGCACGGTTGGGCGCCATTTTTACAAAGTTTTCAGATTGCCTCTCGGGTTTGCATTTCTATCTGAATTGGCCATAGAATCAATTGTGTCGAGACGGTTTTTGAATTTGAGGCCTCGGGTGCGGAGTTTTTGACGTCGTCGCCCATAGTCAAATTGTGCGCACGCTTGTGCGCCGTTTTTACAAAGAATTCAGATTGCCTCTCGGGTTTGCATTTCTAGCTGAATTGGCCATAGAATCAATTGTGTCGAGACGGTTTTTGAATTTGAGGCCTCGGGTACGGAGTTTTTGACGTCATCGCCCATAGCCAAATTGCGCCCACACTTGTGCGCCGTTTTTACAAAGTTTTCAAATTGCCTCTCGGGTTTGCATTTCTAGCTAAAATTGGTCATAGAATCAATTGTGTAGAGACGGTTTTTGAATTTGAGGCCTCGGGTGCAGAGTTTTTGACGTCGTCACCAATAGCCAAATTGCGCGCACGCTTGTGCGCCGTTTTTACAAAGTTTTCAGATTGCCTCTCGGGTTTGCATTTCTAGCTGAATTGGCCATAGAATCAATTGTGTCGAGACGGTTTTTGAATTTGAGGCCTCGGGTGCGGAGTTTTTGACGTCGTCGCCCATAGCCAAATTGCGCGCACGCTTGTGCGCCGTTTTTACAAAGTTTTCAGATTGCCTCTCGGGTTTGCATTTCTAGCTAAAATTGGTCATAGAATCAATTATGTTGAGACGGTTTTTGAATTTGAGGCCTCGGGTGCGGAGTTTTTGACGTCGTCGCCCATAGCCAAATTGCGCGCACGCTTGTGCGCCGTTTTTACAAAGTTTTCAGATTGCCTCTCGGGTTTCCATTACCAGCTGAATTGGCCATAGAATCAATTTTGTCGAGACGGTTTTTGAATTTGAGGCCTCGGGTGCGGAGTTTTTGACGTCGTCGCACATCGCCAAATTGCGCGCACGCTTGTGCGCCGTTTTTACAAAGTTTTCAGATTGCCTCTCGGGTTTGCATTTCTAGCTAAAATTGGTCATAGAATCAATTGTGTCGAGACGGTTTTTGAATTTGAGGCCACGGGTGCGGAGTTTTTGACGTCGTCGCCCATAGCCAAATTGCGCGCACGCTTGTGCGCCGTTTTTACAAAGTTTTCAGATTGCCTCTCGGGTTTGCATTTCTATCTGAATTGGCCATAGAATCAATTGTGTCGAGATGGTTTTTGAATTTGAGGCCTCGGGTGCGGAGTTTTTGACGTCGTCGCCCATAGCCAAACTTGCGCGCATGGTTGTGTCCATTTTTACAAAGTTTTCAGTTCGCCTCCCAAGTTTGCATCCCTCACTGAATTGGCCATAGAATCAATTGTGTCGAGACGGTTTTTGAATTTGAGACCTCGGGTGCGGAGTTTTTGACGTCGTCGCCCATAGCCAAATTGCGCGCACGCTTGTGCGCCGTTTTTATAAAGTTTTCAGATTGCCTCTCGGGTTTGCATTTCTAGCTAAAATTGGTCATAGAATCAATTGTGTCGAGACGGTTTTTGAATTTGAGGCCACGGGTGCGGAGTTTTTGACGTCGTCGCCCATAGCCAAATTGCGCGCACGCTTGGGCGCCGTTTTTACAAAGTTTTCAGATTGCCTCTCGGGTTT